>CM059228.1:23187924-23297924 GCA_030347435.1 Clarias fuscus
CCTGCGCTCTCACCTCAGTTACGCTGGGATATGAGAAGAAGGAATGTCACTGTGCTGTAATGTATATGTGATAAAATAAAGGCTTTACTTTACTTTTTACATGGAGTGATGAGAAGTGATGAGCACTGCTCCGCCGCCACCTCCTCACAGTAAATCCACCGAGCCATGAGCCGTGTTTCAAACCTCAGTGAGTGACCTCACGACCCGTCCTGGGGTGGTCCTGTGGTTAGTGTTATAACTCGTGGCGTCTAATGTTTTGGCTTTCATTCACTGCTTTTACTTTATCTTTAGGTTAAGAACTGAAAGGTAAATGTTCTATAAAATAAAGCACAAGCATGTGCTCCTGTACCTCATACAGGCGAGTGTTGACCCTCGACAGTGAGGTTGTAGGTTCAAACCTCCAATGAGCTTATTTTTGCTTTATCTTTAGGTCAGGGTTAAGAACACAACGTTTAAGGTTTTGTATAAAAGATGGAGCAAGTGTGAGATCCTATAGCTCATGTGGCTGAGCGTTGCCTCTGGCTAGAGTGGTTGCTGGTGAAACCCCCAGTCATGTGTGCTTTATCTTTAGGTCAGGGTTACGAATTAATACATAAAGGTTCTATAGAAGAGTGTAGAAACATGAGGACCTGTGGCTCATGGGGGTGAGCGTTTCCTCTGGCTAGGGAGGTTGCTGGTTTTAGCCCAAGAGACGGCTGCTTGTGTTTTATCTTTAGGTCAGGGTTAAGAATGTTCTATAAAAGATGATCAATGCAGAAGATCTTGTTGCTCGTGTGGATGCGTGTTGCCTCTATGGAGAGGTTGTAGGTTTAATCCCTAGCCATGTATTCTTGTTCTTTATCTTTAGGTCAGGGTTAAAAAACACAAAGGTAAATGTTCTATAAATGAAAGGCCCCATGTGAGGACCTGTAGCTCATGTAGCTGAGCCTCTCCTTTTACCCAGGAGGTCACTGGATCAAACTGGGTCTTGAGAATAAGAGCTGAAGGTCTGAGTGGAAACACGCAGTGTGTAGGAGCAAAGGAGTCAGGAGGAATCGGGTAACGATCCCATAACCTGCTGACACGTACTGTAGAGTATGAAGGTGTAGGGGATCATGACCGCTGAATGTGTTGTGTTTGTTAGCATTTCGTAATAACTGCTCTGGTTTATAAAGACTTCTAGTGATTATACTCTTAAAACCACCTCATATTCTAGCATTTTTCCCAGAATGCCTTTCTCTTGAGATCAACCCTAATTTTGATTCTTTTACCCCACTGCCATCTAACCCAGCCCTCATCTGCTACAACTGGAGTGAAAACCTGAGTTTGGGCAGATGAGAGCTGAGTGTGAGTGAAGATACTGAAGACTTCCTGATCTGAGTTGCTCTCACAGCCACGATTCCTCTTACTGCATGCAGGTGATGAGAGCTGATGGGTGCTGAGCCTCCACCACCTGCTTTTAATAAAGTCATCACTCTTTGAACCAAAACTCCAGGGTGCAACACCTCTTCCTGTCCTGCTGCGACTGAGTGGTTAGCGTGTTGGTCCATGGCGTGTGATGTCTTGGGTTCAATTCCCCTCTTTGTTTTTTCTTAGTCAGGGTTAAGAATGCAAAGTTAAAGGTTCTATAAAAACAAAGGCTGGAGGGGTGAGATTCTGTGGCTCCTCGGAATGAGCCGCTTCTTCTGTATGGTGTGGTTGCGGGTTCAAACCCCACCCAAGCCTGTCTTTTGTTTATCTTAAGGTCAGGGTTAACCAAGAAAAGATACAGGTCCTATTAAAAAGCTTAAAAACCTGCAGTCATATGGCTCATGTGGATGAGCGCTAGGTAGGTAGTGTGTGGTGAGATTGTAGGTTCAAGACCCTGTAAAGTTAAACAAAGTTTATGGTTCTTTAAACCCTTGGACCTGTTATTTAAAACTTTTGAAATAAAAAAATAACAAAATAATTTGTCAGATAGAGAATCTACACCGAGGAGATGAATGCTCCAACACATCCTCTTAAGAGCAACAACATTTTCTGTCCTGCTGTGGAACAGTAGTTTGTGGTTTTGATTTACTGCTTTTGCTTTTTCTTTAAATCAGTGTTAAGGACACAAAGGTAAAGCTTCTATAAAACAAGACACAGGTAGGGGATCTTGTACCTCACCCAAGTGAGCATTGCCTCGGGTTGGAGATGTTGCTTGTCCAAACCCCATTTTGGATTGCTTTTACTTTATCTTTATGGCATGCTTAAGAACACAAAGTTTAAGGTTCTATAAAACAACACATACTATATATATATATATATATATATATACACGCAGATACAAGATCCAGTCGCTCATTGGGTTAAGCATTGTGTCGCAAAGAGAAAGGTTGCAGGATTGAATCCCCGCTGGGTCTGTTTCTGCTTTATCTTAATGTCAGGGTTAAGAACACAAAGGTAAACGTTCTAGAAAAGAAGCACTGAATGTGGAGTCCTGTAGCTCGTGAGGATAAGTGAGCAATTGCTGCTGAATTGTGAGGTTTCTGGTTCAAACCCCACCAAGACTTCATCTATCTTTGGGTCAGAGAACACAAACTTAAATCTTCTAGAAAACACAAAGTAACCAAAGTTAAAGGTTTTATAAAACAGCATGTGAGTGTGAGATCCTGTAGCTCATGTGGGTGAGCACTCGCCTCTGGATTGAGAGGTTGTTGGTTCAAATCCCAGCTGAGTATGTTTCTGCTTTATCTTAATGTCAGGGTTAAGAACATAAAGGTAAAAGTTCTAGAAAAGCAGCAGTGAATGTGGAGTCCTGTAGCTCATGAGGATAAGTGAGCAATTGCTGATGAATTGTGAGGTTTCTGGTTCAAACCCCACCAAGACTTCATCTATCTTTGGGTCAGAGAACACAAACTTAAATCTTCTAGAAAACACAAAGTAACCAAAGTTAAAGGTTTTATAAAACAGCATGTGAGTGTGAGACCCTGTAGCTCATGTGGGTGAGCACTCGCCTCTGGATTGAGAGGTTGTTGGTTCAAATCCCAGCTGAGTATGTTTCTGCTTTATCTTAATGTCAGGGTTAAGAACATAAAGGTAAAAGTTCTAGAAAAGAAGCACTGAATGTGGAGTCCTGTAGCTCATGAGGATAAGTGAGCAATTGCTGATGAATTGTGAGGTTTCTGGTTCAAACCCCACCAAGACTTTATCCATCTTTGGGTCAGAGAACACAAACTTAAATCTTCTAGAAAACACAAAGTAACCAAAGTTAAAGGTTTTATAAAACAACATGTGAGTGTGAGATGCTCTCATGTAGCTCATGTGGATGAGCACTCGCCTCTGGATTGAGAGGTTGCTGGTTCAAACCCCAGCCAGGACTCAAGGATAAGAGCGCAGATGGTTCAGGAACTGATGGCAGGATGTGGAAGGTACAGGATGGATGGAGGGCGTAAACCCCGGGGGGGTAATTCCGGGCAGCTGCCCCCCCAGGCTCAGAGCATGAGACGTAAGGGGTTATACAGCAGAAAGAGAGAGGTTCGACTTAGTTTTTGCATAATATAGGAAGCGCTGTAAAAAACCTATCACCCACACTTTTTTCTAGTCCTGCAACACCATCTCCCACAACCTCCTCCCCTGTCTCACACTTTCTTCTCTCTACCCAAGCCATCTCAACAGCACACGCTGGATTCGAACCACCAACCTTCAACCTCCTAGGAGAAGCACCTTACCACTACACCACTGAGCACCACACCAAGCGTCTGGAGTTATAGGACTTTTGGCTTTTAAAATCAACATGGCTTTAAAAAAAAAAAAAAAAAAAGTGGACAAGCTGGATGTGAACCAACAACTATCAGACTGAAGGGCAACAAAGATACACTACACCACGTCCCACACTGGAGAGGGTTACCACTTTGTGTTTGAACCAGTCATAGTACCTCTGTCTTTTAAAATGTCTCCTACAGTGGAACCACAGAGAGATATTTATTTATCAAATCTTTTACGTCAATGATGGTCCACGAGGCAACATCCTCACTGGATCATAGTAACAGTGTGGAAATTCTCAGTCCTAAACTCCTGAATCCTGTCGGGTAGAATTAACACATCATGAATTTGACAAGGGGGAGTTAAAGTTGGCTAAAATCATGACAACGCTTTTGCTAATCAACTGGAAATATGGACAGAAGCTAATGATGTGTCGAGCTAGCGCTTCGCTGTTAGATGGTTTAGACTAGGAATATTTCATGTAAATTATAAGTACAAAGATTTAAAACAAAAACAAAAATCATTTTTAGTATCTTACACTTACAGGAGTGCACATCACATCACTCTCTAGGGAGCCGGTGGAATTTTAGCACAAAATGCTAATGAACATTGTTGCTTTACTGAAGGAAAAAAAGGCAATTTTTTAAAGATTGCAGATAAAATATGAAGTTTGCGAAACCTTTTTAAACACCTTTGGTTTAAAAAAAAAATTAGAAGTGGCTTTTTGTTTCCTCGAACAGAAGAAAATGTTAAGTCTGCTCATGAGTCACTGTTGAGAAGAAAAGAAAACTGACACATAAACACTACCTGTGGAGGCATCGCTCAGCTGCCAGGCACCTGCGAGCCTCAAGACACCGTGAGCGTGCGTGCGCGCGCGTGTGTGTGTGTGTGTGTGTGTGTGTGTGTGTGTGTGTGTGTGTGTGTGTGTGTGTGTGTGTGAGAAACACACACCTGCCCGAGGCTAGGCCAGAGCAGAGGGACCATATGGCTCTCCTCGCTGTCTCTCCAAAGCCAAAGGCTTCGACTGCTTTTATAAAAATAACTCCTACACAGGCAAGAAAGCTTGAGGGAAGAAAAAAGACTAAAATAAATTAAATAATAAAATAAACCTCAAACCACACCGCATTTCCCAGCCTGGAGCGTCTGAAGAGTTTCTCCAAGCTAAACTGATAAGCTAATTAAAGGATTTCCGTTCCAGGTCGCACCTGAGCGCGCTGTCGGGAATTTAGTTTTATATTGAGATGAGTTTGTAAAAATAAAATTGTTTTATAAAAGTACAGCGGTACTCGCCTCGCCAATTCTCACCTACAGACTGAAATTTTGCGAGAAATTTCCCTCGGCATACGAAGCGTTTCAGGCGCTTTGTTTAAAGCAGAGAGGAATCGTAAATTAAGGTTAAGTGAGTTTTAAGTTCTATTTATTTATTTTATTTCATTTACATGTCTTCTTTTTTAATTGTTTTGATTATTTCTATATGCAGAAATATGATTATAATGTTGGAAATTGGTAATATTGGTAATATTTTTGGGGGGCTGGAACAGATTATCTGTATTTACATTACTTCCTACAGGAAAATGCATTTAGTAATACGAGACTTCACCTTAAGAACTCTCCTCTGGAGTGGATTAAATTCCAGTATACTGAGGTACCGCTGTAAATTGATGGTGATTATTGTTGTTGTTTTTGTTGTTGTTAGTGAGAAACATTAAGAAAATTCTGACACTGGAGACTCCTTCCATAAATAGTAAATATCCATCATGCTCACAACACACACAAGTCCCTATTAATGAGCTCTTAATATAGAAACTAAATTATCATACACCTGTGATTTTAATTTGCACTGATTCTGACCAATCAGAATCCAGAACCGACGTGGTGACGTGGTGTAACAATGCAGCTACAGAATTATCACCAGCAAGCTAGCAGTCATTTTGGGGCGGGTCAGTGAGGTGCTAGTGTTCAGTCTTCTCTTATGATGTCATACAGGACACTCTCATGGGCTCTCATATCACCTGTACACAGATGACACTCAGCTCAGCCTCTGCTTCTCTTCCTCAGAGTGTCAGGTTTCTGCTCAGATCTCAGCGTGTCTGACAGACATCTTATTACGGATGAGTGAAACTTCTATCTATAACCATCATCGGAACCAAAAGTTGGCCTTAATGACCTAGGATAATATGCCAGATGTTATTGCTGTAAGGGGAAGATACATTTCTGTGGACCCCACCCTTTAGTAGAGTCACAAGGGCCTGGAGCATATCCAAGGATATTTTAGGACATAAGACAGGGAACACACTGGAAGGAAGGCCAAGCCCACACACACACACACACACACACAGCGCGGAGGCCCTGGAGATGTGAGGAGACAACGCTAACCTCTAAGCCATCATGTCATCCAACTTGGAAACACCCTGCAGAAATCTGATCGCAGCAAAACTGAACTCTAGCTGATTCAGGATGATGTGATCTTCCTGCACAGCTCTCCGCTCTCACCTTCAGCCACTGCACGCAACCTTCTGGAGAACATCAGCTGTCCTGGTCCTCTTACACCGCTAATCTGACTCGCTTACGCCGATTCTGTCTTTACAACATCTGAAAGAGGTGTCTGTTTCTCTTCAGGTCACTCAGGAGCTTGTTCAGTCGCTTGTCACGTCCACTCACTCCTGGCAAATCTGCCTTGGGGGAACGGTTGACCTCTGGACTGATCCTCAACGCAGCTACATGACATGTTTTAAATCTTCCTAAGTTCTCCTCCTGTAACTTCACTCCCTCCAGCGGCTTCCTGTATCGGCTGCATCAGATTTAAATCACTCATGCCTGCCTACAAAACCAAACACAGACCCGTAGCCTGTTACGTCCATGCACTCATCACTAAACACCACCCCCTGCACTGATCACCCAGCACTGCTCGCCTGCTCCCTCTATCTCTCAGGGTGCAACCTGCATCAGGATCTTTATTTATCTCTGCTCCAGAGTCGGGGTGATGGAGTAAACCTTCTCTAGATCTCCAAGCATCTAAAACACTGATCTCTGCTCAACACCGTACAGGTAACTGATCAAACGTAAACTCTACAATTTGCTAGCGATTTAAAAAACAAAACAAAGATAATTCATACTCAGCCAATAGAATATTTGTTTGTTAAGATGAGGAACATCGGATGTGTGTTCAGTTTTAGTTTTGTAAAGAAAGCTAATACGAGCACAGTGCAATGTTTCTACACAAACAATTTCATAACGTTGCGAAATATCCCCACTTTAAGAACAAAACACAATTTCAAATTGGAAGAAAGTGGAACATTTCTACAAAAATATACTTAATGCGCGGCTGAAATGTTCCTGTAAACAATGGAATAAGCGCAGCGCTCATGCTAACAGCCATGTTATTTCAGGTGCAGCAGGAAATGACTGTTTTAGTGGGAATGCCTTCAATTCTCTCTCTCTCTCTCACACACACACACACACACACACACACACACACACAATTTTGTGCTGATTTTTAGAGCTTGAGACTCCATGACCGAGACCTCAGGAGAGATTTCAGCAAAAGAAAGAAAGATAAGATCTCTATGCTTTTAGTGTGGAGTTTGACACACACACACACACACACACACACATACACACACACCTTCATCCCATTTCTCTTTATCCATTTTATCCAGATTTTTTTCCCACACTACAGATCCTCTCCATCGTCTGTGTTTAATGAACATTTTAGTGATTAACCAGTCGATTACTGATGATGTCATCAGCAGCCAATCACACGTCTTCTGATTTCTGTAAGGTTTTACTCGTTCAGGGCAGTGTTGTGTTCACACCCTGAGTCTCTCTCTTTTCAGCCACTGAAGTTGAAAATGAAATGAAGTGAAATCAGCTACAGTGTCGCATTAGTGAGAGATTATTCCTAGAAGTGCAACTTTGGCTTTTATTGTAAAAAAAAAAAAAAAAAAAGATTGAAAACAAATGATTATACATATGATCTAATTGTACACAGCTGGTGATTTATACACTCTGTACTTAAACTCTTCTATTTAAAAAAAAAAAAACTATTTTTTTTTTTCGTGAATAAAAAAATTCTAAATATTAAAAACTGAACATATAATGGTGTATTGCTGTCAGTTTATAAAATATATATTGTATTTTTTTAAGAATAATATCTTCATGTTTATAATTTTATTTTTTTGTTATTATTAATATTATTTTTATTATTATTAAATAAATAATACAAAATGGACCTTTAATTAATTTATTTATTTATTTTTACATAAATATATTAAATTTTTTAAGTTTCTAATAAATATCACTACTACTACTAATAATAATAAAATATAATAATGTAATATAATATGATGATAATATTTTTTCCCACAGAATAATCTTACTCAACTTTATTGATTTATTCTTTAAGCCCTTTCAAGTGTTACAGAAACAAACCTACAGTCCCACACATTCACTCGCTGCCCTTCAGTCGCACTCATTTACACACAATAAACTCTCGTTAGTTCCTGAACTGAATTTAATTGTAATTAATGAATCAATCAATTTGCATTGACTCCTCCCCCTGTGTTTTAAACGTTTAGCTGCACAGACGCACAGTGGACGTGTTGTTTTGCCAGTGTAATGAAACGCTTACATGATATACACACACACACACACACAGGTGTTTATAAGGCTGGTCACACTGACCTTGTGTGAACTTGGGTGGGTTGTCGTTGACGTCCGTGAGCGTGATTTTGACCTGCGTGGTCCCCGAGAGCCCGCCCATGTGCCCCCCCATGTCCTTCGCCTGGATGACCACATCGTACTCCTGCTTCGCCTCTCGGTCCATGTTGGGCAGTGCAGTGCGGATAATCCCTGCACACACACACACACACACACACACACACACACACACACACACACACACACACACAGATATGGCATTATAGCTGATCTGAGCTAAAAATCCTTTCTACAGGAAGAGAAACAGACTGAAATCTGTCACCGAGCCGTGAGTCACTGCAGGGTGGAGCTGAGCTCCGCACCACAAGGGTGTGAGTTCAAATCCCACAAACACAAACATCAGGGCACTACTGGGTTATGTGACTACCTTGTTTTGCAAGAAATGTAACAAATTCTGTAACGTTTTTTGTAATAATAATAATAATAATAATAATAATAATATAGCAAACGTGTGGAAGCTTTAACCTAAATTAATTCCCAAGTGTTATTTGTACTAGCAAATGAAAAAATAAAGAGTATTTATTTATTTATTTTTATTATTATTCGGACACTTATTTAAATATTAATAGTTTTTACATTAAACTCATGTCACCTTAAATAAATTAAACCTTTATCCAATCCTGGACCTTTTTTCCTTTATTTTAATTTTACTTTACAGTATGTTGTGTCGATTTGACAATGACTTCTATTTATTTTAATTATTTATTTATGGTTTACAGTCTATCATCAGATCATAAAGTGTACGTGCTGTTAATAATTATAATAATAATAATACATTCAAATATAGCCATAAACTAAACTTTTATTTCAACCTGGATATACATATATATATATATATATATATATTTTATATACACAAGTATTAAAAACAGACTTATTATTTACTTTATTTAATTTTTTTACACTAGTTTTATGATTTTTATGATATTTTTTGATGATATTTTACGCTCATGATTCTAAATTAAACATTTATTTCAGCCCAGACATTATTGTCACTGTAAAGGTAAATTTAGTCAAATTAAAGGTTCCTGGCTTCTTTTCTGAAATATAACCAATTAACTTAATGTAATTCTTTGGGTTAATTTTATTTATTTGTTTGTTAGTTTGTTTGTTAAGCTGGTGATCAGGAGCCTTGGTGGTAGTGCTTAGCTGTTTTGCGTGGTACCTGTGTGCGGCTCCACGGAGAAGTACGGCTGGCCCTGCAGGATGCTGTAGACGAGCCGCGCGCTGTTCCCGTACGTCGGATCGTCTGCGTCTGTAGCCGTGACCTGAATCACTGACGTCCCTGCCGTGGAGAAGAACAGAACGCCATCATGCTTCACATCGGCGCTTAACACCAGTAACACCACAGACTCCTGTCCACATGTTCAACCCCGGCTGAGGCTACGCTACCTCGCTACTAATCACCTGCTACAGTGTAAGGCTAAAAGAGGTAGCTAGAGAGTGCTAGAGAGCTAGAGTGACTAACTGGTACACAGGACACTCCACATAATCTCATTAAAATAATTTGTAATCTCTGAATTTGTCTTTGGAGAGATGTAAGTTTAGAGATCATTTATGAAAGGAGTCTCCAGTGTCAGTCAGAGGTAAAGTTCTCCAGACAGAGAAGTTCACCCTCATCACAAGCTGCATTTCTTTGGTCTAAAGTTTTTTGTTTTTGTTTCTCAAAGTCTAGACTGTGACCCCCTAGTGTGCCATAGAGGTACTGCAGGGGAGCGGCACGATGCCGTTTACATCAATTTTGAAATCTAAACATTCCATTAGATGTTTATTATTAAATATTTACATTAAAGAAAGCAATCAAAACTCATAAAACACTTCCATGGGAATTAAGCATGTTATTCTTCCTTTATTGTGTGTTGAAATTGTGATTACAGGTCTGGGTGGGCCGCAGGATTCTGACGTTCTACAACATTAAATCTAATTATACACACGTGGACAAAATTGTTGGTACCCTTCGGTCAATGAAAGAAAAACTCACAATGGTCACATGAATAACTTTAATCTGACAAAAGTAATAATTAAAAAAATATATATGAATGTTAACTAATGAAAGTCAGACATTGCTTTTCAACCATGCTTCAACAGAATTATTTAAAAAAATAAACTCATGGAAGAGGCCTGGACAAAAATGGTGGTACCCCTAGAAAATACTGAAAATAATGTGACCAAAGAGACATGTTAATTCAAGGTGTGTCCACTAATTAGCATCACAGGTGTCTACAATCTTGTAATCAGTCAGTGGGCCTATATATAGGGCTCCAGGTAGTCACTGTGCTGTTTGGTGACATGGTATGTACCACACTCAACATGGACCAGAGGAAGCGAAGGAAAGAGTTGTCTCAGGAGATTCGAAAGAAAATTATAGACAAGCATGTTAAAGGTAAAGGCTATAAGACCATTTCCAAGCAGCTAGATGTTCCTGTGACTACAGTTGCACATATTATTCAGAAATTTAAGATCCATGGGACTGTAGCCGACCTCCCTGGACGTGGCCGCAGGAGGAAAATCGATGACAAATCAAAGAGACGGATAATCCGAATGGTAACAGAAGAGCCCAGAAAGACTTCTAAAGAGATCCAAGGTGAACTTCATGCTCAAGGAACATCAGTGTCAGATCGCACCATCCGTCGTTGTTTGAGCCAAAGTGGACTACATGGGAGATGACCAAGGAGGACACCATTGTTGAAAACAAATCATAAAAAAGCCAGACTGGAATATGCCAAACTACATGTTGACAAGCCACAAAGCTTCTGGGAGAATGTCCTATGGACAGATGAGACAAAAATGGAACTTTTTGCCAAGGCACATCAGCTCTATGTTCACAGACGGAAAAATGAAGCATATGAAGAAAAGAACACTGTCCCTACTGTGAAACATGGAGGAGGCTCTGTTATGTTCTGGGGCTGCTTTGCTGCATCTGGCACAGGGTGTCTTGAATCTGTGCAGGGTACAATGAAATCTCAAGACTATCAAGGGATTCTAGAGAGAAATGTGCTGGCCAGTGTCAGAAAGCTGGGTCTCAGTCGCAGGTCATGGGTCTTGCAACAGGACAATGACCCAAAACACACAGCTAAAAACACCCAAGAATGGCTAAGAGGAAAACATTGGACTATTCTAAAGTGGCCTTCTATGAGCCCTGACCTCAATCCTATTGAGCATCTTTGGAAGGAGCTGAAACATGCCGTCTGGAAAAGGCAGCCTTCAAACCGGAAACAACTGGAGCAGCTTGCTCATGAGGAGTGGGCCAAAATACCTGCAGAGAGGTGCAGAAGTCTCATTGACAGTTACAGGAATCGTTTGATTGCAGTGATTGCCTCAAAAGGTTGTGCAACAAACTATTAAGTTAGGGGTACCATCATTTTTGTCCAGGCCTGTTACATGAGTTCTTTTTTTTTTATAATTCCGTTGAAGCATGGTTGAAAAGCAGTGTCTGACTTTCATTGGTTAACATTCATAGAATTCTTATTTAGTATTACTTTTGTCAGATTAAAGTTATTTATGTGAGCATTGTGAGTTTTTCTTTCATTGACCGAAGGGTACCAACAATTTTGTCCACGTGTGTAATTGTATAAGAAAGTGACGTTCTTAAACACATGAAATTGCAAACTTCTGTGGTATTATTGTTGAGGTCGTGGGAGTCACTGGGACAGAAAAACAATCCGAATCCACAGTGAGCTTATAGACGGGAATTTCCCACACGGATAAACATTAGATTCGTCTCAGCGCACATAAACAGCGGGCCGTTCAATAATAAGCACCAGCTGAGGGAATGTTTATTGGTTTTTGATAACCGGTGAAATAAAACAGTTCTTGAACTAAAATCTCAGACAAATGAGACGAATCCGAGATGGTTTTATGGAGCGAGACGGCGCTCTCACGAGGCGCTGACGCTGTCTCAGAACCATACGTTATCAATAAGTATTCAGATAATCGATAAACATCTACATCTAGGCATCCAGAGCGACTTACATTTTTATCTTATTATACATCTGAGCTGTTGGGGTTAAGGGCCTTGCTCAAAGGCCCAACAGGGACAACTTGGTGGTAGTGGGACTTGAACCTGGGACCTTCCGAACCGTAGTCCAATGCCTTAACCACTGAGCTACCCCTGACCCTGATAAACAGAGTAACTCCCTGATGACCAGCACATCTAAAAACCTGACCCCCTGTGTGGTGTGTGTGTGTGTGTGTGTGTGTTGTGTGTGTGAATAGTGAGGGGTGTGTGTGGTGTGGGGTGTGTGTGTGTGTGTGTGTGTGTGTGTGGTGTGGGGTGTGTGTGTGTGTGAGTGTGTGTGTGTGGTGTGTGTGTGTGTGTGTGGTGTGGGGTGTGTGTGTGTGTGAGTGTGTGTGTGTGGTGTGTGTGTGTGTGTGTGGTGTGGGGTGTGTGTGTGTGTGTGTGTGTGTGTGTGTGTGTGGTGTGTGTGTGGTGTGGTGTGTGTGTGTGGTGTGGTGTGTGTGTGTGTGTGTGTGTGTGGGGTGTGTGGGGGGTGTGGGGTGGGTGTGTGTGGGGGGTGTGGGGTGGGTGTGTGTGTGGTGTGGGGTGTGTGTGTGTGTGTGTGTGTGTGAGGTGTGTGGGGTGGGTGTGTGTGTGGTGTGGGGTGGGTCTGTGTGTGTTGGTGTGTGTGTGTGTGTGTGTGTGTGTGTGTGTGTGTGTGTGTGTGTGTGTGTGTGGTGTGTGTGTGGTGTGGTGTGTGTGTGTGGTGTGGTGTGTGTGTGTGTGTGTGTGTGGGGTGTGTGGGGGGTGTGGGGTGGGTGTGTGTGGTGTGGGGTGGGTGTGTGTGTGGTGTGTGGGGTGGGTGTGTGTGTGGTGTGGGGTGTGTGTGTGTGTGGTGTGGGGTGTGTGTGTGTGTGGTGTGAGGTGTGTGGGTGGTGTGTGTGTGTGTGTGTGTGTGGTGATGGGGTAACACATCATTACCTCCTGACACAGCCACATTAGGGATGATGTATTGTGCAAGAAGAGAGCGTTAAAAATAAACATCTACACACACGTAAACAAGGCAGCGCAGCACAACAACACAACAACACCAACTTCAGGCTTCAGGCTTCTCCTGGTCAGGTTTCAGCTGGTTTTGAATAATGCATGAGGAAACAGAGCTGTCGCTGCTTTTTTTTTTTTTCTTTTTCTTTCCAGTGATAAAAAATAAGACGGAAATCACGGACTCACCGACGTTGGACATCTCAGCCACGCGGGCGTAGTACGGCCCGTGCAGGAACTCGGGCGGGTTGTCGTTGATGTCCTGGACCTTGACGATGAATTCGGACGGAGGCTCCAGAGGCTTGGTGGTGTCCCGGTCTACGGCCTGGGCGGTGAGCGTGTACTCCGCTTGTTCCTCGCGGTCCAGCGTCTTCGTCGCGTGGATGTTGCCGGTTTTATCGTCGATGACGAAGATGGTTCCGGCGCCTTCGCCTGAGAGGATGTATTTGATGTTTCCGTTCCCCGTGTCCACGTCGGAGTGAAGCTAAAGACAGACAGGAGGACATGAGCCTTGACTTGCTGCTACACCATGACTTCCACATCACACGCCGTAGTGCTTACTGGACGGGATTTCAGGTTAGAAGTAAATCAAATTTAGTTTTCTCCAATTTTAGTGAAGAAACGCTGGTTCTCGTACACTTCTGATCAGAAACAACACACGATGAGATCAGCCTGAAGTAACTTGAACGAGTGTTCTGAGGAGAAAACCACAGAAACAACAGCTGCACTGGTTTTACAGACTCTATCAGGAGACTGGTGCACCATGACGGACTGGTTTGGATGTGAAACCTGTTGGGATGCGGACTGGTGTAGAGGCTCGTAATGAGAGTTGAGCTGATGTTTACCTAACTTTAAGAAGTATTGTAAAAAAAATAAAAAAAAACAATAATAATAATAAGAAGAATTTTTAAAAAGTGTGGAAGTTTTACCAAAAATTAATTACCATATGTTATTTCTACTGGCAAACAAAAAACAACTTTTAAAATTTTTCTTTGTTTGTTTGTTTATACTATGAGTATGGCAATAAACTAAACCTTTAATCAATCCTGGACATTATTTATTTATTTATTTATTTTTATTCATATTTTTTATTTAATTAATTTGATGATGCAACTAAGACCTTTATTTATTTTATGTATTTATAGTTTACGTTGTATTTAATTGTGAATATACAACAATGGCCATACAATGTATGTTCTGTTATAATAATAATAATAATAATAATAATAATAATAGTAAGAAGAAGAAGAACTAGCACTAGTTTAACATCCAAATTTACATCATCATCATCATCATCATCATGTGTTGGTGTCCTAATGGAGAATATAAAAGTTTCCCAGTTTCATGAACAATCCAGTTTTTCGCAACAATACTGTAGAAAAGAATCATAAACACTGCAGTTTGTCTCCATCGGACATCAGCACTAATGAGTTTCTAATAAACGGAGCAAAAAACACAGAGCGTGGAAGATTTTCAGAACCTTCAGAACACTCGACCATCCAAAATAGAGAAAATAAAGAAATGACATTTCCAAAAGGCTTCGTTGTTTTTGCTCGCAAGATCCTTAAACCTACCTACAGTACGAAACTCTTCCTCTGGAAAGCTTTAGTCATATGATCACATGGTGCATTGCGTGTCTTACCCGGCCTACGAGGACAGGATCGGGTCCCGTGTACTCCTCGATGACGAAGAACTGATTCCAAACCCATCCCCGTTTGGAGCGATGGAGCACGTGTCCGTCCTTCCGCCTCTCTCTGTGTCTGTAGGAAGCCAGACGGCGGCGGTGTCCGTGTTCCTGAGGGCCCCGAGACGCCGCCGTAATCCATAACATCGCTATTAAACACAAGAAGAAGACCTGAACTCTTAAACCGTCCCACATCCTGTCCGTCCTCGCCGACGTCCTGCTCAGAGTCTTTTTTTTTTGTTTGTTTTTCTTTTTTTTACGTCCTAAAGCTTGGACGTTTCGATTCTCAGAACTGCAGTAGGACGGATTGTAGGGAAGTAGACGACGCGGTGGTTCACTTGTTATGTCCACCCACGCTGAGGTTCATCCCAGACACGCTGGTTCCTGTGAGGGAGAGAGAGCGAGAGAGAGAGAGAAAAAAAAGATTGAGAACATTTTCAGTGACAGAGTGTGGAGTGTTTCGGGATCACAATCAAAGTTTAATTGACTTTGCCTGAAATTGGAATGTATTAATTCGTGCTGTAGCGGTGCAGCCTGGACTAATTAAGCGACAGAGGTTGTAAGCCCATTTGCTCTTATTTAATTAGACATCGCAGCGCCAGTGTTCTCCCGGCAAGCTATTTCCCAAGTCACACACATCCGTCCCGCGTGATCTAATAGCTGGAGGTTTCAGATTCTGTCATGCACGCACACACACACAAACACACGACACACAGAAATGGCTGTTTTCTCTCCTCCATCTGAGCAGAATGCTAATGTTAAAAAGTGAAACACGATCACAGTTATGGACCTGACATCTGCCATGTGTTTACTGGAGCAATGATCCTTCCTCAATGGCATCGTTTTCTTCTCCTCATCTGAAGATAGCCATGCCATACTACACTAATTACGCAGCTGAAATGTTGGCTTGATGCTCTTTCATCACCTCCTGCTGGATGCTCCAGAGAGAGAGAGAGAGAGAGAGAGAGCGAGAGAGAGAGAGAGAGAGATGGGCTTCCAGAGATTTTCCCATTCACTGAGTCACTAATAACCTCCAGCTCCGGCACCGAGAGCCACCGCGGCCTCCTGCCTGCTTCGTTTTCTCTCTCTCTCACCCCGACGCGGGCCCTAATCACGGCCCGCCGCAGACGTAAATCAGACAGAGGGGTTTTAGAGGAATGGAGGGATGCTAGTGAGCACAAGATGCAGGTGAAAAAAAAAAAAAAAGGAAAATAAACCAAACAAATCTCTGGTGCACGAGCGAGAGCCGTAAATACGCTACAAATAAGCTGCAGGGAGCCAGGAAGCGCGAAAATAGGGCCCTAACTCTGCTTACACCTCATCTCTCACCCAACCCCCACAACCCCCCCACCCCCACCACGCCACGCCACGTACCCCTCTGTCAGCATCCATAACGACGGGATGATAACGGCTGACGCGCTGCGACTCGGGTGCCTGGCGCGGCTGTGAAACTGGCAGCAGCTCAGAAAAGAAGAACAGATTTTATCCCTGCATTTTCCTTTCTCAAGAACTGGACACCACTGTTTGTGTGTGTGTGTGTGTGTGTGTGTGTGTGTGTGTGTGTGTGTGTGTGTGTGTGTGTGTGTGGGAGGGTTTATTTTTTCTTCTTCAGAGAGTCTCTGGATGTATTCAGGAATGTGCTTTATGGACGGATGGCTGGATGGAACGGATGCGTACGACCACCATGGGACGGAGCTGGAAAAGAAAATCCCAGAAACGTTCCAAACTCTGTCAGCTCACAAATCCCTCCTCACATAAAACTAAAGTTCAGCCAGGAATAAAAAGCTGCATCAAATCCAGTCCATCAGCCAAAAGATCTACAGAGTGCAAAGTCTGTTGGTTAGATTTGGACTGAAGATACGAAGCTAATAGGAAGCGCGTGAAGATACGTGCTCAGGAGTGAAGGAAGCTAATAAGCTCGGGGTGAGGCACGAGTTTCCCAAAAGGATAAAGTTAATAAATAATTATAGCTTCTAACGTACAACTAGTAGTTGAACTGATAGAGAAAGACTGTGGGTTCTTCAGATGTTCTCTAATGGTTTGTTTGTTTGGTTTCTACGTTGTGATGCCGAGTTCAAACGAGTTCGATGTTTTCTAGACATGAAAAGAAGGTCGAAGAAGAAAGATAAAGAGAATAAAATAAAAAGAAGAGAAAGCAATTCTTCAAATGTCCTTCAACTGTATTTTTCTATAATAATTGCGGGTTCTTGTCTTCAAAAACACAAGAAGATCACTTTAAACGTTTAATTTACAAATCTAAACCACGCCCGCTATGTTTAGGCCACGCCTCCTTCAGGGTTCTTCAGGGTTCTTCATGGGCTTCATTCAGACTCTAAGCTTCACTCTGTTTAAACCTTTAACAAGGTCGAGATTTTATAAAACTCTAAACTACATGATTGAATAAACAAATAAATAAATAGGAAGAAAGAGAAGAAAAAACAGTTTTTTTTTAAATGAAGCCCAGGTTCAGCCTGCAGAATTGTTCTAACTGACAAACCCAAGCCACTCCTCTTACTTTAGGCCACGCCCCCATTACTTTATAAATTATAAAGCTGCTCTCACTCACTCGCGATCACCGTAATCGGCCTGTCGTTGGGAGGAAACCCATGAAGTGTAGAGAGAGCATGCAGACTCCGTGCACACAGACCTCAAGGCGGGACTCGAACCTGAACCCTGCAGGTGCAACACAACATTGATAACCACTACGCCTCATGGCCACGCATGTTCTCACGTGGTTACTTCCGGTTAATTCGGCTTCCTCACACACCAAAGACCTGCAGAGGGGGCTAATTGATGTTTCAAAATTTCCCATAGTGTGTGTGTGTGTGTGTGTGTGTGTGTGTGTGTGTGTGTGTGTGTGTGTGTGTGTCCTGCGATGGATTGCCACCCTGTCCATGATGTACCCCGCCTCCTGCCCTAAGTCTCCTGTGATAGGCTCCGCCCTGTATACAGGATAAAGCGGTATAGACGATGAGTGAGAGTGACGTTATTAGAACAGATATTAATAAGTTCCCCTGGTGTCTGTGATTTCCGCTCCTACTGTAAGTTTTTTTATTTTTTATATAATATCTCTTCTCTTCCCATTAATCCGTCCTTTTCCGACCAAACCCCGAACCACGAGGCGATTTAGGGGAATCCTAATAAACGCCCTGAATCTGATCGATGTCCATCCTGAGCGTAAGGTAAAGCCGTCTGGGCCGGAGTCGCTGGAGGATGGAGAGCGATTGAGCGTCAGCGCTTTATCATCCGTCTGTAACGGGAACAGAGCGGTGCATTAGACCTTCAGCACTCAGACGGAAAAAAGCGTTTAAATGCACCTAGTGTCGAGAAGGACATGTGAGGAGAGGGAGTGCAAGACAAACACACACACACACACACACACACACACACACACACACACACACACACACACACCTGATAACGTCTAAAATAATACAGAACCGAGGCTAAGAGAGCAGAGGAGGAGGAGGAGGAGGAGGAAGAGCTGACGGGGTTTAGAGGAGACGAGGTCGAACCCGAGGCTGAGAGAAGAAACACCACAGAGTTCTGAGTTCTGGAAGAAGAAATGATTACGCAGTCTCTTACTCTCTAATTACCAGTAGATTACCAGAAAGAGAGAAGAAAAAACTCAATGGAATATATTGCATGCGCACACACACACACACACACACACACACACACACACACACACAGACACACACACACACACCGCAAACCAACATGCTGTGATTTTCCAACATGACATGCCAAATGGAAAGAGGGGGCGAGAAAGACGGGGAATGAGAGGAGGACAAAAAGAGAAGAGAGAAAAATGGGAAGGAAAATACAGGGGAAGAAAAAGAGAGAAGAAGAGAATATGAGAGAATATGAGAGAAGAGGGATTCAGGGGGAAATAGAGAGCAAATTAAAATATAAAAATAAACTAACAATAAAAGAGTGAATTCTTAGAAAACCATTTAACAAAGAGTTATTTAAAGGTTAATAAAGGGCACAGAAATGATGCAAAGAAAGCAAAAGAGTAAGAATTAAACAAAGATGGGAAAATTTGGAGATGTGAAAAGAAAGGAAAAGTACAGGAAGAACAAAGTGAGGAAAGAATGAAAGGGAAGGAAACTGAGAAAAAGAAAGTCAGAAGATGAAAAGAAGAACAAGAAAGAAACAGAGTTGATGGAAACTGAGGAGAAAAGAAGTGAAAAGAAAAAAGGTGAAAAAGAAAAGAGAAGGAACTAGAAGAGAGGAAAAGAGAAGAGGAGAGAGAAATGGAAAAATAATGAAAAAAGGAGGAAATCAGAGAACCGGAGAAGAGAAGAAGTGCAGTTAAAAACAACGGAGAAATGGAGGAGGAATAAAAAGCGAGTGATGAGGAAAGAAAAGAGAGAGAAGATAAAAAGAGGGAAATGAGAGAAACAGATGTGACGCTCCGTCTCTCACAGTGCAGGGTAATTAAAACACTCCCTCTGGTGGTCCTGATTAGTGTGTGTGTGTGTGTGTGTGCGCGCGTCTGTATGAGTGTGTGTATGAGTGTGTGTTTCTGTGTGTGTGCGCGTGTGTGCGTGTGTACAGAGCCTCCATTTTGCTCCCAGCAACAAATTTGACTTTGACTTTTTTCTTTCTGTTTGCATAAAAACTGTAAACAGCGCGGTTAATTGTTGACTCGTTAAGATGCAGAAGCGCTAACGAGCAGATTTCAGCGAGAAAGGGGGAGGGGGAGGGGGGGAGATACCCCCTAAAAAAGTTTGTGAGTTTGTTGTTTGTTTGTTTTTAATTAGAAACTTACTGATGTTGTAAATCAGTACTCTACATAATTATTCAAAAGTAAATTACTCTAAAATAATTTAAAACTAAAGTTTTAAATTATATGAAAATAAAAACCAATAAAAAATTTATTAATTAATAAGTATTTTTTGTGCCTTTTTGATGTTTTATTTATTTGTTTATTTATTTCCTGATTGTTTTTTAACTAGGCTTTTAAATAAATCAACAATTAATCAGAATTATTATTATTATTATTATTATTATTATTATTATTATAAATGTTATTTTTATTTATTTATTTATATTTATTTCAGTTAGTCTTTATAGATGATAAATTCGCGCTGCAGAAGCTGAAGTTTCTCGTAAACGTGTTTTATGTTGGACAAATGAAACGAAACAAGCATCTGGAACACAAATGAGTGGAAAAAAGAATCAGGTAGTAACACTCTTTATCATTATTCTGTTCATTTACACACACACACACACACACACACACACACACTGAACCAGGCTAAAGCAATAATAGTGATTCATGTGTGTGCAGATGTGATGTATGCTCCTGTCGACTCGCTCCCTCGAGAACACGCCTGATATTTTCACAAGTGTCCATACATGTGTGTGTGTGTGTGTGTGTGAACAAAATGATGAGAAAGTTAATAATAAAGGGTGTGTGTGTGTGTGTGTGTGTGTATGTATGATGCCACTCAGCGGCTTAAAAAAAACACATCTTGAAGAGATTTTACAGGAACACTTTACGCGAGCGCACACACACAGACACACACAGACACACACACACACACACACACACAGAGTACCCATTTCATTTCATCATCCTCACACTAATATACATCTAAATCAGTGTGTTCTGATTGGATGAGGGCAGTAATTATTCCGTATTTATGACTTTTCAAGATTTACATTAGCCTCATTAGCTACATTAGCCTCATAGCTCCAGGCTATTTTTAAGTACATTTTATAGTTTGTATAATTCTCTTTGCTGAAGCAGAGAGGTGGGTGTGTGTGTGTGTGTGTGTGTGTGTGTGTGTGTGTGTGTGTGTGTGTGTGTGTGTGTGTGTTGTTAAAGCATCTGTACTGAGAGTGAGGTTAAAGACCTGTAATAAAGCTGAGGTGTGTGTTTGGACTCGGCTGCAGGTGAGAGTGAAGCAGCTCATTGATTAACTGACGTTATGAATGAAAGCAGAATAAAAGTCTGACGCTGAGCTCTGAGGAAACACAGCGAGGTGAAGGAAACTACATCACCAGCTGATGAGGACCGACAACACGTCTTTACAAAACTCATTAATGAATGAATAAATAAATAAATAAATAAATAAATATGTCTTGCAGCTTTCATATGTTCAAATTGAAGAAAAAGAAAGAGAAAATACCAAAGAAAAACAAATATATAAAATAACAAAAAAGAGTTAAAACAGAATAAAATAGTTTCATGTACATACACCTGAACGTAATTCTGGAGTAAATATAAGAAAATTAACAATACATTTACTTATTTATTCATTAGATTTATTTATTTTAGAGATTTGTTTTTATTATTTAACAATTTAATATATATAAATAATATTATAGTCAGATTTTTATTATTAAAGTGAAAAGGAAATAAACTATTCTGGAAATGTAGCGAGACGCTGCCGATAAACTGGTGTGTTTATTTTTTGTATTAACACTCGGACTAACATACAGAGACGACGGTGAGAGAGTTTCTGAATCTGATTTCCTGCTGCAGTCAAACAGAATTAACGCTCTGGGTGAGAGGTGATGAAATAAAGAGCACCGGCGAGAACGTGATCATTCACACCGATTGCTCATGAAGAAGAAAACTGCAGAAGAAACCGAATCAGCGTCCGATAAAAGAACAACCCTACACTCCTGGCTCAGACTCTCAGATCAGACTCTTGGGTCAGAGTTTAAGATTAGACTGTCAGATCAGACTCTCCTTTCAGGATCTTGAATTGGACTTACAGGTCAGAATTTTGGTTCTGGGATCAGAATTTCAGATTAGATGTTTGGATCCAGCTTTCAGCTCAGATTCTCGAATCAGACTCTCAGATAGTGGTTTCAGATCAGACTTCACACCAGTTTATCTGTTTATCAGTTTATCTCGCTAATAAATTTAAACTCTCAGATCAGACTTTTGGATCAGAGTCTCAGAGAAGAGTCTCATTTTGGACTATTTAATCAGACTTTTGAGTTAGTCTTTTGTATCAGACTCTCTGGTCTCCCAGGTCATACCCTCCATTCAGGCTCTTAGATTCAACTTACAGGTTAGAAATTTGGCTCTTGGATCAGAATTTCGGATCAGATTCTGGATCCAACTTTCAGCTCATCAGACTCTCAGATCATACTCTCTGGTCAGGTCTCTCACCTCAGACTTTTGATCAGACACTCACATTAGAATCTTTGATCGGACTTTCAGATCTGACTCTCAGAGAAGAGTCTCAGTTTGGACCCTTGAATCAGACGTTTTGATCAGACTCATGGAGACTCAGTCCCAGATTAGACTTTCAAATCAGTCTCTCAGATCAGACTCTCTTTTCAGTCTCCCAGATCAGATTCTCGGATCAGACCCCTGTCTCTCGGCTGTTCTTAACAGAACCGTGTCAGAATTGCGGCGCCCCAGCTCAGAGCTATGCTTCAGCGGAGCTGCGTTTCTTCTGCCGGAGGCTCTGTGGATAAACACAGACAGTTGCTCTTTACTCCCTGACTGACTGCCGGAGTTTATCAGAGCAGGAAGTCGGATTTCTATCAGACTGCGAATCCCCAGCGAGTCTTCCTACACGCCGCACCTCACGCTGCTCGGCTCTTTGACTGAACAATAACGAGACGTCGTTTGAGTCTGAGCGGAGACGCCTCCTCTTCACCACGGCGTATTTATAGCGCTCCTGACACTCACGGCTCTTTCTTCTCCGTCCAGCTCCCCTGCGTCACATCGAGCCACCCTGCCTTCTGATTGGCTGATTCATTTTATTCAGCTTTATCTTAACGCTCTCATCATTGTACGTTATCGTTTCTATAGTAGCAGCTCGTTCACATCGTAGTCCGGCACGCGCCACATAACTCAGAGGTAAAACTGCAACTTTTGGATTTTTTTTTGTAAATTTCATTCATTCGTTTGTGTTCTGTGAGGTATAAAAAAGGGGTGTGGTTTAGCCCTTTTACAGTCGTGGGCAGGGCTAATAACGAAGAAAAGTTGCACTTTCTTTTAAGGTTACATCATAATTACCAGTTTAAGGACATTTTTAGATATTTTTAACACGAGTTCATTTGTATAATATAAAAGATCTAAATAATCAAACATCATAATGAAGAAGAAGAAGAAGAAGAAGTGTGACTGGTTTGTCCAATCGAACGAACCACGACATGAATCGGCTCCCTCCTGAGGACTCTCCCCCTCCCCCCGCGTCACCTCTCAGCGTTTGATGTGAAACGCAATCCTGCTTTCAGAAAGTGCCTGTAACATGAATTCATAACCTCTGAAATGTCACTGAGGAGCTTCTCCTGATGGATATCTGATGACCGCCGTTGTCATCAAAGCCCGGCAGAGAACACGGCGCCGTTTTGCTCGGGCTCGCGTTACGGTGCGGAGCTTCCCGCGGTCAGCGATCGCGCTCTCAGGACGAAACCCGACTCTAAAATGCTATTCAGTTCCAGCCACTAATCGTCCCGGGTGTTATACACAAACACGGGAAAAAACTCAGAGAAAAACTACCCCAAAACACTGCAAACTGAGGATCCTCACGGATTAACTTCTGTTTCTGTTTCATATCTTTATATGTCTTTTATATACAGTGTGTAAAATGATGAATGTACTGCGGTTATTATACATACTGCAGTGCCGCAGTGGGTTTTCCATCGACCATCACGACCCAATTAAAACATTATTTATAAATAAAAATAAAAGTTTATGTGCATAAATAAATGTCACTGGTCTTATTTAGTGCCAGTAACACATCACTTGAACATTTCTGCGGTTGTCTCCATCTGATAAATCACAACTTCATACGCGAGTGTTCGTCAAAACATGTTCAGTTTAAAAATCAGGAACAAAACTCGACTTTACAAAAGGTGCCAAATAAAAGCATTTATATGTGTGTGGAGTTCACAGACTATCTGGTCGTTTTTTATTCCCTCTACTCTCACACTGATTGCGTGTGGAAGTGTGGAGCTCTGACAGCGCCAGAAACCGTGACAGTGTGAGAAAACTAACTAGCTCCCCCTTGGTGCTGAAAATTGTACTGCAGACATAATTCCCGCCAACGTCACCCAAATAAAATCACCTGTGAGTCGTGACCCAGTGATTGAGAACCGGTGATGTACAAGGATGAAGTGATATTACTGGAAAATAAAACAGCTAGTGCAGGAGTAGACGAAAAGTGTGATGACGGCGGATGATGGACGACGCTGACATGAGACATAACGTAAGACGATGGAATGTGATCCCCTATGCTTCACTGGCAGGTGACACAAAAACAACCTCATCATCATCATCATCATCACCGAAAATGAATCATCAGGCCTCATACTGCACTTCATTTGAAAGTATTTGGACATCTTTGTTTTCATGTAAACTCACAGTCCAAAGTTGCTCACTTAAAGGAGTTCTCTAAGATCTATAAGGAATAGATGGAAAACAAAATTGTACTTCTTTGTAAATAATCTAATCTGTGACGTAAATCCATCGATCTGATCCTAACCGTGAGTTTTGTGATCCGTTGTACCAAATAATGACCACGAGACACTCCTCCTCAGATCACTCCATCCTCTCAAGAATTGATTTTTAAGTTCTTTTACTGGGTAGCAAAGCTCTTAATAGCTGTTCCCAGAATTAAAGCCAGCGCAGTTGAAAGTGCATTACGGTAACAGATTGTGGAACACACGACCCGGCCAGCTCCGATCTGCAAACAAGATCATCGGCTCGCTCTCTTTACTATACGCTCCATCCTCACATATTATGTGTCATTAAATCTCATTACTTTACTTTTAGTTTATTTTAAGCTCGCATCTTTTTCACATCCTGCGCTCCTTTACATTCCCAAACCTATAGCTTTATTTTCCAGTAACTACCGCAAATACGACGCAAATGAATCGAGCGCGCGACTCTGAAATGGACGTGTTTAGCATATTAGCTTACGAGCGCTTTATTTATCTCTTCTAAGCTCATTTTCTTCCCACAATCATCATTATCTCATTTCACGTTTCTGACTCATGCATTAACGTGTTTTATTTCGGTGCAGCTCATTAAGGTGTGTGTGTGTGTGTGTGTGTGTGTGTGTGTGTGTGTGTGTGTGTGTGTGTGTTGTAGATATAATATATCTATTTTTTGTTATAACAATTATTTGAAAAATAGACTGAAGCAAATATGCTAATGATCTCGCCTGAATCGTTCAGATGAAGAAACACGCCTGAGAGGGCTGTTAATGAAGGAGGAGGAAATAAACGAAGAATCCAGCCGAAGAGAATAAAGGAGAAGATGAAAGAATAAGAGAAATAATGTAAAGGGAAGAGAACTGAAGAGGAGACGAGATAAGAATGGAAGAGCTCAGAAAAGACAGAACGAGACAAGATGGAAAGAAAAGAGCAAAGAAAGAAGAAGACAAGACAAAATAAGACAAGTTATAAAACGAAGACAAGAAAGGAGACGAGAAGAGATGAGAGAAGCGAGACAGTTGAAATAAATGAATAACAAAGGAGAGACGAGACATGGAGAGATGAGATGAGAAGAGTAGAGAGGGGCGGAAGATCTCTCCTCTGCGTGGCTGGTGTTCTCGCAGGGCGTGTGGTTCTCCGTGTTAGTGGAGTAGAACCGTGCCCTTGGATACGAGAGCCTGAGTGTCAGCTTTCCACAGAGAACGCGTCTCAGCGCGCCGCTTCAGTTTCCGTGCTGAAGGTTAAGAGGCTCGGCGCTAGCGGCGCTGAAAGAGACGGCGTGTGTCTGTAAGAGAGAACGCCTCTGTGCGCTCGCCTCCTGATATAAATACAGCAAGAACACAAATAAATACAGAACCCTGACCCCTTCAGTGGTGAAGCTTCCTCTCCGGCAAGCGCGGAAATACATCCACACACAGACTCGCTTCAAATAAACACCAGATCCTGCTCATAAAATATGGGTTATTGTTATCATCTCTATAGTACCAGACAATTATTGTTATCGTTTCTATAGTAACAAGACCTTTATCTTTAAATTGGCTGGATATCATTATTGTGTTTATAGTAACAGCTGGAAATAGTTATTGTGTCTATAGTAACAGCTGGAAATAGTCATTGTGTCTATAGTAACAGCTGGAAATAGTCATTGTGTCTATAGTAACAGCTGGAAATAGTCATTGTGTCTATAGTAACAGCTGGAAATAGTTATTGTGTCTATAGTAACAGCTGGAAATAGTCATTGTGTCTATAGTAACAGCTGAAAATAGTTATTGTGTCTATAGTAACAGCTGGAAATAGTCATTGTGTCTATAGTAACAGCTGGAAATAGTCATTGTGTCTATAGTAACAGCTGGAAATAGTCATTGTGTCTATAGTAGCAGCTGGAAATAGTTATTGTGTCTATAGTAGCAGCTGGAAATAGTCATTGTGTCTATAGTAGCAGCTGGAAATAGTTATTGTGTCTATAGTAGCAGCTGGAAATAGTTATTGTGTCTATAGTAACAGCTGGAAATAATTATTGTGTCTATAGTAGCAGCTGGAAATAGTCATTGTGTCTATAGTAACAGCTGGAAATAGTTATTGTGTCTATAGTAACAGCTGAAAATAGTTATTGTGTCTATAGTAACAGCTGGAAATAGTCATTGTGTCTATAGTAACAGCCTGTTAGTGTTTCTATATGACTTTATTAATATATTATTTATTATTTGTTCCTTTCATAATAAAAGGCTTTAAATGGTGTTACAGTGGATTGTTCTATGTGATGTTTATGTGATGTTTATGGAAGGAGTCTCCAGTGTCAGAGATCTGTTACAGTCAGGCAGGTTCATGAAAAAAAGGACGAACCATGAACCATCCCAAGAGCCCACGAGGAACATTTTACAACAAGAATGTTAGCTACAGTAATGTTTAAGAGAACTGTTCCCTTAAATTTGTAAAATTACACCAGTGTGTGTGTGTGTGTGTGTGTGTGTGTGTGTGTGTGTGTGTGTGTGTGTATGAGGACACACACTTCAAAGCCATTAGAAAGCTGTAATTACGCACTACAAGGCCTCGGTTCTGCACATTCTGCTCATGCTAATATTTCTCATTACTCATCTGTGTTCTCGCTTCACCTCGCTGTTTATACGCGCAGAACTTCGGCGCCACCGGATTAATAATAATAAAGTTCCTTTCAAACCTCTGTGATATTTCCCTCCCTCCCTTTCTAAATTATAATTTATAACCATATTTATTTTTTAGTCTGTTCACAAAACACACACAATCTGTTTGATGTGAAAAAATAACAACATCAGAAATCGTAGCGTTTGTTTTCCAGATAAAAAACAACTGGTGACGAGATGAAGTCTATCGCGCGCGTCGTTCTCTCTGGTTCTACAGAGTCAAACAGCAATCAGTACGTTTCCTTTCTTCTTTCTCTCTTTCTCTTTTTTGTAGCCGTTGTTGGTGGCCGTGTTATCAGATTTTACAGGAAATGATTTGCTTTTTAATGTTGTTTTCTTTTGGGTTGTTGTTCAGTCGACTGTTTGCTCCTTTCATCAAAAATTATAAATAACTTTAAAAAATCAAATGCAGATTTTTCTGTTTTTCTTTTTCTGAAATCTATCCGTTACTCTTCGTTCTGGCTCTGGTGATTAAAATCAAACGAAAGAATATTTGAAAGTAATTATCAGTCGATTGAGGGGGAATTATTAGAATAATATCCCTCAGCTGACGGTAATCACATGAGATCATTAAATCTGATCTTTTACTCTTTATAAAGAAGAATGAAAAAAAAAAAATCTAAGCAATTGAAGTCTGAACTCATTTTTTGGGTGTTTTTTTTCAGGATGTCAGTTAACAGTGTGATGAGATTTCCAGTCATTTCAGACTATTATTTCCTTTTTATTTCCTCCTCATACATCAATAAGGTGGTAATTATGTCTTCAGTCATCCCTCTATTCGGATCCTCCACTCCGGAGCGCTGCTGTACACGGCAGAATGTTAATGAGCGAGTTATAAACTCACACACACACACACACACACACACACACACACACACACACTGAACACATCTGCATCTCTGCAGCTTTCAATCCGTTCACAACGTGGTTCATCTATAATTAAAGTGTACGAGGTTAATAAAAGAGCCGAGTTTCCCCTCTTCCTGTCGGAGGATTTCTGTCACGCCGCAGGAAGTCGCCGCGTTTCTGCTTCCTTTTAACTGCAACCAGACGACAACGAGCGCTCCTCCTCTGCCAAGCAACAGAGAAAGAAAAAAACACAAAAAGAAAGAAAGGACCTTTTCATTTCTTGGAAAATGGCCGAGGGTTTCAGACGGTCTCATCCCGGAGGGGACGGCTCGCAGGAAACCACAGCGTCTGGAATCGATTGGAGGGAAAAGGAAAATCAAATGCCTGGAATTCTTACACTTCTATAAGAGGAGGCGGGAAAACAAACGGTCACGGATCAGCTGCCAAAGCTGCTAACACGGAATTCTAATTTTAACATCACGGCTAATTTCTACACTAAAGTCTCATTTCCACATTAACACAAATATATACGCGGAGAAGCTCAGTGTCTACACTCCAATCTTATTTCTACACTAAAACAAATAAACACGCTAACAACTTTTACTTAAAATCACTTTCCTAAAGCAACTTTTAATCGTCCACTAACTTTCGAACTTTAATTCCTGCACTAACTTTTATTTCTAAACTAACTGTAATTGTACACTACCTTTCGTTTCTGCACTAATTCCTAAACTAACTGTACCGAATGAACTTTAGTTTAGGCACCAAATACCAACACTATTCACACTAACTCTAATTTCCACACTTCTTATACAAATACAGACGGCACTTTCTACGATGTTTTCACTTTCTATAGTAATGTACACAGTAATAAACCCAACTAGTTTATACAAATTCTACCTCCAATTTCAATTGAACTCAATTTAATTGATACAGCACGTTTAACATTCAACATGGTCTCAAAACTGCTGAATTAACTTCACAATTTCTACACTAAGTCTAGTTTCTACTTCACTTTATAACTATATATCTCCCATTCTATACTACATCTCATCACATATCTAACTTGATTGCATCTAACCCTGATTCCCACCCTGGTGAGCCTGACTTTAATTTCTATTAAAAGATCATTTCTATCAGTTTGACTTTAACTGAAGGTGACACTGCCCAGTCTCTAATCTCTACTTCTAATGAGATGTAATGAGATACAATACAGTAACTATTTCTAGCTGTCTAATGTCCACAGCGCTAAACCCGAGTCCAATGTCTATGTGAGTCCTAACTCTGATCATTCGTATTCCTGCAGGCTAACTCGACCTTCAATAAAAACTCTACTAACTAATTTATCTTCTCCAAAGTGAATTCCAATACAAAAACGAACTTTAATGTCTGGAGCGATAACATTACCTGTAGCTTTTACAACTTCAGCTAATTTTACTTCTTTCAAATAATTTCTACACAGCTGTATCCTAACTTCAATTTTTATTTCTACACTTTGGGACCCAAGGCTGATTTGTATTGTATACTAACTTCTGTATTATTAATTCTTGCTGTAGTTTGAAAAGCGCTAAACTACCTAAACAAATGCTAATCAATTTCCACAATGCTGATTTTAACTCTGATTTCTACATTGTTGATTTAATTGATTTCCTGCTAAACAATTTCTAGACCATTATCTCAAACTCATTTTTTTTTATTTCTGTACTGTGAAATCTGTTAAATCTAACTTTAATTCCTATACGCATGCCGAGGTTTCCACTCCAGATCCTCTCATTTCTTTAGTGCTAACGCTACACTGATACTGTAACTAGTCTCTTCATTACTCTGTAAAGCTTCTCACTGCAAACTCAAACAAACAAATCTCTACATTTCTGTGTATTTTTTTTTTTTGCGGTATTGAGTTGAGAGCAAAGATGAAGAGTGAAGGATTAGCTGCTGAATTGAGGAGGAGGACAAAAATGTTTTTATCTCTTTTGGTGGGAAAAAAGGAAGTGGATTCAGTTTCAAGAGAAAAAAGTTCCATCTGTTGGGTAAAATCTGAAAAATGTGACATTAAGCTCCAACGCGTTATTCAGGCAAAATTAAATCTCCTCGGGCCGCTCTACTGAATTTCAGCAGGGATTTCTTCTTCTTCTTACTTTTTTCCTCTATTTGAGTGACAGCTTTTATTATTTTTCAGAAACGATCTGGAAGCGAAAGGCACACAGATAAACGTCGCTTCAATCACAACACCTTTCTCGGCTCAGCCGTCCCCCAGGAGCAAAGCTCAATCCTCTGAATGGATAAACACAAAATTAGCACTCATAAAGAGAGTAAAAATCTGAAGCCGAGGAAGTTCCCAGAGAATTCGGCGGCTCGATAAATAAATAATGGACTCGTCTCAGGATATCATCGCAGAATTTTCGAGGCAGAATTTTGACAAGCATCACTTCGCATGTCTCTCCGGTCTATAAACACCCTGACCTATAAATCACTCCGTTACTGAAAAGCTGATGGGTTTCCTGACATTTCTCCCGACGTCGACATCATCGGCATCCTAATCTGCTTCCTCTGAAGCGTCTCCAGGAATTTTCAGAGCCACAGCGCTGATCCTGATGGAGTCCGCGTCTGTTAAACAAACACAGACGAGACCCGAGACGGAGAATAAACACGGCGGGGAAAATAGAAAATCAGAAGCAGAGCACGGGGAAAGTCAGAGGCCATTTTCCTGCCACCGGTTTCCTCCGATCTGTGATGGAGAGACGACGTGATTATACTGAAAAAAGTCCGATTTCTTCCGGGAAGCTCGATTTTACAAATTTGCTTTAGATTCTCGCTCTCTCTCTGATCTTCGTCACGGAGTGGCGTCCCTGTGTGCAGCCGTAAACACCCGCTCCCTCGTCGGCCTCTCATTCCTCTTTCTCTTGAAGTTAACGAAACAAAAAAACGCAGCATGTCATTTCATCGATAAGCTGCAAAGGAGCGTCAACTTCTATAAAGAGGCCTGAAAACTTAAGCTCTGCCACCGGAGACTCCTTCCATACGTGCTACATACAGAAAAAAATGTCACATGAACAATTCTTTAATCTTTAAGTACAAGTCCAGGAAAATCTGTTGTTGCTATGGAAACGATACCGCGTTAGAACCGGAATGTAAATATAAACCCGTGGCACTGTCAGAGCTGCGCTTGCAGAGAACTAATCAACACGCCACACTAATTTATACACTAATTTATGCTAACACAGATAGATAGTTTAATCCTGCTAGTGTACTAATTCAGCAGTGATCTCTATAATTTCTACACTACTAAAACTCACATTCATGTCTCTACTGATACTTTCATTTCTATCCTGCTAGTGTTAACTCTGTACTTAGTACCTGTACTAGTTCTAAACTCTAAAAGAATCCAAATTCTATAGTAATAACTCTATCTCTACACTGCTCAATCTATTTTAGAGTTATAAACTCTATATGAACTCTACTTTATATTAGATTTTGAACTCTAATTTCTATATTACACAGTTTCAGTACCTCTAACACTAAATTAAATTCCTAATGTTAACTCTAACAATAATTGTAGTACTCTTATTTCTACACTGCTATCTTGTGTATTCCTGTACTGCTAGATTAAAGTCTAACCAGCCGTCCTAATGAGCATCAAATCCCGGACCCCATTAGCGCGCTCTGCTACGCCGTGACGCGGTTTCATTTTCAAAATCTGTGTCTTGACGACCATCATAACCAGAATCTGACTTTAACCCCGAACTGAAGGGCGTACCGTGAGCGAGCTCTTTACGCCACCCTCGGCCCTGAGAGGACTCCGACGCGGTTCTAAGCGGCTCCTCTAAATCAGAGGAGCCTAAATGTTTGTCGTGCAATATCAAGCAGAAAAGACACTCCAGCGAAGACCTGTGGAACTTTGAGGCCTCCAGGGTCCAGGAGAGAAATAAAGAAACATAAATGAGAGGAAAACTGCAACGCTAAGCAGGTTCTGAGGCTTCAAGGAGCATCAGAGGAGACAATTTGAAGTTCAAGCTCGGAGCTTAGAGCTCCTCTGAGACGACTAAAACAGGAAATGCTTCATCTCCAATCATCTCCCGGCCTCTGAAGCCAGCTCACTGAACACACAGTGCTGACTCCAACACTCTCCGTCTCCTTTAAGACATCCAGTGACAGCCATCTTCCAGCAGGGACGCTCGGAAACAACTGAGAACTGCTGATTAGGTGTAAACGGCTCAAAACGGAGGCCGAAAATGACAACACCGTGACGCCAACCGGGAGTAAAGCACGGCGAGCCGGAGGAGAAGAAGTGATATAGTGTACGTTATCAGTCTCCTCTGGTCTCGTCTGTGTCATTAATTAAGAATAACCATCCCGTCTGGGAGCAACACGTCTGTTTGTGAAATATATCCCAATATATCACGGGTTCCACAGCAGCCGGTTAATGAGTCACATTGCCGAGTCAATTAGGAGCGGCTCTTCGCCTGTGGGAGTCACTGTGGAGGAAATTACCCGTCGCCTGCGCACATACATGACATGATTGTCTGGATTAATACCCGACGACTTAATGGAGAAAACTCTGACCCGCTAGAGCAGATGATGCTGAAATTAATGGAACCAGGAATAAAATTTGAAATGAAGTTTCTCTCCACGGTCGAGAGTCGAGACGTGACGAAAAAGCAAACGAAGCACTTTAATTAAGGTGAAAAATGAGTCGCAAACACGACGCGCAGCGATCCGGCCGCCCGACGGAGAAAATATCACAGATGAAATGAAATATTTAATGTTTCCCGGCTGGTTTTAAATACAGAGTGAGCGAGTTAACCAGGGGGCGGAGTTTAGCATAGAAATACGCGGTATGTTAATGGAGCAGTGTTAAATAAGCTAGCCTGCGTCTCTATCATCAAACTTCAAGCTTTAAAAGTCAAGACCTGCAGCGAGGTGATTAGTTAGGCAAATGTAATTTAGGCTCCGCCCATTTCAGTACAATCAATCATTTCAAATAACCTGTGCACGTGGAACATGTATGTACGTTATTAATAATATTTGACAGCAAACTTTTTGTTTTGACAGCCGAATTAGTTCAAAACAATAACTGTACAAACCTGCACACAAACAGAATGTTAATGGAGTGCTAACTGCTTTTGATAAAATTAATATTATAAAGTGAACCATGAGAAATTCAAATGCTTGTTCATGATTTGTTGATGTATTTACCAAAGGGTATATCTGGTTTAAAAAAAAGAAATAATTCCTGCATCTTAAATGACTCTCTGTGCTATTTGTAACGCACTTAACATTCTGATGGTGTAGAAAAAAATTCCGATGATGCCTCGATGTACATTTTGCTGAAAGCTTAAATTGGACATATTTTATTTTAAAAGCGTCTCTTCCTCTGGGGGACGGTAACTGTATATATAACTGTATACAGCATAATTTGAGACGCAGGTGCAGTTGTTTAAGTCCCAATGGACGTATCAGAAAGCACGTCTCGCTCGCGCACATGTCGCGCGGTCCCATTCATCGTGACAGCCGTGACCTTTTTAAGTCTCTGACACTGAGGACATACAGGACCTTATCATCAGCTCCGTCCATTTTCTCAGCCATTTTCCTGAGCTACTCACAACACACAGTACTATTTATGCCACTGCTGTCTACTTTTCCTTACGTAATGACCTTTCTCGGTGTGGCAGTTGACCCCCGCGGCCTTCACACACTCCACATGTGCCTGATAGGGACTTTGCACTCCGCGTTAACACGCCGTTTTTTCACGAGCAGCTGCAAAGGATGAAACGAGCCGCACTGGCTCCCAGGCTGGCTTTGACCCGAGCCGACCGGAGCTCCTGCTATTCCTCCTGCAGCAAAAGCAGAAATTAAGAAGATATTAATTTGACGGAAATTTGACAAAGAGAAGCGAGAACCAGGGCAATCCTCTTTCTCATTCTCACAAAGTGGAGGAATGAGATTGTTAAAGCCCCTGCAGGGGATTACATTTGTTTTCAGTGTCTTCTCAGATTCCTTTTGGGATTTATGGAGCACGGTAATCCTGCGGAAACCGAGTTTCACTTTCTTCCTTCCCTTCTTTTTTTTTTTCTTTTTCCTTTCTTCATTTATGCATGACATTTTTATTCGGCGAGAGAGCGGCAGAAGGGCTTTGCATCTGGACAATCTGGTTTAGTAATAAAAGGAGTCACTCGGCCGCAGTTGAATTTTAATGCGCAGAAAATAAAACCCCGGCGTTTCAGGAGCTAATCGGCGTTCTGATCAAAAGTGGCGCGAATATCAAGGCGTCGCTCTGAGCACTGAGCTCCGAGCTGAAAAGCTATCGATTCGTCATCTCTGTTTAATCAAAACTCCAGCTTTGAGATCAATAACCGCCAGAGGATCTGAAATACATTAATGCCATATCCAAAGTCTGAGAAAATCCTTCTAGACGTGAGGAGGTGGCCTCACTGACCCTGATTTAGATTGAGGCTCCGTCGCTATTTATAGCCCCAAAACACCAGCATTTTAAGGACAAAATATATGTCAGTCGTCATGGCAACCGTACGATAAATCTACCATCAGGTACCTCAGAACAAAGCCATAATCTCTACCTAAACACTGGGGGCTGAAAGTTCAGTCCATAGTCCAGGATGTGACTAGCATGTCTTACGCTAACACAAAGGAGACAACACGTTACAAGCGGTCTTACTGATAAATAAGTCCGTCTCCATGGCAACCAGTCAATAAATCTGGGATTTCAGCAGCGTAGCTCAAAATAAACCTATAATCTCTTTGTAAAAGCATTTTGCATGTATGTGTGTGTGAGTTTGTCTTTGTGAAATATGTGTGTGTGTGAGAGGATGTGTGTGTGTGTGTGTGTGTGTAAATACACACACAAACCAGGTTAAACATCTTGTAAAAAAACTCATCTGCACATGAAGAGGAACAAACCTCCATAAATGCCAGCTACCCGTTGGGCTTTATTCTACTTTAGGCTTAAGGTCAAAGGTCAACACTCAGAGGGTGGGCTGGCTGATGTGCTCGAACAGACTTCTCCACTTCCTGTTTTATACTCTCTCATTGAAGACAAAATGAAAGACTTTATTTTTTTTTTTTTACAGAACTGGTCATTGGCGCAGTTTCACGGCCGGGTGAAATGACCAATTCCCTTTTTTTATGAATTAAAATTAAAAATACATGCAGGGTGAAAGTCGTTTTTTTATGAATTTCCTGACCCTTTCTAAAGTCTTATGGAGTTTTTTTTTTTTTTTTTATTATTCTATTGTTTTATTCCAGTTAGAATGATTTATTCCTTAATTAAAGTTAAAGTCCACTCTGAAACACATTAAACTTGTTTATATTGAAATTCTTCTGCTTCTAATTTGTCTCAGATGCAATTAAATATCACACATTAATCATAAATATTGACGTCCGGGTCATTTACGGTGAATTCCAGTCCCCCACCCTACGTTTTTTCCTTTAATTAGCCTTTTAGCTTCTAGACCTTAGATACACTCTGTAAGGACAAAAAAAGATTCTGTTTAGCACCTTATTGGGTTCTTTGGTTTGTCCCTTAACAGGTTTTATATAGAAAACTTCAACATAAGTTTCTCTTTATACAGTAGATACCGTTCCCTAGAACCCTTAACTAATGTAATCAAAGAACCCTTGAGGGAACACATTCTACTTTAGCAGAAAAAGATATTACTGATGATATACTGTAGATAGACAGATACACACATCGTACCTGGTTCTTCAAGGGTTCTTTGGACAGGTCTGGACTTTCAGGTCTATTAGAATTTCAGGTCACTCCAAGGGGGTTTTATTTGGTCTGAACTCAACATACAACCTTGAAGAGTTCCTACAGAGAGGAAGAACTGTTTTAAAATGTTCATTATCTCTAAAGGTTTTCCATGTTTATTATACATTTATCCGAAGATTCCAGGCCAAACGTCTTTAGAGTGGTAGAACACTTATAGTAGAGTTCTTTGTTAGAACACTTTTAGAGTTAAATCTTTCACAAAGAGTTCATTCTCTTGAGGAACATATGAATTAGAACTTCTTTGAAGAAGTTAAGAACCAAATTATAAGCAACAAGTATTTATACCAAATAGCGAGCACCAGAATAATAATACTTAATGAATAAATAATAATAATAATAAAAATAAATAATACTTAATATCAATGAACAAGCAATTGAAGCTATACTGTGTATGCTTATAGTTTGAATGCATGAGAGTATCTGTTAGATTTGTCCTGCATTTTTATTCTAAATTAAATCGGTTTTGTCCATTTAGATGAGTGCGGGGAAATCTACTTTATATTTAAAAACAAATAATACAACTATTTGTGGAAGAACACAAGTGGATTTATATTCTCTGTGATATACTCCAGTGTTCCAAAGCCAATACATCTAATGAGCTGGCAAGAAATCTATTATTTTTTAAATGAAAAAAATAAAAATAAAAGGAGTCTAGACTCGGTCTTTTTAACCTGAGCGCATGGCTAAGCAGCTGCACGCAGCCGTAATCACAGCCAAGCTAAAGACTTTGTGTTCCAGCAGTCAATATTTTACAGCTCTGGAGTTGCTAAAGATTAATAATACCTGATGAAACTCCTGCCAGAGCGCAGAGAGAAAGTTTGTGTGACTTTGGCGTGTGTGTCTTTTCTTAAATCCGTCCGGACTTAAGAGCAGCTTTGATGAATTCTAAATCGGTAGCGTCGCTCGAGGTGCCACGAACACTTTACACCACGTTTGATTCCAAAAACTCCTCTGACGCCAGAAGTCCCTGTCTTTAACTTCATCACAGATACGCGCTCAATCATTCTCACACTCCGGCTTCTCGAGCTCTCACACCGCTTCATAAAATGAAGAGAAAAAAAAAAGAAGAAGAAGAATTCCACCTTTCCATTACGGCCGTGCTGCTGCAGGATCAGATAAACACAACGCTTTGTCTTCGTGATGCAAAGAGAAGAAAATCTCATCACATCCAGCTGCTGTCCTGAACAACGACACACTGCAGCGTTATTGATGTTCAACTGAGATATTATCAAGTGTGAAAATCTCATTGTAGCCTCCTTTTATCTCACTCTCTCTCACACACAATAACACACACACACACGCATACACACACCTTACAACAAAACTTAAATGTAATCCTGGCTTCTAGGTTTTAACTGTTTAAATGTAGTGTGGTACACATTTGAACAGTTAAAAAGCCACGCCCCCTCCAATACTACTAATTATACACATGTACAGAGGCCACGCCCCCTTAATCACACAAATTGAAAAACAATAAAAGGAGTCTAGACTCAGCCTTTTTAACCTGAGCGCATGGTATGTATGGTACATAAGCCACGCCCCCTTCCATAGTACTAATTATACATGAATGAATGGTAAACAGGCCACACCCCTTCAATAGCGCACTTAGTACTGAAGCCGCACCCCCCTTTAATTGCACAAATGTTACAGAGGCCTCGTTTCTTTTATTAGCACAAATTATTTTAAACGTCACATCACCTTCACCACAACTATACCCGTTAAACTTTATTTGTTTTTCTAGGCTAATCACTCAATGTTAGCTAGCTACAGATAGCTATGTTAGCTACAGCTCTAACTAGTCAACAAGCTAGCTGGTGTAACATTTAGCTACAACTAGCTTTGTTATTACTGCAATGTGTGTTATGCTATGTTACAAAACTATATGCTAAGCATAATCTTTTTTAAAAAGTGAAAATAATTGCTGTTAGTGGCGTTTCATTAATAATTGTGGTTGGCTCCGCCTTCTGTAGAGCCTGTCAGCTGTTGGAATTAGCATGTGCTGGATGATAATCAACACAAAAAGGTTTAGCCTCTGACTCATGCATCATTAGAGAACAGGGTCGAGACTCTTGCTAACAAATCCATCACTTTTTAAGTGCTTGTTATGACACACTGGATGAAGCCCAAAGTCTCTGTGCCAATTAGATGAGAGAAAGAGAGAGAAGTCTGAAAAAAAAAAAACCTATTGCTCTCTATTTCTCCCCCAACACACACACACACACACACACACACAGAAAGAAAGTGAATTGCGTGCCAGGGTGGAATCTGACGCTGGAGAAAGGTCAAGGCATTAAACGCAATGGGCTCGGCGCCCGCAAAATAACTTCTGGTGACACACTGGGCTTCATTTAGCTCAAGCGTGGAATCCAATCCACCGTGGAAGCCAGAAGGCGCGCAAACGCTCCAAAAGTTATGCAAAATATTAATAACAAATGAGACGCGGTCAGCGCTACACTTCCGCAGCGAGACAGCCAGACAGATGGTCATTCAGCCGAAAGCCATGAGGACACGCGGAGGAATTTAAACACCCGGACGTCCCCAAAATACAGCATGACATATGACATGATTAATAACCGACACTGCACGCTTCACTGTGCTAGCATGAAAGACAGTCCGGTCGCCATGGTGTTTACGTCTGTTTAATCTGCGGTTAAATCATTTCTAAATGTATGTATATACAAATATAAATCAATTAATATATTATCCTTATGTTCATGTTAAAAAGTAAAAAAATGGGGCTGGCTTATGTTTAGCTAATCACAAAATTAGGCTATGCAGTGAACATTAAAGGATAATGTTAATGTTAGCAAGTAAAGGCATTTGGATAAGTAGCTAATCAGTTATTTATTTTAAGCTAAGGACTGTGTCACATAAAAAAAAAGGGGAAAAAGAAAAAAAAAAGAAAAAAGTTAAGATCAAGATCACGTAATTGGTTGTTTACATGTAAAGCTCCGCCCCCTGGCTGAAGCTAGTCACCATGTAAAATACGCTCGCGTTCGGCGTTAAGGCACAGTGTTTAATCTCATCCTTTTTTAAATTAGGCCTGCTCTGTTGGATGGGGCGAGAAGCAAGACTTATATTTAACCATTTTGTTCCACAATAACGTGTGTTCTATAAATAAAATTCCGCCTCCCATCTCCATGACGGTGTCTGAAGTGTGTGTGGGAAGAAAGGCGCCGCTGCGTTCATCCAATCAGAGACTATTGAGCCTGTTTCTGTTCCCGAGCGCAAAATCTTCAGGCGTGAGAGAGCGGTAATTAACAAGCTCGTGCTAAAACCCGACAGAGCACGTGTGAAGAGAGAGAGAGAGAGAGAGAGAGAGAGAGAGAGAGAGAGCGCGGCGCCGAAAACCTTGGCATGCTTTCACATCTGCTATGATTTCAGCAGGATGAATGGAATTCCCATAAACAGAGCATTACACTGGAAAAATAAAAGAAAGACAGACAGACAGGTAAATCTATATTTATCAGCAGCGTGTCGGAGGAAATTGTGAGGCTTACTTCCTGTCTGAATGAAACAGACGTGCACAAATTAAAGCTGTTTATAGACCGAGTCCACTGCCGAGAAGCGTTTATTACATCACGCCGCATCAGATTGCATCATCCTGCACAAATACCAGTGTGTAAGAGCAGCTGAAAACGCAGAGATGACACACACAGCGCTAAAACACACACCGTGAGTAATAAACACTGTGTGTGTGTCGTGATGTTATAGTAAAATAATCAACAGCATGGTACGGCATGTACGCGAGGGTGTGATTCTTCTTACAAGCAGCAATAATAATTATTACATCAGCGCGACGTTTATGAACAACGACAGTTACATGTGAATTAGTTACTTCCTGTTAGTTATGGCAGCTATAAACAGACACTCCCACTCCAGCCTCTCTTTATTCTAGTCATGTGACTGAGAAATCACAAAGCGGCGTAACCTTCCTCTGTCCTGAAGATGTGAAAATGTGAAACTTACAGGTCCAGCGTTACCTCTGACTGTTACACAGTGCTGACACTGGAGACTCCTTCCATAAACAACTGCACTACTTTCAGAAAATGATGAGTTACTGGAAAAATTATTAATACTGTCTGACCAATCAGAATCCAGAATTGAAGTGTATTGTAACCTTTAAGTATTGTATAATATATATAAAAGTATACTTTATTCTTGAGAAAACATTTCTGATTTTCCACCACAAAATAAAAAAACACAAAATTAAAAGTCATTTAATTAAAAAGCAGCACATTATGTAAGCGACCACTTACAAGCGACACTTACTTTTGGACTTTTTCATCAGCTGTTGGCTTTTGCATGCAAAGTGAAGCAGGTGCATCAGTCTAAGTCCTCAGAAGAACTGTGTGTGGTTCTGCAGGATGCTCAGTAAAACATAGCAACTAAGTTCCTTACAAAAACTGTACAATTTGTACCTGAGACTAAAGTTTCCTCAAAACATCATCACACCAAATACTGACTTTATTCCAAACACTTTTGCACAGTGCTCTATATCTGTGACAAATGATATATCTTTCAGGCTTAGTGAAAAAAAAAATGCTATGTTGAGGAAATGATACATAAACAGGATATTTAGACAGATTTCAGTTTCATGTGAGAACTTCAGGCTCGGCAAAACAATGGATCTGTCTGTGTGTCGAGTAAAATGTTTTTGTGCATTAGTATTAGTGACAGCTGATGGAATAAAAACAGCTCTCGGTGGTTTGGAACTTTTCTCAAAAAAAAAAAAAGGGAAAAAAAAACAAGCTATAATTTTCCCAGAAGCCATCAGTTCCCTGGCACACACACACACACACACTTATATATTTAAAAATAAAGGAGTGAAAGACATAACAGAACGTAACATTACACTACATAACCAATGCCTTTCTTCTCCTCTCTAAAATGTATGTATGGATTTCCCATCATTTAATATCACTGCCCAATTAGGACACTTGAAAGCGATTTGTGATCAATCTCACTAGTGTTACACCTCAAACAGATTGCTGCCAGAAAATAGAGAGGAAAAAAATCAATTGGTACAGTGAATACAGAAAGACTTGAGAATGGCGCTGAGGTAGGAAAAGAATTTAAATGCAAATGTGGGTATTGGAGACATATGGCATGATGAGAGGATAGAAAGAAAAGTCAATATATGACTAAAGCATCACAGTAATAGCGACCTGAAAGAAAGAGGAGTCATTTTCCTCATTAACACTCCGGCTATGGAGGAGAAGTTCTTACAACGTTCAGCACATTCACTACCGGTTCATTCCCTCGTTTTCTATAAGTTCATCCAAAGGTCATGACCCAGTCAGGGACAAACCCAAGCTTCTCCGATTTGACAGTTTGAAATTAACATATAACGTACAGAACCTTGTCTGATTTGACTGTAGATCGTTTGGGGGAGGGGGCGGGGGTGTTCCTATGCCTGATTTAAAGCCTCTTTTTTAATTCATTTTTTTATTATTCTTTTTAATGTATGCGTCCAGATTTGAATGTTTTGAATATAAAGTTCAGGAGATGAATCTGAATCAGTAATATGAATCATTTGCAGTGATAGAGTTCTTTGAGGGTTTGATTCAGAGTGAAATTTCTACACCTGAGACAAGCGAACATGCAATCTGAATCAATCAAAACATTTTTTTTTTTCCTTCTTAAAATCATTCTTTATACATTCGTACTGACTGGTACAGAATCGTACATTTTAAAGAAAACAAATCTTTTAGGTTAAATCTTTCATGAAAAGCAATGCTTAGATATGTTTGTTCATCATTATTTTCAACGGCAATTTAAAAACAAAATGTATTCCCGGTCCACATGTACAGTATAGTACACCGTATAGATTTCCTTATGAGTAATGAGTTTCTGTATGCTCCTGTATTCTTTTTTTTTCCCCCTCCAGCCTCCCACCTAAGAGATGCCAGGCAGGTTTCCCGGGCTGAGCGACGGTAAACAGAGACAGAACTGCGCTGTAGGTGTGTGTAGGCGATGCTGCATGTTGCCGTAACCTCCGCAGGTAGAATTTCTGACAGAACAGAGACGATCTTTCCCTTTTTTATGTTTACGACTCAGTTTTTCATTGTGTATTGTGCAGATTAAGACCTTCACCTCTGCGCTGACATCGTTCGCTTCAAGGTCATCGAAATGAAATCACTTTACCTCAGCCTCCTGGACTGTCACTTATCTTATCTTGAAGGACAGAGTCGTATTACGGTTAGAGAAAACCCGCATGGAGGGAAACTCGATACGCTCTCAACACGCAGCCAAGTTCAAGTATTTACAGTGAAGTAGAGCAGTTTAAAATAAAATAAAAATACAGACTGTTCATCAAAAAATCTGCCAGCTCCTCATTCAGCAAATCACAAGCTTTTATTCATCTTTATTCCCTGTAGAAATGTTCTCCCAGAATCTTTCGAGCTAAAGGCCTGATAGTTATGATATACAATATGAAAAAATGAAGATAATAATAATAATGCCATTTAAATAAACGTTTAAATTACCAGTTAAACGTGAGAAATTTAAATCTTTTTTATTTTATAATAATCATATTTTTTTTTTTTTATTTATGACCATAATGGCTTGTCACATTGTCACAAAGAAATTCCCTAGCATTGGCATAACTTTATTTTAAGATTACCCTCAGTTTATAATAAACTTTTAAATTATAAGTTTCTAAGTTTAAACCAAAATGAGTCTGGACATGAAGTGAAATTCAAACTTTAGCATCTCATTTTAATCAAACAAAGACCTAAACAACAACAAAAAAAGAAAGTATACTCTTTTATTTAGTGTTTTTGTTTTTTTAACCAAATAAACAGTATAAGCACCCAGAAACCTGTTAAAAACAAACCAAAAAGCAACATTAGCATGGAGAAACCTGTTAAAGCTAGCACCTTGTTTTGAAATTGTGTTAACCATTAGCATTAGCATACCACCCGGCGTTTGCTAGAGAGATACAGTAGCATCTGTACTTTCAAGTATATTAGCGTTTGCATCATTTTATGCAACTATGGAAGGCAGTTAGCATTGATGGTAACTGATGGTTTTGATTTACAGAGCTTTTTTTTTTTTTTTTCTCCGGTAGTTCCTTTACTAAAAGTGATTTATTCACCTAATATTAGCCAGGAACTTCTAGAACTACTTGGTAATAGTCGAATGGTTACAAATGGCGATAATTATCAAGAATTTCAGCAGTTTTGCTAAAGTTTAACTCACAGGGCATGGACACAACAGCGAACCGGAGCAGGTCCTGTATCATCCAATAAAAAGTGTAAGAAGGCGGGGCTTATCATTAAAACAGAACATTTGGTTAGCTCTGTAACTGATTAGCATAACTTCTAACACGTCTTACCATTTTCATTCAATTTAGTATTTTGATTTTATATGCTAATAGATTGTTTCTTAGTGACTTATAAAATTATTTGATAAGAAAACAACTTCTCCTTAATTGGCACGCATGCTAACACAATAATGATGAGGCTATAAACAGATGAATCGTGGCTTCCTCCCTCACAACAACACCGTTATTTGGTCTTTTCTCCCTCTGGAAAAGTGTCTAACACCCCCTCTTCTTTTTATTTATTTTTATTTGTGCATTTCTTTATTTACTTTCGTTTCTCGAGCGCAACCGGAGCTGCAAAACGCTTATCTTGATAAGAAGAAGCCAGGAGCTGTGCGCTTTGTGACAGCCTCCAATGAATATCAAGTGGCTCAGGGGGGAAAAAATCCTCCATTAAAGTTGCTTTCTCCATTTAGATGGCCATTATTCCCGTCTTTCTGGCCGGAGCTGATGCAAAGCTGGGTTTCTGACATACACATGCTGTCACTCAGCAAATCAAAGTGTTGGGGAATGCTTAACACCAACACCATCCAGAAAAGGCTAAAACAGGCAAACATAAATACAACCACAGTCATTTAGCTTGCCGACTAACACTAGCTAAGCTAACGAGAATGATCTTCAGAATCTATAATGCTAGAACGCTAACATGGTTTACCTGGCAGAATTTCTGACAGAAATGAAAGTAATAATGAAATATTGGTAATAAAAGTGTTGATCATTTTCTCGGCTAATGCTACAGAGCTGACATTAGATAACCTAAGAGGAGACGTATACGTTATATTTGTATATCCTAGTTTTAAGTTACCTTTGAAGTGGTTTATGTTATATTCTTAAATATTTTATCATTCGTAAGACTAATGTTAGCTTGTGTTAATTTGGCAAGACTTTATTCCTATTTAGTTTATTTATGATATTCCTATTATGGCTAACATTAAAGGTAATTCTAGCTAGCTGACATTCTGACAGGATTTCTGAGGTGATTCATGTAAAACTCATAAAATATGTATAATTGCTAATGCTAACTAGCTATCTAACTTACCACGACACGCTTATGTTTACTGCTAATGTCAGTCAGCTAATAACTAAGCTAATATCCCTGACAATAAGATTTGCTAGTAATGCTAGCTAGCTAACCGAATATTCTGGCAGGATGTCTAATGAGATGTGTCTGAAAAATATGTATAATTCAGATTGCTAATGTTAGCTACATAGCTGCATAGCCAGAATTACACTTACATGAGTTCTGGAAGATGATCATGCTAGCCAGCTCTTCTGTGCTAACCTGACAGGATTCCTAAGGACATTTTATGTCTAAGGTTTATGCTAGCTACATGCAGTAGCTGAATAGCTGAATATGCTAAACTAACTTGATGGTATTTCTAGATTTTTTTTAATTCTATTCAATTATGTTCATAATATGTTTTCCTAATGCTAGCCAGCTAACCTGAGCTGTACTGGCAGAATATCTGAAGTGAATTTATTTCCTGTTACAATAGCAAGACAGCTTAAATAAGCTAACTTGATAGAATTAATGAGAAAATAATTCATTTGATATTAATGTCAAATCATTATTTTTATTGCTAATGCGTTAATACGAGCTAGCCTGACAGGGTTGCTGAGAGGATTTTAGGTTATATTTAATTGTTTTTAGCAGATAATATCCTGTGCTAGTCAGCTGTGGAGTCGAAGCTAACGTGCCAGGAGACGTCTGAGGCGATTTTGAGTTTTATCTTTAAAAGTTTGCAGTTTTCTGCTAAACCCAGAGAAAAGGTGTATTGATTTGGAAGACAGACGGCGGACAGAACCGCCTGAGATGAAGAGAGACGGGTCGATGTGTTTGAGTAAGACTCGGCTCTGAGTTTATTTACACGTGTTAGAAGACTTTAGCAGGAAGAGACGACGGGAACGCGAAGGAGATCGCTAAAGGACATTCTGAACACTTCTTCATGGACGCTCTCTCGCTCACATCCGCACACACTTTCTCTCTCCATCTCTCACGCACGCTCACACACGCTCTCTCTCTCTCTTTCACACACACACACACACACACACTGTGCTTCATGCTTAACCAGTGAAACCGTCATTTCTCAGTTCTACAAGTCCATCAGGGATGATTAGTCTCGCTTTACTGGAGCTACAGTGGAATGAGATCTTCACTTTCCAACCTCCTCTCTCTCTCTCTCTCTCTCTCTTACATCCCCCTTCCCTTCTTCCTCTCTACATCCCTCTCTTTTCATCTCCTTCATGCTCTCTCCAAAGTAACCCCACCCACTTTACATGATTGACAGCCAATCTGAGTGAGAAGGTCACCACTTCTTCCTCCCTCTCTCCCTCCTTGAGTCGCTCTCATTCCCACTCTTCCTTCATCTTCTTTTTGTCATTCTTTGCACCTTCTCTTTTTTTCTGCCTTTTATCTTCAGACCCCTGTATTCCTCCCTCTTTTTTTAATTCGTTTTAATACATCCTTCACGAAGGCTTTCTCTCTCTCTCTCTCTCTCTGTCTGTCTCTTCTTTCTTTGTATTCACCCTTTTCTCTCTATCCACACTTTCTCTTTTTCTTTAGAGCGTCTATTCCCTCTTTTATCCGTTCTCTCAGTTTGCATATCTCAATTTTCTCTTTTTTTTACTTTCTGATCTACTTTCTTCTCTCTATTCACATCCCTTTCAACTCCATCTGCTTCATTTCTTTCTTTTTAATCTTCCTTTCTTCCTCTCTTATCTTCTTCCTGTACTTCTTTAAGCATTTCTTTTTTTGTCTATTCCTTTTACTTCTTTCTTCCTGTTCCTCTTCCTCACTCTGTCACCCCCTCTTCTTTTATTTTTTTCTCTCTCATTTTCTAATCCCTTTCATTCTTTTTATATTTATTCTCTCTGTATTCATTATATTCTCCTTCTTTTATTTTTCTCTCCATTCCTCCTTTCTAGTCCTTCTACTGTATTTAATTTCTCAACTTTTCTTCATTCTGTTTTTATCTCTATTTGCACCTCCCATTTTTTCAACTCATCTTATTTTGTCTTTTTCTTTCCATTGATCTTTATTTTCCATCTTTATCGCACATCCTCTCTGCCTTCTTTCTTTCTTTCTTTCCATTTTTTGTCTCAATCTCTCTATTTCTTCACCTCTCCCTGTCTGCATTCATCTTATGGTCTCCCTTATTTTAGTCTTTCCTTTTTCATCCTCACTTCCTATTTTATTCATTTTTTTCTCTCCTGCTGTTTTTCCCTCACTTTTGAAACCTCTGTCTCTCTATTGCCTTCATCCTCCTAAATCCACTCTCCTTTCATTATGATTTTTTCCCTCGCTCCATCCCTTTATCCTCCTGAATCTTTCCTTCATTTTTCTTTTATCCTCTTTTTCAAATTCTGGTCTCAACATCCAGGCGTTTTTTTTTTTCACCCCATGTCCTGTCGATTATTCTAAATAAGAGCAGCATCATGAAATCGTCATGACCAGTCACACAGAGCTGTGAGGAGACTCTCTACCGCATCATTTATTCCTCACGTTTCCAAATTCACACTCCGTCTCTCTTCCTGTCCTCACGCGCTGGCGTTTCGATCTGAATAAGCGTCTCACACACTCGTCTTTTGCCCGCGCTGTCGCCTTCCCGTCAACGTGAATAGGACAGAAATGTGAAATAATTCATACCCTAATGAAAGGAAGCTCATCCCTCCAGACCTGAATAATGCATCATTCATTTTCTTCTTAACCTTTCTGAAATAGGCCGCATTACTCCTGTCTGTCTGCCTGCAGCCGTCTTTCACTTCAGCACAAAGTGTGTGATACAAAAACCAACAGCCAGCAGGATAAAAGCTCACAGAATAAATCGTGACATGGGCAAGGGCAGTGGTGAAATGACTACTGAAAGAAAAATTGTGGGGGAAAAAAATAATGTTGCTTTTTTCTGAACGGTAAAGCAGAGTTGAAATGTTTTGAAACTTAATAATAATAATAAAATTAAAAACAATAATAATAATAATAATAATAATAATAATAATAATAATAACACATGGGGTGTTCTGGTGAATGAAGACGTGAAAGCGATTAACATTTACAGAAGACTTCAAACACAGTACAGTGATGAGACTCTTAGCCGCAGTAAAACATTTGACGGTTGTACGTCTGTGAATGACGATCCCGTCCGAGGGACTGAACGTGAACATTCAGCGAGTGGAACATCTCATCCTTGAAAAACGATAATTTGTCGCAGACTTGTGGAAGAGACGCATCTGTCTGCGTGAGCTGTACACTCATTACAGGAACTTAGGAAGTTAAAGGAGTTCCTGGGAGGCCGGCGTTTCAGACATGACAGTCCAATTATGAAAATTTTCTCCCTTGATGGTGTCCAAGCTCTAGTGAGACACTGGGATAAGTGCATTAGTGTATCAGGGGATTATATAGAGAAATAAAGGGAGTGTTTACTCTCAGAACTGTGTTCTATTATTCTGTTCAATCAAAAGTCCCGGTTTGAACCATTGTAGCAGTAATTGTTATATTAGTCATATTATTATTATTATTATTATTATTACGTTTTCAGGGTTCAGATTTAAGCCCTGCCCCTAGCTCAAAACAGTCCTACTAAACTCGGCCCACCATTTTTTCATAAAAGGCAACTCACAAGGTTAGTACTTTATACAATACATTCACCTTAACTAGAAATACATTATATAAAGCTATTCATAATAGAAATTAGGAAAATAAAATAAAACATACAGTAGATGTCTCCATGGTCTGTATTTATTGCAACAGTCTAGCCAGCTAACTGTGGTAAGTGATATATATTTACAAACTGATAATGTTGTGGATTTACCAAGCAAATACGTTTATTGTGAATGGCTATGTTAGTATGATGTCATGCACAGAACTTCATGCATTTCATTGCAAAGTTGTGGATTTTGCTCACTCATCCTGGACACTGGTTAGACATTCTGAGTCACAATTTTAAGTTGAAGCTTCAATAAGGAGGCAAACTGGATGAAACATAGACATTCATCAGCGGCTGCAGTTCACCTCACAGCCAACAGGGGGTGCTACATTGTGCCTATGACTTTCTTTTGAATCTCTCCCAATGCTACCGTATGCTGATTGCTGCTGACATATCTGTATTAACTGGGTTTGCATTTATGTTCTTTGAGCTACAGTTTTCTGTAATCACTCCACCATCACGCCTACCATAAATACCGTAACAAAAGCGCATTTAAATGTTCAGCGTACACATCACTCTAAATGATTTAACGGCTCTAGAGATATAAAATACCTTTACTTCATGAAATGCAGGAATTTCCGTGAGTAACGAGAAACAGATGGTTGTTTAGCGTGCGATTCATCATACCACATATCGTATATTACAGTTACAGAGTAATGGTGCAATATATTATCATTTCACTCTGTTTATAAATGTACGAATTTAGCACACTGGTGATTAAACTGTTAAATTAGAGTTCTCTCTCTCTCTCTCTCTCTCTCTCTGTCTCTCTCTCACATACACATACCTTTGTAGTAATATATGGCAGGATTTTTTACAGCAACTTAGAATCATGTTATAGAATATGGGAAAGGTCTTTATTGTGTGTGTGTGTGTGTGTGTGTGTGTGTGTGTCTGTGTGTAACTTCAAGAAAAATATATTAAAATCAAATAAAATAAATGCATAAAAGGACAGACACTAAAATATTTGTTACTGTTAAAAAGGCACTGAATTGTAAGACAATACGATGAAAAGAACAGAAAGAAAAGTATTCGTTAGACGTCTGAGCCCCCGTACCATCGGAACAGCTGACAGGAAGTGATAGTCTCTGCAATATTAATACAATAATTATTTTATTTTATAGAAAGTTTAGAACTGATTCTTGTCTACAGGATACATCATTCGGTTTGACTGATATTTAAAAAACAGTTTTACTTTAAAACTTTAAAATGCAATAAAAATGATAATTCATTTTATTTCATTATTTTTATGTGTTTTATTATTATATAATTCTGTAAATTAAATTTTATGATGAAATTGTTATATTTATTCTTTTTCTTTTTTAAACTGTGTTTATTTTGTTTTATTATAATATATTCTATACACAAATTGTATGTTATTGCTTTTTACTTTTTATCTCTTTATGGTGATAGAGATCCAAATATCCGTGAGTGTAATCAGAAATATTAGTAGCTCTTTACCACACACACACACACACACACACACACACACACACACACACACACACACACAGTTACCTAAAACACTAGGCCAATATTCATCTGCAGTTCTGATATCTTTGAGTCCGTCCATCTGGGTTAACAGAGCGTCCCTGCCTGCGTCCGGTCGTAAAGCGTTAGTGTTCGTCCCAAATCATTTCGGGTTTTAAGCGCACTGTGGCAGGCGCGCCGGGGCCGGGGCCGAGACTGAGGCGCACTATAAATGGTTTATGCCATGGCTTTTGTGGAGCTGCTTTTCCCCCCTCAGCCTCGGTCAGTAATTGAAAAGCCGAGCTGATGGAGCGGACGGTGACGACACACACTGCATACTGATGACCCGAGAGAGAGAGAGAGAGAATATGACTCGCTCACCCTCACTTTACCTCTTTTGCCCTCTCCCCACGAGTTTTCCATCCAAACTGTTAGCTTGTGTCATACTTAGCTTGTGTGTGTGTGTGTGTGTGTATACAGTATGTGTGTGTTGCTTATAATCAGTCTATGATATATTGTGATATTTATCTCACACAATGCTGTTCGGTGTTGTTGTTTCTCTTTGTTTTGTTTTTTTGATGGTAGTCCCATTTGGATGAGAACTCTCCTGCACTTTAGTACAGGGATGAATAAATATAGTTTTGATATTTCACTTAAATCCTGAACTCCAGCATGATGTAGATTAGTTGAAAGAACTGGGAACAAATGTTTTACTGCAACCATGCTTACAGTTTTAAATATTGCTTGTTTATGCGACCTCATTTCCCCTCTCGTCTGTTCCAGCCCCTCAGCATTCAGCATCAGCAGTGAACTAATCACCTCCTGATCATCTCTCATCATCTGCACCTGTTTCTCACTGGCTCAGGACTTCAGTTAGATGGTTATTATGCCTGAATGATTCACTGGTCACTGTGTGGCTTAACAAACACAAAAACATTCCTCTGAAACGGCTCAGGTACAGGAACTGGAGAGAACATAATGAAAGTCCTTCAGGAAGCCTGGAGATCTGTTCCTCAAGACTACACTAAACAATACATGAAGGTCTGGAGCTTTAGAAGCAACATATGAAGATGGAGCGAGGTCATGTCTCAACAGTCCGATCCGTCTCTCTCTCTCTCGCTGTCTCTATAAAATTAAATACACTGAATTTAACAATACCTGTTTTGTGTGTGTGTGTGTGTGTGTGTGTGTGTGTGTGTGTGTGTGTGTGTGTGTGTGTTTGTGTGTGTGTGTGTGTGTGTGTGTATCGTTATCCTTTGGAGTTCACGTTGATGCTCTGCAGTAAGAGAAACCACTGAACTAGTCCTGCACTTGAGAAATAAAACTCTTCTTCTTTTCATTCTTCATATTTACAGTTCATTTGCCTTTATTTTTCTTTCTTTCATCCCGATCCACTCAGACTCCAGGCTCAGTCCGGGCGCCGCGCCACGCAACGCACCTCGGAACAACTTTGCACAGACCTTGAGAGGGACGTGAGTCAGCATTCTGTTTTTTATTCTTAATGATAGCGCCCTGTCCATCTGTCTCCTGCTGAGACGAAAACTGGAGGCCGAGCTCCATAAACACTTTCAAGGACGAGGGTTCATCATTTTGACCTGCTGACGAATATAAAAAGGAAAAAGAAAAAAAAAAAAGAAAAAGAAAAACCACAGACACAAGGCGAGTCTGCTGCTGCTTTCCTGCACGCTGACTCTGAGGCTGTAGCGTAGAATATAAAGCGCTAATCTCAGAAACGAGGTTAAGGCAGTGATGTTAGAGCCAGCGTCATTTATCTGTCTTTAAAGCATCAGGGCTTCTTAGTTCTTAAAGTGAAAGAGAAGAGGCTTTATATAAGTCTCTCAAATACATCTAAAATAAAGCACATCTGCATCTCAGAATGACCTCGGGGTCGCGGGGGGCCTGGAGCCTCTGCCAGGAGACTTAGGGCACGAGGCGGGGTACATCCCGGACAGGGCGCCAATCCATCGCAGCGCACGCACGCACACACACACACACACACACACACACACACACGATGGGTAATTTGAGGAACACCAATCAGCCTGATCTGCAGGTCTTTGGACTGTGGAAGGAAACCGGAGCACCTGGAGGAAACCCACCAATCAGGGGAGAACATGCAAACTCCATGCACACAGACCCCGAGGTGGAGAATCGAACCCAGACCCCGGAGGTGCGAGGCGACAGAGGAAGAACACTATGCCACCGTGCTGCCTCAATCTGTTGCAGTGCTTCCTAAAGTGTTTCCCCTAGTGGACTGTAAGGGTACTGCAAAATGTCATTTACAACAAATAAATCTAATTATTTTTTATAATTTTCGATTTTATAACTAGGTTTACAATTCCCTTAAATATTTCTGAATAAGTGTTAGCATTTCAAAAAGTAAACAGAGCTAATAAACCAAAGGCATTGGCTTTAAACAAGTTCTATTTTTTTTATTTATTTTAGTCACTTGTGTTCATCAGAGTTCAGCGTGATTAAAGGTTGTTAAATTAATGTGTGTATATGAATAAATAAATAAAGTTTTTACCATAAACACATTCAAATATGAAGATTAACATGCTAACCACATGGTATAGAAATATGTTAATTTCTTTAAAGAAACTTTTATTTCAATATTAATTCGATTTGTTTAATAAACTGAACTGAATCGAATCATGAATTGAAAAAAAAATGAATTCTCACTCGAATCGATTGTCTTTCAGCTCCGGGGTGAAGTCATCAGGGCTGTGTTCTAGCATGATGCTGTAGATGTTAAGCTTGCTAGATTACTAGATTAACATGCTAGTTAGTAGCTAGGTGTTTTTTTTTTATGAATCTTTAGCTGATCTCCTTCTTGTTTTACATTGTGGTCCATGTTATAAACTGAACTCGAAGATCTTTAAGTGTGAGTGGGATCAGATAAAAGCAGATCATGAAGTGATAAAGTTAGCATTGTGTAACTGTCCACATGAAACCCTTATGTCACACACTTCCTGCTTATTCTGGCTCCCACGCTTTCAGCCATTGAGAGAGGCGTTCAAGCGCTCGTCAGCGCGCGGGTCAGTAATCACGCGAGTGTGCTTCAGTCACATCGACGGTAGATTGAAAAGGAGAGCGTCCCGGTCTTTCAGTGCAATAAAACACGTTTAGCATGACAGTCGAGGAAACGAGACTCGTTTGCTTTGTGCGGAGGAGAGACGGCATGAACGGCAGGCTGCACGCAGGTGGCCTTTAGTTTCAGGGAGTCATTATCTGCCCCCTTCTGACCCTTTCTGCCCTTCAGGTCTCTCAGCAGGGACAGATTTCTCCATCACGGGTTTATGACGCTCCATTAACACTCTCCATGTCCTCCGGTTGTGCCGTTGTAATGCTAACGCTGGCTAACGCTAATGAGGAAGGAAGCGGTGCGGCCACCCGCAATGTCGGGAAATTAAATCTGCCTTTAGTGTAAACGTACAGAAGTGCAATCTTTTAAAAACCTCTTAAAACCTAGGGCGAAAATAAAGAGGGGAAATATAAGACCTACACCTCATCCAGTCAAAGCGTCTTTCACTGAAAATCTCCACTTTCTTTTTTTATTATGAAAGAAACGGCTAGCTATTTATGCAAAAACTCCTGTAGGTTCTCAGCAGGAACTCTAATGTTGGTTGGTGTCGCCATATGGCTGTAATTAGGTTGTGACGTGGTTCAGTCAGAACACAACACCGGGTCCGGTGGTAACGTTAGAGTGACTTTATTAAAATAACATTGAATGAATCACATGGAAACAAAATATATGCAAATACAAACTTAAAGGAGCAGAACATTTAATGACAGCGTTTAAGGTTCGGTTTCACAAACGCACGTTCATGTTACGGATGCTACGTTTGATTTATTTGTCATCTTTGGGTCGTTTTGTCAATGTTTTAAAAGTCAACGTACAACATCATTTTCTTAAAGTAATTCTATCGTCTTAAACATGCCAATGGTGTCCTGATGTTTGTAATTAATGTCCCTGAAATGTTTTGACGACCTAAAATCCACGCTGGTTTCATTTTAATAAAAATAAGCCATTTAAAACCGCTCATCGTACCATTATTACACCACGGTGAGACCAGATCGATGCTCAGATTACTGCATTCATTCGTTCATTCATCTTCTATAGCACTTGTATACTTATATACAGAATTGCACGAGACGGTTTACACACCGGACAGGGTGCCAATCCATCGCAGGGCACACACACACACACACACACTCGCACAGACACACACACACTCTGGGAACGTAATTAGCCCAATCTGCATGTCTTTGGACTGTGGGAGGAAACCGGAGTAAACCCAGTTTGTTGAGTACACGGAGGAAACCCACCAAGCATGGGGAGAACATGCAATCTCCACACACACACATACAGACACAGACACACACACACAGACCCCGAACCCTCAATCCTGGAGGTGTAAGACGACATTGCTAACCACTACACCACCGTCTGAATTAAATTCATCGTTTTCTTTTTTTTTTTTTTTTTTTACAAACTCAAACCTGATGAATCAGCGAATCGACTCAGTTCTGTTTTAGACCAAAGACTCACATTTACAGAGCACGCTGCACATGAAACAAAAAACACACTAATGCATTTTCCATATGTTTAAAGCCCATCAAAGGACCAACAGAAGAACCCGTCTCTTAGGGTTTTATAAAAATGCACAACGTCGGCTATTCTTCGAATTGAGTCAGTGACGCAAACCGGGTCTGACAGTTTGCTCTAAACAGAGCGGGAGAGCAGACGGAGGAGAAACACAATCCCTTTCTTACGGTTTGTTTACTCCTTTAGCTACAGTTTTTCTTTCTTTCTTTTTTTTCTGCAAGAGATGAGACCCAGACACTTTGAAAAAGTTTTTTTTAGCTATTCTCATGGGGTTAAACGGCGGCCTTTCTGCGTCTCTCGTATGTGAAGCGGAGATGTGAATCCGGCATTGTGGAGGCCTGATAAAGAGATTAGGACGGAGTGAAAGGAGGCAGGGACAGCGTCTCTTCGCATCTGAGACTCGCGGGCTGAAAGAGCCATTGTGAAGCTGCTACACATCCTGCCTTCCCAGAGCACTCGACAAGCAAAAACAGCGAATTCCTGTGTCAAACAAAACCTGCCTTGTCTAGCCCAAAGGTTTATCGGCCTCATTTACAAAACGCTTGCCTTTGTGACCCAAAACGCTTCCCATTAGTGACTACGAGGAGCAGAACTAAATAAATTATTCACCCTTTTTCTCTCTCTTTTTTCACTGTTTCTAATCCAAAGAGAAAATGACACACAAAAAAAAAACCTTCCAAGATCAAATCTTTTTTTCCCCTCTCACTGAAATTAAACTGTGAAAACATGTGCAGGCGCTTTTTATTTTCCTCTGCACACAAAAAGATTCAATAAAACAGCAGATGTTCGTGGTTCTTATCTCTCGTTTTTATCATTCATTGATTTAACAGGAAAATTCCTCAATAGCAAAAAAAAAAAAAAAAAGTTTTTTTTTTCCCACTTTAAATATATAAAATGAATCACCAGAATCAGTGAGTTCCAATCATATGATAATAGATAATAAGATATAATAATAAAAATGAAGAAGGAAGAAGGAAAAGAGACTCATTTGCATAACTCTTCAAGTTTAATGGACCCTGAGGAGAAAGAAAAAGCGAACTCATCACACACGCCTGCGTTTTCCCGGAGTAAACACACTCCTGATTGGTTCACTTCGCTCTTTATAAATCATTCATATCAGACCGGGAGTGTATCTGATGTGTATCTGATGTAAACCTTTCAATACGTAAAAGATCCAGCAGGAACTTGGAGCGCGTCTCTCTCTCTCTCTCTTTTCCTCCAGGAGACAGAGGTCAAGCCGTTTTGCCTTCCAGGCTTTTTTTCCGCCCCGAGTTGTAATTAGCCCTGCTCGGTATTCAGTGTTGACAAAGCAGCGCCGGTGTTCGATTTAAACCTTTCATTATCTTGAAGCCGAAAGGCCACCATTGTGCCTGAGCTCTTTAGAAACCGAAGCCCATCAGATGGTCAGCAGAATGAAACCCAGCCCCGTTTCTCACAAGCCTTTGTATCGGCTCACGCATTAGAGCCATGAATACCGTATCTCACACAACCAACAGCACTGCACACACACACACACACACACACACACACACACACACACACACAGCCAGCTCCAACACTTACTCACACACTCTGGATCAGGAAGGAAAGTATACACACTCTTTTAGTTCGCTCCAATCACCAATTACATTCTTTTATTTGTTAAAGAACAGTGTGTCGTACTTTTTATCCATTTAGCGTTTGTAAAAGCGCTGAGTTTCTGTTCCCGCTTATGTTATAGCAGCTATAAACTCCCTCTCTCTCCAGCTTCTCTTTAGTCTCTCTCTCTCTCTCTTTCATTTATAAATATAAAAAATGCACAGCTTGTCAGTCAAAACTCTCTGGAGACTCCTCCTTCCATCAGCATTAAAGATTACACAATAGAAATGTCTTAAAACATCATGATGCTGCGTTTCAGTCAGATTTCCTGTTCCTGAGTCATTCAGTCTGATTACATTACAGATTAAACTCCGCCTCCACTGTCACCAGAGGCTTGTACAGTGGACACTATGCATGATGGGAGCATCGCTTCATGCGCTTCCCTTCTCACCCTGACACGCCCATCACTCTGGAATAGACTCAGTCTGGACTCATCAGGTCACATGACCTTTTCCCATCACTTCAAAGTCCAGACATTATGATCTCTAACAAACTGAAGACTTGTTTCTGATGAGTCTCAATAACAAGTGGTTTTCTTATGGACACACAGCTGTTTAGTCCCAATCCTGTGAGTTCTCATCATGTGTGTGTGTGTGTGTGTGTGTGTGTATGTAGAAATGATCATACTGTCACTATTAAACACAGCTCTGGTTTCCACTAGATATTTTGATCATGTGACGTCACCAGGTGTTTAAGTGATCTCCCATCGCGCCGCTCATTCAGGATGTTTATCTTCTGTGACGTTGAGGTTCTGCTCTGTCCTTCCAGGGTTTAATAATGTCCAGTAATGTCTCACACAGATCGTAACCCAGTTCCAGTCATTTCAGTCATTCCTTAGTTGTTATCTTTGCTTGATGCCGGCCGTCTGAAACAGTAACGTTGTATTATTTGATAATCATCATGTAGTTAAAACATCTGGGTGATATATTGTACAGATGTTTGAAAGTGAGCGGGTATTCCTGAGGACACTCTTAAATTTATTGAAGTATTACATCAATAGACATGGACATTAGCGTGAACATTTCCATCAGCTGCACTGTCTTTAATAAATATAGTGCTTTCACACACACACACATAAATCAGGTTTTCTATATTTTCATTTGATTTCATCAGCTCCCTTTAGATCCTTCTCTTAGACGTATCCATTCAGCTCGTCTAATCCTCAGTTTCTGAATGGAACATCTGGAACATCAAGAACCCTCTGCCCTGTTCATAGAAGACCGTGACACAGAGGAAAGAAGTGAATATGAACTCGTTTAGCCGAGAGATGAAGAGGAATATGAAGATAGTGCGTGTGCTGTGAAGAGAAAAGTTCAGCCTGCTTTCCTCGTGGCCCGGGTGACATTTACGGCGGCTGTTTGTAGGAGAGAAGCTGGATGAAGCTCTTGACCTACCCTTCATTACACATCCAGCCGACGCTCGGCTGCATGAAATATTGAACACGCGTGAGCCCGAAAACACAACCAAGAGCGAGTGACGGAGAGATACTGACTCGCGCAAGTCGCGGTGTCGGAGTTACGATGATCTGAATTACAACACAGCCATGTTTAGTTCTGGATTCTGATTGGTCAGAAAGTGTTAAGTGATCCACTGTAATGTAGTGCAGCTGCAAATCTCAGGTTCACATCAAAGCGCCCCGTTTCTATAGCAACAGCTCATTCACAGGGACGTGGACAGGCTGGGGAGGAAGGACTGCTCATCTTCTTCAGCTGGTTTGTTTCGTGAACATAAAACAGCATGTGATATACAAAATTCTCCTGCGTGTGTGTGTGTGTGTGTGTGTGTGTGTGTGTGTGTGTGGGTGTGTGTGTGTGTGTGTGTGTACAAATACAAAACACATTCCCTGCTTTTTGTCCCTTTAATATACAGTGTGTTTATTGGCCGGGGCTTAAACAATCCAATTAAACATTTTGCCCCTAATATGAGCTCATATGCTGTTCTCTGGGGGCGTGGCTCAGCAGCAGCTCATTTACATGAAGACTGAAACAATGCATTCTGAAGAGGAGCGAAACAGAAGCGTCTGGAGGGATTAAACAGCTTTATCTGTGAGACCAGTGTTAACTTCTTAAATCAATAGTAGAACACGGGACCTTTAAAATCTGTGACTATAAATGGACAAATAGTACAATGTCTCGCTCTTTAATAAGTAACAAAAATGATAAGGTTGGGAAAATTGCTGTGGCGTCAGAGGAATAAAACGCTCTGGGACGAGCAGTTATAGGAAAACAATCAGCTTCCCAGTGATGACTGTGACGGCGCTTCATGATTATTTTCCCCGTTGTGTTTAATTCTCATTAGCGGTGCACTACAGCATGCAGTCGCCTGATTACAGCGAGAGTCCAGGCAATCACTGAACGTCACCGAGCAGATAAATAGCGAGCATCTGGCGGTGCGATCATCCTTCTTCATCTTCCTCTTTTTTTTTTTTTTCTTCTCATCTGTGTAATTTCACAGGTTGCTGAAGCAACATGCAAATATTTGAGGAGTAAAATATCGTGATTAACATTGTCTCTCAGAATGTTCCGTAATAACACGGGAACACGTGTCGCTGGAAATTAAAACAAGCCGGGTTTTGATTCATAGGACTTCTTCTTCTTCTTCTTCTTCTTTTTTTTACCTCCTTCACTTTTTCAGCCTCCAAGTCGCAATTAGGATCGAGAACGTGCAGGTGAAAGAAGAATAAAAAAGCAATTCGTCTGAAGCCGAGGCTTTTTCCCGCGCTCCGTGTTTGTTACCGAACACCAGCTGATAATTGGCTAAACCCCGTGCACTTAGCGCTACTGCTCCGGGATGCATTGTTCACTTTAAGAAAGAAACACAAGAGCCCTGGTTAGTTAGGGCTGTTTCCATCATCCGTCTCGCAGCAGGTGGATCCCGAGCTGCTGAAGGATTCTCGTCACTTTATAAGCCCCAAAACATCAGAGTTCTACACGCGAGGCAAAGACGAATCACCGCGTGAAACTTTGCCAACGTGATTAAAAGGAAGCGCGCTTTCTTTCACAAAGAGAGAGAACAGAACGATTGTTAGGGCTGTGTGAGGTAAAAGAAAGAAATCTTCCATCAGTCGGATGTTTCTGTTTCTGTAGCTCTCGTATCTCTCTGTTCACCCTGAAAAAATCCATCTTCACCCAATTTCCAATTGATTATAATAATCTGTGAAGGCTATGCATGTGTCCACGCAAGTGTTTAAATCTTGCTATGTGTCAAAATCAGGCAATTTTAATAAAGGGTCAGGGAACAAAACAATAATCACAAGGCTGGCTCAGTGGTTAAGGCACTGAACTACGGGTTTAAACCCCACAACCACTGTTGGGCCCTTGAGTGAGGCCCTTAACCCTCATCTGCTCTGATGTATAATCAGATAATGTAAGTTGGCCAAAAGTGTAAATAAATCATCACTTGATAAAGTGTGTTTTATTCCTCTTCTTCCTCAGCACTTAGCCAGCAATGATGTTTTTACTAAACATTGTTTTGTTTATTTGTTTATAGTCACTTTTAATGCTCATAAAACAGGTTTAGTTCCTTATGTCACTTACGCTATAGCAGCTGTAAACACCAGCCTCGAAATTCTGCCTAAATTCGTATGAGTTAAATTGTTATGGTACAATGACGCCACAGAGACACTCACAGCTGGAGGTGGAGACATCAACGATCATCGGTGTTTGTTTTAAATAATTAATCAACACCATCTCACCAATCAGAATCCAGAATATAACACAGAAAGGACATGGGTTGTGCAAATCTGATGGGACAGTTTTCCCCAGTCTGTCTCCTATCAGGTGGATCCTGAGCTTCAGGAGAACTTTATTAGCCTCAAACATTAGAGATTTCACGCGGCTCGTAAGAAATAAGCCGAATCGCTGTGCTGCTGCTCCTGCTGGGAACAGTTAATAAGGATATACTGTATATATATAAAGAGCCCTAGGGAGGGGTCGTCTGCATCATTGTGCTTGAACCAGGTGGACTTTGTGTCGATGATGGTTTCTTCTTTATGCCTCATATTCTCATTGTCAATCCAAATGTGCAGGTTTTTGGCCTTATTGGCGTCTCAGTGAACAAATACTACAAAATACAGGGCCGCGTCTGATTCAGATGTTAAAAGTGAACACGATCGGCCGAGCTCTGGTGCATGGCATCTTCGGCCTTCCATTAAGTGATGCAGAACTTCTCGTGTCTCCTCACGGATCCCGGACGGACAGGAGTTCTGCCAAACCGTAGACAGACCAGTGAGAACCAGATGAGGCTGTGGCTGATTGGCAGAATTAAAAATAAAGCAGCGTTTTTCCAAAATGAATAAAGAGCCCTAGTTAGGGTTTGTTTGCATCATCAGGCTCCTGCCAGGTGGATGGTGTGAAGAAGAAGGTTTTTTAAAATAATTATCACTTTATTAATCCAAAAGCGAGACGGGTTTCTTGGCAGCAGGAAGCTGAAAAGCCTCGGAGCCATGATGTAAATATAACAAACAGACGAGATTAAAAGGATAAAAAGAGAGTTAGTTCGGGTCCGTGTGCGTCTTCAGCAGCTCTGTTACAGAAGGCTTCTTTTTGTTCTTTTAACCCCGACATGAGAGTTCTTGTCATTAAGCAACTCGACTCTCCATGAGCAGACACGTGGAGGCTGCGACTGGGGTTATTCAGGTGGATGCTGTGATGAAGAAGCGCTCCTTATTGTTCCTTATTGCTTTATTAATCCCAGCGTGAGGGGGTTTTAACCACCTGAAAGGCGTCGCTGAAAGCACATGTGACAAACAGAGCAGAGGAAAAGGAAAAAAAAGCTCTTGTTAGGACTAGTTAGGGTCCGTTCGACTCTTTGTGCTCTCGCCAGGTGAGTCATGAGCTCCGGCAGGCTTCACGTCGCTCCATCAGTCTCAAACATCCGAGCTTTAATGCACGAGGCAGCTCGAGACGACAATCAGAGGCGGCACCGGGTGAAGCTCAGATAATTAAGCGAATGCGACGAGCAGATGAGGCCGCGGGTGATTTCTTTCGAGATTAAAAAGGATAAAAGAGCTCTTGTTAGGGTTGTTTTTGGATCTGGTGAAGATGATCTCGTGTTGTTCATTAACGCAGGTGATTTGATTATCCGGACGATGCTGCGGGCGATTTCGGAAATTCAAGAAGAAAATAAAAGCAGTGCAGTTCCTGTTGAGATCAAAGGGCCCTTGTTAAGGTTCGTTCGCGTCTATAAATTCGCACCAGGTGGATGCTGAGCTCGAGGGCCTCGTGGCGTTTTATTAGACCCAAAACAACAGCTTTTCTGGATCATTCTACAGATTTAAGAAACATATGTACCTCGGGGGGGGGGGAATATGGGTCTAAAATTAAAAGAAGGAAAAAAAAATCCTTAAAATAGTCCGGTTCCAGTCTGGAGAAACTGACCCTGGAATCTGGGTTTACTTCATACGAGGCAAATCTGCAGGTTTTGCCAAAAAATTAAGCAGACTTTTCGGTCAAAAAATAAAACAAAAAAACAGTTGGGCTTTGAGTCAGAGCGCTCCTGCAGGTGATTACAGCGCTACACAAAGCTCTCCTATTTGTTTCATTAGTCCCTGACATCAGAGGTTTATGTGCCCGGCTTTTATACCATGTGGTTTGCAGCGTGTTGTTCAGGAGGTCGGAGTCAGGAGTCGGAGAAGACGGCAATTAGCTTTATTGCAGATTAACAGAGGGAGTAATGGAGCATGTCATTAGGGATCAACGTGTCCTCCTCCTCCTCCTCCTCCTCCTCCTCATCCACTCAAGGAGAAAATACAGAGCTGCAGTCAAATCCAAACGCCGCTTCGGGAGTCAAGTGCAGTTTAACTACGTAGTTTAAGGACGCAGAAAACATAGACGTGCACACACTGATCAGACGGGTAAAGACTTCATGAAATACCCAAAATCCAAAAGGTGTACTTGGTCACATGACAAAAAAAAGAGCAAACAAACACTGACAGATTCGGCAAAGAAGAGACGTAAAGTGGCAGCGAAAACGTTTTAATCAAAAGTTCACACAGGACAGAGGATCATGTGATTCTTTCACACTTAAATCTCCATAAATGAATCTTCAGCTGTAATTCTAATGTACGGTTATAAACCAAAATGTCACTTGTATACGTCTGTATTGTATGACTTTTACCTTTATAGCCCCATACAGCATTTACAGGTACATGAATTCTCTTACGTATGTAATCAAGAAATTTCATAATTTCAAATTTCATAACTCCTGATACGAGGACAGATTTAATCCTTATTTTTATTTATTTCAATTGAAATTCATGTCATTCCTGATTATATTGATGTGTTTACTGATGACACGGTCACATTTATCCAAACCTCATTTACTTCTAGGCAACAATTTTTGTTAAATCGTCACCATGGAGACAGTAATCCTGACTTGTTTTTAGATCTGATAGAACAGGACAGTCCAAATTGTAACCTACAGCACAATATATATGTGTGTGTGTGTGTGTGTGTGTGTGTGCTTAAATACTTAAAGTCATGACGTGTTGAAAATAAGCATGCTACATTGCTAGGCTTCGTATTAGGTTTGTTAGCAGTGCAAGCTACTGTAACTGTACGAGCTAGAAATCCCTTACGAGAAACACGGGCACATACAGTATACAGTATACACCATGGCAAGCTTAGTATTAGCTGTTAGCAGATTAGCTGTGGAAGGTAACTATACTAATTGCTAAAGATATGGAAAACAAAGCGATTCAGTTATTGCGATTCTTCTGTCTATGTTCATGCACAACATCTCCAAAATCCATTTATTTATATATTTTTTATTTATATTTATATGTTTGCATTTGAGGTGTTAAAATGTTGCAGTTCCTTAATAATCCTACAGGTGTTACGTGTTTACACATTAGCATGCAATACAGCACTATTTGCTAAGCTTGTTTAGAGCTTGTTTAAAAGACAAACAGCAATGGCATTCGAGTGAATCATTTGGTGGATTTATTGCTTAATGTAAATTATTTCATACCGAAGTTGCATAAAGTTGAGAAAATCTTTCACTTAAATTCGTGGCTCACATGTCGCACGTGTTCGTTGGAAGCAAACAATCAGCTCGTTAACCTGAACACATTTTAAACAGTCACTTTGTATTCATGACTTCATATAGTATGTCATATCCAAAACAGCTGTGTGTGTGTGTGTGTGTGTGTGTGTGTGTGTGTGTGTGTGTGTGTGTGTGTGTGTGTGATACAGTACATAAATGATCAGATAAACGAGTGAGTGAAGCAGTTTACAGGTCAATATGAGTTCATACGTCGCATCTGTAACTCTGGAATCGTCCAACAATCATAATAACCCGAACCGTCTCAGAGCTTCGCGCTGGACTCGAGAGTACGCGCGCTGTAGTCTCACCGCTGGTATTTTCTCAGGAAATGGAAACCATGGTGATCTCATGGTCTGATACCGTGGCCTGCATTCATCCAGCCTCTTATAGCACATCATTAAAGCGAGCAGGAGCGTGCGCGACAGAGAGAGAGAGAGAGACGTAGCAGCCTCGGTGGACGAATGCCAAAGGCACAAATGATGCCATTTTTCACGTCTGTGAGGAAAAATGTCTGTTCTGGTATTTAAATACTAATACACTTTAATACCACAGAGCAGCATGAGGAAATGTAGGGCGAGGCAGGGGTACCGACAGCTCGTACGTTTACGGTCTCTTTCATTTTTTTGGCCTTGACTGAGGTCGCTTTGCTGGAGAACGATGCATGCTACGCTAACCTTATGCTAAATGTATCCCAAATCACAGCGACATCAGAGCTTTTATCAGCTTCTGAACTCTGGAGTTTATCGCAGAGACACAAACGCTGCACAGAAAATACTGTCAGACATTAATAGCTCGTTATGCCACGTCCACAAAGTAGGCAATTAATAAATTCTTTCATTCATTCATTCATTAGTTACAGAAGTCACTCTGGGCAGACAGGAGATTTATTTATTTATTTTTTGTAATACAAAAAAAAAAAAAAAAAAAACAGCTCAAACGTGGCAACGATAATTTTTTACCTGAATTTAAGGTGGAAATGTTTATTTGTCAAAAAAGGATCATTTAAAATAATAAATGATGCTGTTAATTATGTGATTTAATGCTAAATATTCTTTTTCTTTTATTACACACATTAACCGTATCAACATAAAAAATAAATCATTATTAGTAACATTATTATTATTATTATTATTATTATTATTATTATTATTATTATTATTATTGTAGCATATAGTTATGGTCATATCAATAATAATAATAATAATAATAATAATGTGCCCCAATAAAAACTAGTTTAGTTTAGTTAATTTACTTTTCTTTGCTAATTTTATCCATACTACCCACTTTTTTCCATTTGGGTTTTGTCCCTTTTATCCTAGGGGGCGTCAAATCAGATCATTTGATCCACAGGATCTGGCACAGGTTCAACACCGGATGTTCTTCCTGACACAACCCTCCATTTTCTAACTGGGTTTGGACCGGCAGTGCATGCAGTGGATGGGACGTATGGGGGGGGCGTAGGGTTAAGGGTCTCGCCCAAGGATCCAGAAAGAGGGGCGCGGCTCGAACCCTGACCCTCCGATCAGCAACACAGAGCCTGAACCACCTGAGCCACCATCAGATTTAATCTAGTATTAACTCCAGTGTAGTGTACATCATTAATAAAATAGATCTTATCCAGATTTTATTTATTTTCGCTTGTACCAATTACATAAATCAATTATTTCCTTTTTTATTATTTTTATCTAATCTTGTGCCAACTTATCTCTAATACACATCAGTTATAAAAAGTGGGTTATTAATCTTTTTTTGTGCCACTGTAGCTTGGCCGTATTACTCCTGGGCTTTAAATATCAATATCAAATAAAGGCATTTATTGCCACATTAGCCCCGGCAGAGCTTCTGACACACCGAACACAACAACACACACACACACACACACACACACACACACACACACACACACACAGCATCAGCAAGTATAAGTATGCACATACTGTACAGCAGATAATGAAAAACGTTTGTCCTGTCACAACAAGCACACATCAGCTGCCACACACACACACACACACACACACACACACCCCTCTAGCATGCTGTGATGTGAAACATCTCATCTCAGTTAAAGTATTCGCATGCGGTGCGTGTTCTCCGGTTCCTCGTCCCTGTTCCGGTTCCCCGGTTCCCCGTCAGCCTCCGCGTTCCTCTCTAAAGGTCACCCGCGAAGCCTGAGCCTCTCCACCGCTCTGTGTTAGAGATTATTAGCGGCGAAGTGTGATGGTATTTTAATGACTTCATATGGGAAGCGGGAAAAAAATTCATCAAGCTCCTGAAATAAGCCAGGTGCTCGAGTGCACGCGAGACAGGATTTAGCTAAAGGACGAGGTATTAAAGAACAGATGCAGCCGCCGGAGTGTGTGTTACTGTGTCAGTAGAGTGCGCAGAACACAGATGTACACGCTAAAACTTTCATAAACCATCTGACACCGCGCTGCGTTCTGTCTAAGACATGGGAAAGTGCTTTATTAGCAATTCTGGAATGTATTTCGTCAATGAAATGCTAACTTACGCTTTTTACAGAACACGTGCTAGCTATCAAGTTAGCGTTTCCTACACCACAGCTCATATCAACCACTGCTAACCATTGCGATTTCTTTCTCTACACTAACTCTTCTTGTCTAGCGCTTTCTATAGATGATTAGCGACAACCTAGCATAACACACCTGTACCACCTTGACTGACTAGCGAAGAAGTTCACATTCCTGTTTCCTTTATGAATTTTAATGTTAAACGTTCAGTCTTGTCTCGCTAATCATGAATTACTTTTGTTAAGGACGAACTGATGTTAGCTTAGCAAACAGCAGCAAGGCGTACTGTAAGGTTTCCTTAAAAACCTCATTCGCTTACTGAGGTTCATTTAAGATAAACATTTTTAATGACGCAGTTCTGACTTTCGCTACTTCTTTTATAACTAGCTAGCGACTCACTTACAAGTGTGATGGCGGCTGGAGGAATTAGCCACAGAGCTAAAAGCGTGCAAAAGAAAAGCATGAATAAACTCTTTATAATTAGGTTTAGATTTATTCTGTAGTCACGTTACGTTATTTCACTCCTCAGCTTGGTTTCCTGTACGTAGCGTACGCGCTGCTAGTTTCTCCCTGCACTCTGAGGCCAGGTTTAAAAGGGAAGCGGTATGATAATGCACATTTTGATCAAAGCCTGAGTCTGACATTTCGGGGACGGAGAAATACCCGGTGCTGATTTAGCGCCGTGCGCGCCTTGACGCGGACCTTTTCAAAATCTGCTGCAGGTTAAAATATATAAATTAGCTGTGAGGGCCGCTCAGTATATCATCCTGTCCAGAGCTCCACTTCACTTCCTGAAGTCAAAGACAGAGACGGATTTGCCCTTTTAGCTGCTGAGTTAAGTGTGTTCACACACACACACACACACACACATTTTTACATTTTCCTGCATTAGTAACATGATGTAAGTCTTTGAAATGTTGAATATAAATGCTGATGGTCATAAAGGGGGAAAAAATCAGGTTTGATGAGTTCATTTTATGTTTTGTTGTTCGAATATTATATGAAAAATATGGGACAAACATAACTACTCATCCTATAGCGGAAAAGGGATGAATCATGGGTAAATACTGCATGTGAAAATAACCAAAAGTTACAAAGCAAATGAATCACATGAATCATGTCAGAATAAAAAATGTGTGAATATAACATCATCAATATCATCATAAGAATCATTAAAAAAAATATTCATCAAGCATGTAGAAAACCATGTGAGCATTAATGAATCGTGAATCATGTAAGGAATCGTGTGGAATGAAATTAATTGTGAATCGTGTAAAGATTCATATAAAAAATTATTCTTGATTCATGTCAAATCTCATGTGAAATTTAAAAAATATTGGAATATCGTAAAAATATGTAAAGATTCATATAAAAATTATTCTTGATTCATGTCAAATCTCATGTGAAATTAAAAAAATATTGGAATATCGTAAAAAGAATCATGCAAAAACAAAGAATCATGTACAACGAATCCTGAATAATCTAAAAAACCATGACATAAAAATAAACAATTCATCAGTTCTTTAACACGTGACTGAAGCCATGTAAAGGATCATGTGACAATAAATTATTAAAAATGAAATGTACAAAATTTATGAATCATGAACTGTGTGTCATGTTAAAAAGTTACTTATAGATTGTGTAGAACTTCATGTGAAAATAAATGACTCGGGTATCGTGTAAAGAATCGCATGCTGATAAATGATTCGTAATATGAGAAACAAAAATCATGTGAAAATAAATGAGTCAGGAATTGTATGAAAAGAATCATTTCAAAATAACCAAATCAATAGTCATGTAAAGAACCATGTGAAGCTGAATTTGAAGTGTCTAAAAAAACGAGGGTGTACATTTCACACGTGAATCACGTGAATCGTATGAATATTCACAGAAAAAGCGTCCTGGGTTCGAGTGTGATTAATTGAGTGCGAGCGAGTCGAGCGCCCACGCCGTGATCAGCTACGACTCGGTGTCAAGTGCATTATTAATAATTCCTCTGAGGAAAATTAAAACGTTAAATTCTGAACGATCCGTCCTCCCACTCGTGCGCCTTTTACACGTCTTACGAAGGCCTAAACACAAATTAACTCGGTGTACTAAAAGCGAGCATAAAAGCTGTCTGACTAAACCTCAGCAGGATAAAGAAAATCCATTAGCAGCCATGAAAATATTCAGAGCCTCACAGAACATGATGAAGAGTCGAGTAGCATGAGCTTTTGCCAAAGCAGATGGAGAGAGACGGAATTATTAATCAGAGAAAGTAGAGAGAGAGAGAGAGAGACGGTCATTAGGAAAACACCTGAGCAGGAAGGTGTGTGACGATACATCGCTGAACCAATAAACCGCGATTATCTGTAAATTATACGATGTCATGAAGCCACAATTAATCTCTCTGTAATCATCATCGCTTTCACACATCAATTACTTTATTAATAAAACAATCAGCTACATTAATGATGATAACATTTCACCTGGTGTTCAGTCGCACTCTGAGGTTAGTTCGTTATTAAATTATTTATTCAATAATTTCTTTATTTGGGGTCTAACTGTGTCTAAGAGCATTCAGTATCGATACAATATCAATATCACAATATTTTTGTTTCTTACTATATTGTACTTCCTGTTGTTAGATGTTAAAATGTAAGATTTTTAAAATGATTTTTTATGGTATTTTTGTTATTTCTGTTATTTAATGATTTGATTATTAAAATAATCTATTTATAGATTTCACTATTATATGTAAATATATAGCTAATATTTTATTGGATCAGATCTACTGTTAATGTTTTATTATATTTGTTTTTTTTCTTTTTGGATTTAGTAAATTTAGGTTTTTTTTTGGATAGAATTTACAGATTAAATTGCAGGAACGGCCCTCAGAAAAATATTACTAAATGGCAAAAACTAAATAATTTAAGAAGTTGTGATTATTGTACTGGTGAGTATTTTGTGTCCTAACATAATCACACTGGAAAGTATCGTGATATATTTTATTCTTCATATTGTTATTATAGTAAGAGGTTAGGGAAAAAAAAAACACTTAGTTTTTAAATATAGTTTAAAAACTATATTTCTCTTTCAATTGAGTCATTTGATTTCATCTACCGGCTATTTTTTTAAATTATGACATTTTTTGATATTTTTAACATGAAATGAAATAGTTTTTAATTAATGTGATTAAAATAGATTTTTGTTTAATTCAGTATTTTATTTATGGATTGTGGTTTTAGATAAAATCTTACATCTCGACATCATCGATGTCAAAATCTTATTCCAGTCATGTGACCTTGCCTGTGGTTGTTTTTTTATATACATGCAGTATGTTCACTTATTATTATGACTTGATATTTTTGTTCCTTATCAAAGCACCTGTCACATTCAGCATTAAAAACTTTAGCAATTAGAGAAAGTTCTGATCAATAATCATGATTTCACTTTGTGTTTTAGACAGAGAAATCTCTCGTCCCTACGATGTGACGTCACAAATCACGGAAAACTATTCCAGGTGCAGAGTGTCACAGAAATCCCAAACGTTCCTAAAATAGAGGCGAGGAAGATACAGGTGTAATTTGCTGTGTTCCCTGGAACCGTGATCGATCAAAAACTGCGAAAGATCCGCACAGAGAGAATTTTCACACACACACACACTCACACACACACACACACACACACATCATTTTAGAGGAAAATGATAGAGTGTGATCCTGTATTGACCGGAGCGACGTGGCACCGTGACTCGCTCCCAGCCTCGCTTCCCCTCCCGGAACGCCGCGCCGAGGCGGGAAAGCGACACTCCGGAGTAACACAAGCCAGCGCCGGGGAAGTTGTTCATCCTGACAGAGTGTCACTGCGCCACACCAGCTCAGATTGAATCCCGCGTCCCTGGGGGGATTGTGGGTAACGGCGCCGGTGGCCCTCCGTCGCTCTGAGAGGGCCTGAGAGACGCACCATGAGCGAGAAAAGACCAACAGCACCCTCTACTGAAGGATCAGTTATTTATTTATTTATTTATTTATTTATTTATCCATCTCAGGATTTTTCTTCCTTCATACAAAAATCTGTATTCGTATCTCAGCGCCGGGTCTCACACACTCCGAGTTCTGAAGAGATTTAAACGATTTTCTTTCTTTTTTTCCCCAATAAGTGAATTAAATTGAAATTATTTACAAAAAAAAAGAAAAACAGCTTAAACTATAAAGTTTTTTTTATGTTTGTTATTTGGATGCGAAAACAAGAAACTTATCATAGGTATAAAAATCTGAATTATTTATGAGTATTAATACAAATAATGAAATAGAAGCTAGCTTTCAGTTTAAACAAGTGAGGAAACACAACACACACACTCTCTCATTCTCTCTGTCTCTCTCTTTCTCACACACACACACACACACACACACACACACACACACTGAGCACCATGCACTTTCTGAGGACCAAAAGCAAATTTGGTAAAAATATTTTGCACATTTTTCCTGAAACTTTATGTTCATGTTCATGTTCATGTGTGTGTGTGTGTGTGTGTGTGTGTGTGTGTGTGTGTGTGTGTGCGTGTGTGTCCGGATCTCAGCATCTCCTTTCTCTACTGATGCAGTAACAAATCAACACAACTCCAACAATTTCACATCATTTTAAGACCAAACTGCATATACACACACACACACACACACACACACACACACACTGACTCCATTACAGTGCATGTTAATCCTTGAGATGCCACACACACACACACACACACACACACACACACACACTGCATGCAAACAACTCTGAGCTGCTTTGCTTCAGCCAGATCCTCCCTGTATCCAGTCCTGAGTCCTGAGACGCGTCACATTTGCATTATAAATCCCCCTGAACGCTTATAGCCGCCGGTAATAACACTCAGACCCGGGGCTCCCGGTGCGCGCGCGACACGCACGACTTCACCGACACGCGCAGCTGCTTTATTTCCCTCCTGTATGTCGGAACACTTTGATTTAATTCGGTTTTTTGTTTTTTCTCTCTTTAATTGCACGTCCTTGCTGAGTGACTGTACGGGAACATGAAACGTCGGCGACACACACACACACACACACACACACACACACAGGCGCGCGGTCATAAGCGTGTTATGAAGTAAGTCAGGATGCTGTGATGCGCGCGCGTGTGTGTGTGTGTGTGTGTGTGTGTGTGTCTCATCATCACCACATTCTATTTAGAATTTTCAGAAGCATTCTGTGTGTGTGTGTGTGTGTGAGAGAGAGTCTGGTGCGCGCGCGGCACCGCACTCACTTTGATCCCTTTAATTAAATAATTAACTGATTAACTGATGAACGCTCGGATCTCTTACCTGATGAAGAAGAAGATGATGATGAGGATGATGATGATGAAGGTTGCTGTTGAAGTTCCGGTCCCATTAACGAGTCACGAGCGCCGAGACCACCACCGACATGCCCCCGACACACACCGACACACTCACACACTCATACTGACACACACTCACACACTTCAACTCTCTCTCTCTCTCTCTCGTGTGTGTGTGTGTGTGTGTGTGTAGCTCCGATCTCTTCCGTTAAAGCGCGCGAGTCCGTAACGAGAGAGATAAACAACAACAACAACAACAATAAGAATAAGAGAGGAAGAAGAATATGAAGCAAATGATCCGGTGTGGAAGCGGAAGATTAAAGAGTCCACAGTGAGGAAGAAGAAAGAACAGACCAGAGAGACTGCGCGCGGCTCCTCTCTCTCTCACGCGCTCTCTCTCACGCGCTCTCGCGCTCGCTCTCTCTCTCTCTCTCTGCTCCTCTGAGCGCAGTGCAAACTGCAGCGGCGGCGCGCGCGCGACTAAACACACACTCTCTCCTCCTCCTCGCTATGTCTGTGTGCGCGCGTGTGTGCGCGTGTGTGTGCGCGCGTGTGTCTCTCTCTCTGTCTCTCTCCCAGTGACTTTAGTGTCTCTCATTCATTCTGTCCTCATCCACCTGATCATCCAGATTCATCTGTTTGTGCTATTAAACATCTCTTTCTTTCTTTCTTTCTTTCTTTCTTTTTCTTCCTTCCTTCATTGGCTCCTACCTCTGTTCACCCCCTCATCTCTCTCTCTCTCTCTCTCTCTCTCTCTCTCTCTCTCTCTCTCTCTCTCTCTCTCTCTCTCAGTTCCTCAGGGTTTGATTGGTCTGAATGTTAACAAAGCAATTATAAAACATTATAATAAAGATTATAAATAACATCAATCTGAATTTATAAACACATTTACACATTATACATTATATGTAAACAATAAAAAACAATAAAAAACAAATATTAACAACAAAACTCTCTCTCTCTCTCTCTCTCTCTCTCTCTCTCTCTCTCTCTCTCTCTCTCTGTCTTTGGTGTCTGTTTCATTCATTCTCATTCATTCCATCTTCCTCATCCTCTTCATCACTCAATTCTTTCTTCCCGCCTCTCTCTCTCCTTTTCATGCTCATCTCTCATTTCATTCTTTCTTTCTTTCTTTCTTTCTTTCTTCCCTAACTTAATCTTAGCATCCCTTCTTACATTGTATCATCCTAATCCCCTCTCTCCATTCTTTTGTTTCATCATCCTCTCTCTCTCTCTCTCCCTCTCTCTCTCCCTCTCTCTCTCTCTCTCCCTCTCTCTCTCCCACTCACTCTCTCTCTCTCTCTCTCTCTCTCTCTCTCAGTGAATGTTTTCTACGTGAGACTCAGTTTTTTTTATTCTCTCTCTCACACACACTCTTATTTCCCATTCCATTCATAACTTTTCTGCCATTTTTATTATATTTCTATTCTTTCATTTCATTATCATTTTCATCATCATATCTCTCCTTTTCATCCTCCCATCCTGTCTTTCTCTCATCCTGTCATTCATTTCATATTCAGTTTTTCATTCTCATTACCCCTTCATCGCCCATTTATTATTCATTTTTCTTAAACACTTTCTTTGCTAGTATACCTCTCTTTCTTTCTTTCTTTCTTTCTTTCTTTCTTTCTTTCTTTCTTTCTTTCTTTCTTCATTGCATCCTACCTTTGTTCATTCTCTCTCTCTCTCTAATAATTAATTCATTCTCTCTCTGGCTTATTTCCTCATTTCTTCTTCTACGATCTCTCTCTCTCTCTCTCTCTCTCTCTCTCTCTCTCTGTATCTCTCTCTCTCTTTTCTCACCAACACACTAATCATGCAGAGTGAGAATATTAAAGAATAATAAAATAAAGAAATTGAACACTGTAGATTCGGCAGAAATGTAGAAATGAAAACCATTCAACACAAACAATAAACAAAAAAAATTAAAAAAGAAACAAAAACATCGCAGATACAGGGAGAGGAAGAGAAAACTCAAACTGGAGTAAAATGAATGAATAAATCTCTCGACTATGCACTTGTGCAGAATTTCTGTCTTTTTACTAATGAAGCCAACTCATCTCTCTCTCTCTCTCTCTCTCTCTCTCTCTCTCTCACTCACACACACACACACACACACACACATATGATCAAGTGATCATGATAAAGAAGTAATATGAAAGTAAAAGGAGGATTTGTGTGTGTGTGTGTGTGTGTGTGTGTGTGTGTGTGTGTGTGTGTGTGTGTGTGTGTGTGTGTGTGTGTGTGTGTGTGTGTGTGTTGTCTTCATTAGTTGTAATCGTCGGCATTGATTAATATGTGAATGACATCATACAGCATCCATCTTAGATGACAAAGATTTTTCATTTATTTATCGTTACTCTTTAAAATCTATTGTTATTACACATTTATAATGAATTTTGTGTTATTACATTATTTACAAGGGGTGTTCAAGTCAAAGCGGGACTTTAGTTTGTACAGACTAATAGAACACAGTTCTGAGAGTAAACACTCCCTTTATGTCTCTATATAATCCCCTGATACACTAACGCACTTATCCCAGTGTCTCACTAGAGCTTGGACACCATCAATTTACACACACCAATTTACGTGAGATGTGATCAGACCGCCTAGGGAGGGAGGGGGGTGGTGGGTTAGGGGGGGTGCTTTGGGATATGTCGATGGGTGGGGTGGGTCTGGGGCATGGCGATAATTCCCAACCGACTTCCTGTAACATGCGAGTGGTGTTGGTGAATGAGTGACAGGTCCATCTCTTATTTGTACCAATTTGATGAGTTATAAGTAGATTTTTAAGGATAAGGCGTTCCACTCGCTGAATGTTCACGGAAACGGCCGCACCGAGCTCAAAACACAAGTCCCAAGAAAACATAAAAGACCCGAGGTGTTTCCGTTCACCCACGCCCATCTCCGGGAGGTTCCTGGCATGAAGACTGAGTCTGGATGGAGCCAGGAGTCCACCATGATCACCAGACCAGGACTGAGTGAGTGAGAGCTTAATGGTATGAGAACCAGGGAGAAAGCTTGGCAAGATAAGCTAGATTTTTTTCAAAAGATATTTTTTCTTTACAAGAGAAATTGTTTCTGTGTTTTATAACTCTTTTATATCAAATGTGTAGTTACTTCATTCATATATATATATATATATATATATATATATATATATATATATATTTTTTTTTTCCCCTGGTGTATTCTGGAGAACTTTCTCTGGAGGTTCCTGAGGCGAGAAACTCACTGTGAGCTTCACAGCGTCGGCCGTTTGGCTGCAGACGAAGCGAACAATCAATTCAGCAGATTATTAACTCTTCTAATAACTGAATCACAATGTCGCCGAGTAATGGATTCACTCTGAGCTCGCTCTCTCTCTCACACATACACACATTTAACACACTGGGAGGAAAAGAGAGTGAGAAAGACAGAGACAGTTAGACAGACAGTGTGAGTGAGACAGACAGACAGAAAGAGTGAGACAGACAGTGAGAGATGGTGAGAAAAAACAGACAGACAGACAATGCGAGTGAAACAGACAATGCGAGTGAGACAGACAGTGCGAGTGAGACAGACAGTGTGAGTGAGACAGATAATGCGAGTGAGACAGACAATGCGAGTGAGACAGACAGTGCGAGTGAGACAGACAGTGTGAGTGAGACAGATAATGCGAGTGAGACAGACAGTGTGAGTGAGACAGGCGGTAAGACAGAGGACGGCGATGGTTTAAACAGCTGCCTTGGTGACACAGATTAAGCGTGTTGTTTTTCCTCTTTGCTCCTGAATCATGCGTCTGTGGCTCAGGGTTATTCTGGGTTCTAAGAGGAACACGGTCCACTTCTCTTTAACTGCAGGAGCGATGCCATAAGAGCGACACTGTTATATTTACATTGTGCACGCTGACATTTCCTGTGAAATATTACTCGGCGCTCGTCTCCTTCTCCTCTCTGACCTCAGACGCTCGTCTCGCAGATTATTCACAGGACTGGAGAGGTTTCTCAGAGCACAGACGTGATTATAGTCGAAACCAGCACGTATGTGGAGTAATAAAGCCATGCAGAAGGAACAGAAGGTTATGTTACGCTCATAAAATGTCAGGACGCAAGTGCGGTACATCTGTAACTGTGGCTCTAATGTATAGTTTAACTATCACACAGAAACACAGCATTAACATTACACTATCATTACACACACACACACAGACACACACACATCACTCGTTCCCTACGGAGGTCTAAGGGAGGAGCGCGCAGTGAGGAGCCGTTCAGAGCGCACTGCAAACCTAAATTACCTGTAGTGTGGGAAAGAGTTCATAATGACGTGCTACATAAAGGGGTATAAACACACACACACACACACACACACACACAGGCTTAGTAAGACACAAAGTAACACACACAATGACACAATCCCAGAGGAGTCCCAGGTGATAAGGGAGACGAGGGGGCGTGGCCAGGACAGGTGGAGCAGGCACCGCGGCCTGACAGGAAGCTTTCATCGTGCTGTAACGTAACCCGGGTGCAGGTACACAGGTACAGGTAGATCAGTACCCCCTGCACAATCAGGTGTGTGTAAAAGGCTATGGGTGCCATAGCAACCTGGAACTAGAAGTGACAGAAGTTTTGAGGAATTACCTCCAGCTGAGGCGTATCTTATTACCTCATCCTGAAATTTAAACATCCTCAGGTACATCCTGTACATGGGTCAAGATCAAAAGAGTATCAAAATGTGTATATAACTATAAGTCCTGTAAAAAATCTAAAGGAAATGATTAGCATTTATGTAGTGATTTTACAGCAATTAATTACAGTAAATTAGTTAATTAGTTAATTAGTAAATAAATGTGCAATATTATATTTATTATTATTTCAATTTATGTTATTGGCATTTTATATTTAGATTTTGGAATTAGAATTATTTGTAATTATTCTCATTATGTTTAATTTATTTTAATACTTAACATTTAAATTTCCATCCTAAAACTACACTCATTTACAATAACTAACTGAATAAATGAATATTACATCAATATTAAATATTATACTAATAACAAATATTAGCAATACTAATATTGTAACTCCGCACACATGCGTCCAGATGAGGTGTATCTTATTACCTCATCCTGAAACTTGAACGTCCTCAGGTACGTACTGTATACTGTATGTCGGGTCGACATCAAATGATGGGAATGCTTTAAAAGCAATTAAAGCAAATTATTAATATGTTAAGAAGTAATTTATTTAGTGTAGAATCACTGGATGTTGATGAGAGGAAAATATTATTTGCGTAAATAAATATGTGGATTTTATTTAGTTTTTATTCATATTTTATTATTGGAATTAAAATGACCTTTAATGAGTCTCCCTATAGTTCATTTTAAAAAAGATATTATTTTGCTCCTTAAACTTCTCTCCTAAAAGCTACACAGCAAACAAACACATTAATAAAGTCAAATAAAATAAATAAATAAGCAAATTAGATAAATAAAGTCAAATAAGTCAAATGAAGTCAGAGTTGCCATAATATTATTCTCGCTCCGCCCACATACCCCTGGTTGGTACTCTTGGTCCGCTGCAGAAGGAGGCCAGCATTAGGTAACGTTCTCGTTATATGCTGCGTGTGTTAAAAACGTTTGATGTTTGTTCGTCACTAACCCGGGGCTTTGGCTAAAACAAGGTACATGCATAGATTAGTGCAGGTTAGCATAGCTCAGCAGTTAGCATGGTTGCTTAATTGGTCACAGTGTTGTCGGTGACCTGGAGGTTATGAGATCAGATCCCTCAGCCTTAAGCTTTGTTTGGATTCTTCCTGACGTGCTGGTCGATCTGGATAAGAGCCGAGGACTCCCACTCGCTTTATCATCATTTATTCTGAAAAAAAAAAGAAAACAATCAATCCTCTGTGCCGTTTATCACACGTTCTCCACGTCCACACCTCCGTTCCTGCGATGGAGAGGGCGCGCGCTGCAGGAGATCGGTATCCATGAGTGTGATGAGTGTGGCCTTCATCCTTTAACGGAGACGTCGATATCCACCTCTGCCTCTGAAAGGATGATTATTTCAAGCGAAACAAAAACCAGAGCAGTTCTCCGTCCTCCTCCCTAATGGAGTGATAGATCTCACTCCTCACCGGGAGGAGGAGTGCATCCGAGCGCTAAGTCTTTATTTTCTTTTCCAGAGATTTTCCTCGGATAATGGCGGAGGATGAGACGCCTCCCCGCTGAACGCGGAATCAGAGTTCACGCTGCTTATCACGCCGCTGCTGTAAAAACAGAGGCAGCAGGCGAGACCAGAGCCATTGTAAAGCAAACAAATAGCCGTCTCTCTCTCTCTCTCTCTCTCTCTCTCTTTCCTTGCTCATCTTTATCTCTTGCTTTTCTCTGCCATCACACACCTCACTGAGTCATCAGTATCACGCTGTATCTTCAGTAATACCTGCGTTTAATCCGCACACTGAGATAAAATAATCATAAACACGCAGAATGTTTCTGAGCGATTGGTCCGATTTATCACACGTCTCACCATCACGATATTCCGCATCGCGATACCTCAGAGTATCGCTCGTAACATCCGCCTTGTAAAACATCAATAACACAGAGTGTTTGTTTATTTATTTATTTATTTATTTATTTATTTGTGTATGTATCAGCCATTTCCCCATCAGTGTTAGGTGCAGTAAGTAAAATAAGATAAGATGTAGCTTTGTTCTTCCCACAGTGAGGAAATTTCTATGTCACAGCATAAAAAAAAAACAAAAAGTGCAAATATGAAGTAGAGACATTACAGTGTATGAATGTAAAAGAAAAGAAACAAACAATACAATAGTCACACTTTCAAAAAAATTGCAAAAAAGACCTTCAATATCGCTCCTGCAGACACTCGGGATGTCACTGAAGGAGCTGTTCAGAGATAATATCCTATTATATTATTATTATTATTATTATTATTATTATTATTATTATATTTTCATTTATTTGTATTTTTGTTTGTTTATTTATTTATCTAATATTTTTTAATGTCTTACTTTTTATTTATTTTCATTTGCAAACTGATTTTTCTTTTGTATTTATTTTTTTCTTTTCCAACATAGAACAGATTTAAAACTTTGTTTTTAAATTAATCCTTAAAACATTTTGTGCTTTTCTTTCTTTTTTAATTGTATTTTAGATTTTTCATAATTTTATTACATTTACAGTGTACAGTGTAGTGAACTCTACACACACACACACACACACACACACACACACACAAAATACAATAAAATAAATATATAAATCTGGAGTGTTACAATGTTAGTCTTTTTTTCTTTATTACTTTCTTTTTTATACTTTATACTCTAAACTTTTTTTTTTTTTTAACACTAATGAAATCGTTTTTTTTCTGGTTTGTTTGTTTGTTTGTGTCCTATTTTTTTTAAGTAGTTTTATTTTTATATACAGTATATAATTAATGTGTTACTGCTTACTGGCTTTGAAACACACTTCACTGTCATTACTTCATTTGCAATAGTTGAAAATTACATTTAAAAAGCTAAAAAATGCAAAAAAAACCCCTCTACTTTAAAGTTATTTGATACTTTCTCGCCCTTTAGCTAGACGCATGTCTTTTTATGTTTAGCTGATGTTTATCATTGTAACTACACTAATGTGTTTAACAAAACCAATGGATATAAATGTGTTTGTATATAAAGCTAGTGGCTGCAGTTTATTTCTCAGGTTCCTGCTAATGAATGCATTCAGCTAGTTCAAACTATCTAGTTAGGCTATTAGCATGCTATGCGTGTACCTCATCCAAATAAACAGACTAGATTGCACCATACGAGCAGATTCTTTTATAAAAATTGTTTTTATTTCAGGAAACGTGCAAAATGTTTAAAAAGAAATGTATCTACAGGTTTACTGTGTAATTTTAAACCCACACACACACACACACACACACACACACACACACACACACACACACATGCGCGGTCGTGGTCAGGCTGAACAGAACGTACAGACTCAGAGGATGACCTATGAATAATTTAATGAGCTTCAGTGAGGAAGGTCTTCACGTTAGCGATGATAATTACGTTTTTTTGCTGACGCTGGTTGTTCTGTGGAAGCTAACGCTAATTGTGGATGCAGCTGGCTGACAGACGATCGAGCACACGTACGTGATAATGAGCGAACGTTTCAGCCGCATCACCTCAGTAACACGGAGAGCTTTTAAAGACACGACCTGCTTCCTGTGAATAATGTAGTGCAACACATACACACACACACACACACACACACACACACAGCCTGAAGAAGTGCATTATCGAGTTATCGGGTTGAATTTTCACACATTTCACGCTATTACGCTCGTAATGAAATTCCAAATGGAATCAGTACAGCGTTCCCAAATTTCCATGAAGTGTCCAGTCGTTTCATTTATTCCCATTTTTTTTTTAGATTTGTGTCAAAAGAACAGCTTGCAGGAAACTGAGCATAAAAATAATCCTAAATTAATTTGGATAAGGTTAGCTAGCGAGAGTGTTTCACGGTTTTCCTTGACACATGCTACTTAGTTTCATGAATAATTTTTTTTTTTAATACCAGGTTTTAGTTTTATCTGCTGGAAAAGTGCACATTAAATAATGTCACTTAATGATGGAGAAATGTCAAAAATTAGCCATGCTAGCCAGGCTTGCTAGCTATCGAGAGCATTTCTGTCCTGATCTGTATCAGATCTGAGTCAGCTGTGATTAATATGATTTTCTTCTTCTGACTGCTCATGTACGTTTCAGATATTGCTAACACACTGCTCTTGACCGCATGGCTAGCTAGCATGAACTGAAGATCTCTGCAGTCGAATCAAATCACTTCTTAACGCAATTCAATCAATTTTTTCTTCATGCTGTTTGAATCAATTCACTTTCTCAATGTTAGAGCTCTTCTGAGAGGTTTCACTGCAAAACGAGTAAAATCCTGTTCTTTTCAATTGGGGTAAATTATTTAAAAAAATTGCAAAAAAAATTATTTTGTTTATGTTTTCTTTGAGTCACAAGGGTGTTAAAACAAACAGATGATAAGTATTTTGTGAAAATCATTTTGCGTGTGAATTTTTTGTGCATTTTTTGGGCAATTAAAGTTAAAGTTAGGCAGAGAAGAATGCTCCTTCAGCATGTAATTATTTAACATAATTATTTATTTTAATAATGCAATAAAGTCATTTAGTCACAATATTCCGCTGTATTTCTTAATATAATTTATTTGCAATAAAAGAAAAATCTAATCTGCATTACGTTCTTTTGTCTTTGTGTACGCAGGGCGCCGGACAAACGAGTGTCTATGTAGCACGTCAATTTTTGAAAAGCACGTGACCTGAGGCTGAACCCTCCCACTTTTGTTCTTAGCGAATCAATATTGTTTTTAAATATTTGGGCTCATGTGATTGGACCATGTGATTCTCAACGAGTCTTTTCCAGCACTACTTATGGCGAGCGGAGCTGATAAATGGCTGATAAATGCCCCCCCCTCCCCCCCCCCCCCCCCCCCCCAATTGCACCAGCAGCCACTGAGCGTCATTGGACGTCATGTTTTGCTCAGAAATGTGTTTGTTCTAAAAGAGGGATATATCGAACTTTGCAAAAAAAATACAGAAAATCACTGGCTCAGATTGAATGGAAGTAAAAAAAAAAAAACTTGTCTTTATCACATTTTCATTGCAAACTGTTCACTTTGAAAACACACCGTGACCATTTTGCTCGGATCCCCTCAGACCTGAGTGTGACTGCGAGTGTGTTCTTATCTGCCCCACAGAACCACCCCGAGGGGGAGAACATGCCAAGGTTTCATTTGAACAGACTGAGCACTGTGTGTGTGACAGGATCATTAGTGAGCTTCTGAATGAGCAGCAGGATGAGCTGATTTACTCCTCACTGCTTTAAAGCCTCGGGCCATGGCCTGGATTTCATCAAAGCAGAGAATCAAATCTACCTTCAGCTCACAGGAACTAGTTTATCCTTAATGACGTCTTCAGCCTGGATGGAGAAGTAGAGTGAGTCTACAACGGGCAATAATCAGCAGTCGGGTGGTGATGATGATGATGATGATGATGATGCAGAGTTACTGTACTGTTCTCACCATCAGGTGTTTTATTCCTCCTACACCACGGGAAAATGTTTATTCATGAAAAGAATGACATCATCCGTTTTATCCTTAATAGTTACAGCCATCATTATACTGTAGCCGCTGTTACTATAGAAACGGTATTGTAAACATCAGAGCAAGAGCTGCGCTAATGTCAGGGCTGGTCCATGTGATCGGATTAAAAGTTCCACACGTGTCCGTCATATCGGTGATGTTTGTTGCGAGACGTCTCTGGTCAAAGGGATCTCTCCGAGGTCGTGTCTGTCCCCTAAAACCCCCCAAGAAGACGAAAACGAATCCCCGCCGTGTTCAATCCTATTTACTGGATATCAGTGTCACAGCAGGAGCGCCAGCACTCGGCCTCGGATCTGCGCTGCTTCCCATTTCAGCCCAGCAGCCTGCTTCCTTTTCCATTAGTGCTCATTCAATTACGGCCAGCGCCCCTGCCAATGCTTCCCCGTCCATCGCCGTGTCCTTATCAACCAACTGTCCGGCCGGTGCTTTTCTATCTCACATTCAAATTTAGGAGCTGCCACCAGAGGATACAGAGCAGATTGGACGAGCGAACACATGGCTCAGGTTCAGACAGGCAGAAGAGTTTATACAAGATGAGAGAGAGAGAGAGAGAGAGAGAGAGAGAGAGAGAGAGAGAGGTCTAAAAGCTGGAGCTCGGAAATGACAATAATTTCACCTTCACACATTCACAGTACAAAGAACATGGAGACCTTCATCATCGTCTTTCACGAGCAGCAAGATATCTCCCTCGCTGTCCTGAGTGATGTATAGTTACCGCCTGTGGAGTCAGTGTTATAGATATGGCACATGAATATGTCTGTATGTTGAAGTCTATAAAGCGGAAATGTGAATATACTGTACGCTTCAACTCATTTACAGGTAAGATGTGATGCTGCTGTTGTTTACTGCTGATGCTGCGAGCCGGAATGTTGGTCTGATGTCACTCACTGAACCCGGAGTTGAAGAATCCGGAGAAGGCGGCGGCGGTCTCGCAGGTGTCTCCAGGGCTGGGGGTTCGAATCGCACGTCCACTCTGTGTGTGTGTGTGTGTGTGTGTGTGTGGAGTTTTGCATGTTCTCCCCGTGCTTGATGGGTTCCATCTGAGTTCTCCGGTTTCCTTCTGCAATCCAAAGACATGCAGATTAGGCTAATTGGTGTTCCGAGATTGGCCGTAAGTAATCTGTGTGTGTGTGTGTGTGTGTGTGTGTGTGTGTGTGTGTGTGTGTGTGTGTGAATAGGTTTACTGAATAAACTGTAAAGAAAAAGGATGGATGGATGGATGGATGGAGATGTGTTCGAAGTAGTTATATTAATGAAACTTTTCATTTTGTTGCTTTATAAATTTTATATGCGGATTATTTAATTATTTAACTCTTAAATGCACACATCTTGGTCATGATGTCATTACCCTATTTAATTTTTTTTTCATAATAAGATCCTGCCTTCTCAGTGTTTCTTACTTGCAGTTAATTGTGAAGTTTATCAGTACTGAGATGCCAGACTCTGAAAGCAGATCATTTAAATAGAATTCATAATTCAAAATAAATGGATATATAAAATACTGTGTATCCTGAATTTGAACACTCTTGGGAATTTAACAATAAATTACTGTAGTTTATCATTGAGTAAAAAGGAAACGACCCGGATGCTTAGTTCTCAGGGCCCAGCGCAGCGGCGTCTCATCTGTTAGGGCTCTGGGTTCCTGATCATAAGGTCAGAGGTTCAAGCCCCAGCATTGCATATCTGCCACTAAGGTGCTCTGATCCGGACCCGTAACCCCGTCGGCGCCGTCTCGTGGCTCTGACCTCACGTTCCTAACGAGACGATATGCGAAAAACTAAATCATCTTAAAGGAGAGTCTTCTGAGGCACACTGTGGTCATTTACTGATGATGTGTTTTAATTAAGAGCAGGTTTCAACGAGCCCTCTTTAGCATTTAATAATTGCAGAAACGAGCTCAGATCTCAGTAGAGCCGCCCAGACCTCACTCCAGACCTCTTCATATCTTCCTATTAGTTTGATCATCTTCTCTCTTTTGAACTCCACTTTTCTTCACATCGCGTGCAGTTGAACTCCGACACCGAGCCGTCACTCATCCGTTCTCCATTTTGACAGAGGTTCCCACTTTCCCGGCGGGGGACGAGGAGGCCGAGTCGTGTGAGGTCATCACATCAGGCCGTCACTCGGCTCCATCCATCACTCCACTCTCAGATCGAACCCCCTCCTCTCCATCCTCTCAGCTCTCTCCATCGTCTCTCTCCCCCGCCGGTTAACGCTCAGACCTCCAGTGAACTCCACATCCATCACACACACACACACACACACACACACACACACACACACACACACACACACATAAAGATAGATACAGTCAGTATATCCTCCATTTAGGGAAATGCAATATAATAAACAATACATTCTGTAATAAGTTCTGTATTACTGTAATAACAGTCATACTAATAACCAATAAATAACAGTTTAAATATTTTCCCATTGCAGACGTATTACACTCTGTGACTGGTGTTATAATGTTCTCCACTCTTCTGGGAAGGTTTCACATTAGATGCAGGACCTGATTTCAGGATGTCGAGGAGGCTCCAGTTCATCCAGTTCATCCCAAAGCTGATGGTTCCGTCGGGGCTCTGTGCAGGACACTCGAGTTCTTCCGCTCCAACACACCGTGTCCTCATGGAGCTGGTTTTGTGGATCTCACTGGGACGTCGTCACGCTGGAGAAGAATTTGGACCTCTTGGATCCACTTAAGGGAATCTGTATCGGAGACCTTCTACAGGACTGCGTGCTTTTATACAGCTGTGTAGTAAGAGTTTGGAGAAGAACCGCTTAAGGGTGTGATGAACAGGCGCGTACATACTTTTGGTTCCACTGTGTATATTAAATAACTAAATGAAACACTGTAATATTTCCTTTGAGCGTGTTTAGCTTTGATCACACACACACACACACACACACACACACACACACACACACACACATACACACACACACACACACACTGTGGTGTCCAGGTCATGTGTGTAAATGATTCCTCGTGCTCCCAGAGCCGCTCTCTCACACTCGAACACACTCTGAGTCCTGGAACATGGCGTGTGCCATCAGGGAAGCAGAAACCCTCCATAGATGTGATGTGCTGGTGATTCAGTACATTCAGGTGGTCATGTGACTTCGTTTTATTGCCACATAACGTTGCTGAGTCTCGACCTGAGCGACTGAAGCGACCCCAGATCATAACATTTTTTACCCCGTGACTTCACCAGACGTTTAAGTGATCTCCAAACACACTCATTCAGGATGTTTGTCTCCAGCTGGCCTCGACTCGAACCTGCAGCCACACCAAGACAGAGTCGCACGGTGTCTCCTGAACGCCGAGCACGCAGAGGGTGTTAACATCATAAAAACACAAATCAGAGTGTTACTAACGGCCGAGGCTCTCACACACACCACACACACACACCACACACACACCACACACACACACCACACACACACACCACACACACCCCGACGCTCTCGTCTGATTACTGCATGCTAATTATCCTGTAATTACACAGAAATAAAATATTCCACATCCTGTGCCTCGACCTCGTCCTTCATTACTCACAGACTTCATTTATTCTTCACTCTGAACTCACTGACTGGAGCTGTGGAGGTCAAAGGTCACCCAGAACACTGTGGTCATTAAAACAGAGGTGTTTTCAGAAGGCCCGGAGTATTCTGGAACCCAGGAACCTTTTCAGAAATTCAGGAGCCTTGTTAGATAAATAGCGTCTAGATTAATATTTTACAGGAACTGTCCACTTTTTTTAAAGCTCTTATTAACTTTTTAGGAACCCTGCAACTACTGTAGGAAGGCAGGAACTTCTACAGGAACCAGGATTATCAAGGAGACTAGCAATCGTTTCATCAACCTCAGAGCAGCTTTAGAAGGATCCTTTAAGAAGATACACCTGGAACGTGTTTAGTGAAGTTTCTATTTTCAGAAACTTGTCTTAGGGACTGAAACAAATCCAGGATTTTTACACAAACCTTCTTTTCTTTTCCTGAAAACCAGGAACCTCCTATTTTGTTCTTGTACATATTTCTAGGGACCTAGAATTTTCATATGATGTTGTTCTTTTTTCTTTCTTTCTAGGAACACAGGATTTTTTTTTTCTTTACAACTTTAGGAACTTTTAAGGAACCCATGGTTGATTGATTGATTGATTGATTGATTGATTGATTTTAAGCAACCAGAGCTCTTAGAACCGCAGTTTTTCTTATAGAACACAAGAAACTGTATTTTTCCCTAGAAATCCATAATCTTTGCTTGCATTCACACCACAACAGCGAGAATTAGGAATCTTAAAAAGAGCATTTTAAGATCTTTATATGTTTCTGCAGAACCCTTAAGACTTCACATCAGAGGTACAGATCTGGCAACCCTGCCAACACTACATTATTTAATTCTACATCAGATCATCAAGTGATGCAATCATTTGTTATGCTGATAATGTTATAATCTGGCAACCCGGTGTATGTTATGCGTAATAAAGATGAGAGACGATGTTTGGTTTGTTACGCGAGTCTTATTCTGGAATGAGATTTAAAGTGAGATGAGAACGCGTCCTGATTTAAATGTCTCTTACGCTCCGCCAAGCCTGAGGTCACTCCTGCTTCTATTCAAATCCATTCAAAATGTGTGTGTGTGTGTGTGTGTGTGTGTGTGTGTTTTTACTCCTGTCTCTGTGTCACTGTGTTTACCAGAGTGAAAACTGTGTGTGTGTGTGCACGTGTGTGAGTGTGTGTGTGTGTGTGTGGACCCACCTCATGAGTCCTGGTTAGCTTGTGCAAGCAAATGAGAAAGAAGAGGAAACTCATTAGCATCCCGGTTAGCTTACTGCTAACTGCTAACAATGCATAGATTTTGTGTGTGTGTGTGTGTGTGTGTGTGTGTGTGTAAGTAACTGTTAACATGTTGGATTATTTCAACACTGTAATAAAAAAAAATGTTTAGTATTTACTGCGACGGTGTTCATTTAATGGATTTGTGTGTTCCGATTGAAATTCTCTCCTACATTTATTTATTTATTTATTTATTTATTTATTTTTGTTCATAACACACTATACACACTGGGTTGTATAATGAGGGCGGGACTAAAATCCCATTTACAATACACCTTCGAAGATAAGCGACACGCTAGGCAGAAACATAGCCGCACACCCCGCGCAGTGCTAGTGGTGGTTTGGTTGCCATGGTGATTTTATATTCTCACACATGAAAAAAAAAGACAAACAAAAAAACAGAATAACTGAAGTAACGTGAGTAATAAACAGATTTGGTGTGTCCTACCAGAAGAGGCATGTGGGCGTTTCCAGATTAGCATACTCATGAATATTTATAGAACTTTGCATTTCTAATGAGGGAGAAACTGTAAAGATGTTCTTCATCCATTTCTCAAACTTCACAACTGACTTATAAACATATATTTATTTCATACCACCGTCTGTTCATTGTGCTTGGTGTGTATCACCGTCTGAAAGTGTGTGTGTGAGTGTGTATTTTAGTCACATGACACACACACACACACACACACACGCACACACACACACACACACACACACACACACACACACACGTGCACACACTCTGCAATCCGTGTTTCCTCTCAGCTTATCTGCAGATTTTCCTGGTCAAGGCCTGCAACTTTTTTCTCGCTGGATCTGCAGCGTACAAGTGTCAGAATGGGGGTCACACACACGCATACACGCATGCACACACACACACGCACACACACACACACTGAGCACTTAGCACACTTACCCAGAGTGTGTTAGCAAGACAGGGGTGCTAATAATAAGGCTGTGAGTAATATATATCACAAGGTGGTGGGAGCACAGGATGTTAAAACCTCAGAAGGTCGTAAGATCAAATCCCAGCAGCAGACCCTTGAGCACGTCTCTTACTCTTCGCATAAAGGAGGTCAACCTGCCTGAAGGTAAAAACAGCTCAACCTGCCATGATGTCCTGTGAGTCCAGATTGGTCCAGAAGAGGTGGTGTTGATTAGTTCTGTCTAACAGCAGCTCTGACCGTAGTGCAGGTTCTGATATGTTATTGTTTCCATAGCAACAGCTCATTCATAGGGATGTAAATTCTGAACAAGGTCTTGATTCTGTAAGCTTTATGGAAGGAGTCTCCAGTGTCAGACTTTAAGCTTTAGGTGTAAGTTTTTGGATGTCTCCAGGACAGAGAACCGTCTCAGTAACAACAACAACAACAAAAGGCCGATGTTTGTTCTTTGTCTTAACTTGAAGAGAGAGAATAAACAGAGTCTGGTGAGGGAACAGACATTTACACGTTTCATTTCTACATTTACTGTAGATGCTATAAAGAACTCACATGTTTAAGCAACAAGAGGCGTAACTAAAAGAGGATAAAAATAAAAAAATAAAAAATAAAAAGCTGTAATCCATGACAAATTTAGAGCAACTGGTACAAGATTATTATAAGTACGAGGTGGCACGGTGAGGGTAGCGCTCACCTTCATACAGTTCAAGAAAGGCAGCAAAGAAGCCACTTCTCGCCAGGAAAACATGAGAGACAGAGTGATATTCTGCACCAGGTCCAGGGATCGGACTGCTGAGGACTGGGGTAAAGTCATTCTCTCTGATCAATCCCCTCTGATCAATCCCCTCTCTGATTGTTTGGGGCATCCAGAAAAAGGCTTGTGTGGAGAAGAGGAGGTGAGCGCTACCATCAGCTCAGCCTGTGTCAACGGCAGCAGTACAGCATCCTGAGACCAGTCATGTGTGGCATCGCTTCTCAGCCAGGGGACTGGACTCACTCACAAATTTACCTCCGAACACAGCCAGGAATGAAGAACGGGACAAAAACATCCTCTGAGAGCCACTTCTCCCAGCCATCCAAGAACAGTTAGGTGATGAACAAAGCCTTTTCCAGCATGATGGAGCTCATAACTAAGTGGCTCGGGTCCATGGGTCCATGTCCAGGAAACTCCTCAGACCTTAATCAAGAGGTGGGAGGACAAACACAAACACACAAGTTCTGACAAGTGTGGAAAATTTTTATTGATTTATAATTGTGTTCAAGAGCAAGGCACCAAATACCCAGAAGGTATAGGAACAAAGCAATCAGTAAAAATAATGACACTAACAGAAAAATTATAGCTAGCAGAGCAATATACTAATACTATTTACTCCTTTTATTATATTTTATAGTTAGATACTTATAACTAACAATGATCAAGGAAAAGGTATGCGAGCTGTGATCTAAGAACGACCCGTACACACAGAGTGCAAAAAACTGAGGAACTTTAACGAAGGGGGGAAAAACACAGAAAATGCAGGCAGGGATCCAAAAAATAAAAATAAATCATTGTTAATTTTGGTTCTGCGTTGATTGGGACATTACGCAAAGAGCTAGACTTCCGCTTTTAGGTGCGAATAAAGTCATAAAAACAACGTATGATAACATTTTATTAAAAATGAAATGAATCACTATTCCTCAGCAGTAGCCTCAGTGGAATGGGTAAAATTGGGGAAGTAGGGAGATCTTGGGGAATTGTCTTTGGGTGTCTGTTGTCTTTCTGGCTGGCCGGTCCAGAGCTGTCCATTTACTTTTGGTTGCAATAAACTTCTTTGCTTTTTCTATACTCAAGCTGTTGTTGAGTTTTTGTTAGGAAAATTGGTGCAGTTCACAAAAATTTGCCACGACACAAACTCCAAGCATTGATTATGTAAGAACGGGCCACGCCATCAGTGAGGATGTGGAACAGAAGGTGACTGACAGCATGAAAGGGTGAAGTGTAGCGCTCTTAATGAAGAAGGATCAACACTGAAAATATCGACTCTTTGCATAAACTTGATGTGAAATAATGTAATTGTCAATAAACGCCTTTAACACTTACAGTATGAGCTGTTTGTAAGAGTAACAGCCGACACAAAGATCGAAACACACTGAAGTATGAAGTGGTATTTGTGTAAACTTTTGGCTGAATCCTGTAAAGGTTTTGGATTCAACACAGAGACTGACATTATAATACTTGTGAATTTTCCACTGTTGGTGTTGAGCGCTCAGGAGCTCAGGAGCGTCTCGGTCTCGCCGGCCGCTCACTCAGTAGCGCTGTAGATCGTCGCTCGTTCCCGAGCCGCTCTCGAGCTTTTTACGTCGTTTCCTCTCAGCACCGCTGCAACATTTGTCGACACCTGGATCGTGTTCTTCATTTCCGCAGCTGAGAGGATTTACGGAACAAACAGCGCGTGCTGAGAGGCGAGCTTTCAGAGCGAGCGGACAAACGCAAACCAGATGCTGAAATCAAACACAGAACAGCAGCAGCAGCTTCAGGAATCAACCTGGGATCGATTAGTCCCGGCAGATCCCCGCGCAAATCGCTGTAATTGATCACTTATGCAGTTGTGTGTGTGTGTGTGTGTGTGTGTGTGTAGTTTTAGGAGGTCTTGTGCTTGTGTTTAGTGTTGTGTTTGCGCTATTTAACGCCAGATCCCGGGACTGTGTGAGGCGAGTGGAACAGTTGGTGTGTGGATAAAATTAGGAGGTGATAAAAAGAGGAAGTCTGAAATAAACACATCGGTTTGTCATCTCTTTTTTTGTTGTTTTTTTGTTACACGTGCACTTTTTATTTCGCATAAACAGCGCTCAGAGCTCGGCTTTCATGTCATCGATTACAATAATAAAGACGAAATAAAACAGATGCGGACAAAAGCGGAGGAAACAAAAGCTTTAGTGTAGCTTCAGCACTGCGCAAACACTACGAGCAAACACACACTGCACAAAAACAACCGCAAACTATCCAGACGGCACCATAATGGCGAGAGGAAACGATGACCATATAAGGAAAGCGTATATAGTCATAGTACTGTATGGTCATAAGGGAACCACAGCAAGGCATCGACGGTTACAGTTACAACTGCTGTTTATTCTTTATACATTATAGCAGCTATAAACACTCACCAGGATCTCTTTATTCTCAATCTCAACCTTAATACGGCAAGCAGACTAACACAGCTCCTCATGAAAAGAAGCTCAAAACTGAAAAACTCAAACTCAAACATCCTCCCGGAGACGCAGCGTTACAAAGTGCTGACACTGGAGACTCCTTCCATGTTACAGAAACAATTAATGTGACCCTGAACTACTGTCACTGCCACTGCTACAGAGAATTAATCAACACCTTCTGACCAATCAGAGCCCAGAGATTCATCATTATTCACAATCAGATAAAAACCCAGGATGTACAGTGCTGAGAAAAACCTTTTTCTTTCCACATTTCAGCCCCAGAAATTTCCTTCAAGATTAATAAAGTATCTACCTGTCTCTCTTTCTGTCTGTCTGTCTCTCTGTCTGTCTCTCTGCCTGTCTCTCTGTCTGTCTGTCTGAATGATTTTGGTCTTCAGAATAATTTTTATGTTACACAAAGATAAACAGAGTAAATACATAATGTAGTTTTTCTTAAGGAAAAAAACAAACAGTCCAAACCAAACTGGCCCTGTGTGAAAAAGTAATTGCCCCCTAAACCTACTAACTGGTTATGTCACCCATGGCGGCAACAACTGCAATCAAGTGTTTGTAATAACTGACACTGAGTCTTTCACATCACTTGACCCACTTTACAGAATTGTTTTAATTCAGCCACACTGTCGGGTTCTCGAGCATCAACACCTCTTTTAGATCTCAATTAGATTTAAATTCGCACTTTGACTAGGCCACTCCTTCATTTTGTTTTTCATTCAGAAGGGGACTTGCTGGAGTGTTTCGGGTCATTGTCCTGCTGCAGAACACAAATTTGCTCGGCCGGTCATCCTTTGTGTTAACTCGGGTTATCTTTGTGTAATATTCAAATTTGTTGGATGATGTGAATCATAAGTGTGACAAATACGCAAAAAAAAAAAAAAAAAAACTTTCTTCACAGCAGTGTATTTGGGAATTATTCCAGATAGTTACTGCATGAATCCCCCACCAAAACACACACACACACACACACACACACACACACACACACACACACACACACACACACACACACAGTGTTCAGTCGTGGACGCATGGTTAACTGATTTAAGCTGAATTTCAGTGAAACAGCATGAAGGATTAAAACACACTCCTGATGATCCCGACTCCAAACCGACGTCTTTCATCTTCCTCGTCTTCCGTCTCACGAAATCGTCCTCATGAAGTGTGTTTTTTTGTTTCATTCTGATGGCTGGTATGAGTCACGTGTGTGTCACACATGGTGGTGCTCGAACCCCTGCCGAGCGCTCGCCTTCCCCCTCACGACTTCCCTAAAAACAACTAAAAAAAGCCCAAGCCTGAGCGGAGTGTTTAATTACTCTGAGAGACACTGCGTCTGATCTATCGGAGTCTCGAGACCGGAGTCTGACTCCAAGAGCCAGCTGACTGGAAATGCACACGGCTAAGCTAAATTAACAATTGATCCCGGGCCCGCGGAATCGCCCAGGCGGCCATTCTGAGCCGTGAGTGAGCGGAGACGTGTGTGACCGCGCGGGCGCTCGCTCTGCATCGCAGCTCGACTGGAAATCTGCAGCGCTTGCAACACGTTTCACCAGAAACTTCTCGTTTCCCCTCAGCACCAGCAAGAAGAGCTGAGAAGAGCAGAGCCGCGGGATAACGTCATGCACGCTCGTACGCTCGCGGGGAAAATAATCACCTGATTGTGAATGATACGTGTATAATACGTGACAAATTAAAATCGCATGATTTACATGAACAGTCATGACTCGTGTAGAAAATGTCAAATAAGCCATGTAAAGAAATTACAAATGAAAATGAATGAGTCGTGCAAAAAATGTGAATAGAAACAATTCGAGAGTAAATTCTTATTTATTTATTTAATGAAATCAAATACATTATGATAAATTAAGCACCATGAAAAGAAAGGAAATTTTTTTAAATTAAACTAAACGAGTCAACTGCAAACAAATGATATGTAAATAAAGATCTAAGGGTAAAAACTTTACATGAAAAGAAATTAATTACACGGACAAAACGTAAAAATCATATAAACAAACAAACAAACCAATCACATATGGAAACAAATTAATCATCTATAAAGGAATCAAATTTAAATGAATCAATCACAATCAACGAAAGTCAGATTTCTGGGGAAAAACATGAATAAAAAGGGAACGATTTAAATGAATCATGAGTGTAAATAAAATCAATCCAAAAAAAAAATCAGTAGAGTTTAAATGTGATGATTTTGTCCATGTGATTGTCATAAAAGTGTGAAAATACCCAGAGGGTGTGTGTATGTGTGTGTGTGTGTGTGTGTGTGTGTGTGTGTGTGTGTGTTATGGCATGTAATATGAGTGGAGGATTATGGGTAATTGCATGAATCTGTTTGCAGGCGAGATGCTGAACACGACCTCATCAGGTCAAATGGCTGAAACGTCCTGAGCATGTTAGTGTTGTACTGTGGATGATTTTCAGGGTTTGTGTGTGTGTGTGTGTGTGTGTGTGTGTGTGTGTGTGTGTGTACAGTGTGTGTATGTGAAGGAGAAGAGGACCAGTTTGAAGAGGTTTGGAGATCGCCTGGAGGCGCGGTTATGCAGGAGCCCTCGCGATTATCCGAGCCGGATTCTCACAGCTAGATTTGCGAGATGAATCTTCTCTCATCCGCGAGTCTCCTGCTCCCTCTAGTCTTAATCAAAGTCTAATTATCTCATCTCAGCGTTCGTATGGACTTTCTTTGCTAAATGGAGGGCGTCGCTGTAATAATCCCGCTCGGCACTGTCCACTCGCGAGTGTGTTATCTCTGCCCTCGAGCTACACATCATATGTCTCTCGTTAGGCAGCCGGGGACTGAGAGCCTGCTTACTATTAGCAGGAAATTGAATTTGGAGGATGGGTCACTCCGGATAGAGCAGAGCAACCGCCAGCATTTCAAACCCGGGACGTGATAACGGCAGAGTTTCAGCTCCACACACGTATTTACCTTCAGCTCTGTAGTCACACGGAGGATCATCACCTCACACACTCTGTATCTAAAAATGTAAATGCCATACATCCCATAATAATCCCTAAAAAGTCTGTCCTTAACAAAGGAATGAAACATTTTCATTAAACAACTTAAAAATAAAATAAAAAAATCACACAAACCTTCTGTAATAAGCATGTGTGATAGGAGTGGAATATTGTATCACGATAAGTTAGACGTGTCTACGGTACACGATGTAACCAAACAAAAATCACCAAAAAAAAAAAAGTGCAAAAAAAAAAGTAATAAAATAAAATTATATATAAAAAATATATTAAAAACACTGTAGGATATTGATGCCTACAAAATTAAATAAAATACATATAAAAATACAATAATTTACACTTAATAAAAATGATAAAAATGTTATAAATAAGTAATTTAAAAAATATATATATATATATATATATATATATATATACACACAGTAGTTTATAATATATCTATGATACTGTATATCTTTTTTTATTAATTGGTATAACAATAAAAACAATCAATTTCCATAAATGTTTATTTATTTTTGTATAATTAAAAAATTCAGTACAGCATTGTAACATCAGCCAGCTACATCCAGTCAGTTTGTCTCAGAAAAGTGAAATGATTTATAAAAATATTGACACGATCTCATCATACTGCGCATTTGCAGAGTTTTAGCATGCAAGTGTGGGAATTTTACAGAATCAGGAAACTACTATGTATCGCGAGGGAGGTAGATCAATCATAGGAGAGGGGCGGAGCCAGCATCAAAACATGTGATAATGTAAACAATAAGCACATGAATAATAATAATAATAAAAAAAAAACACTAAATGGAGTGGATTAGCTGTGCTGTGTTTGGTTCACTGCTAAAGGGCTAATGCATATATTTTATTATGATTTATAATTTTAGTAAATAATAAAAAGAGAAAGAAATATTAGTAAAAGTTCATACGGATTTCGTCTTTAAACTGTAAAGGGCGTGGCCGTGTGACGGTGATAATCCCAGATGGCTGACATGGAGAACAACATTCCAGCGTCCATCCACACAGTGAGTGACGTTGTTGTTCATGGTTATAGATGACCGGACCGGTCACATTTTGCCCTGCATCACGTCTGTGTGACATCACAGAAGAACTGGGCGTGGTCAGAGGCGAGGATTATATTCTATGTGTTGGATGTTAGGAAAATTAGATTGGCCTCCTAGCTTCACATCTCACATCATTCCTTTTTGTATTTCAGACTTCTGTTTATCTGGACGAGTTCCTGAATTCACTGTGGCAGTTTTCAGACATTTTTTTTTTTTTTACGCTGAAAGGCGTGTTATTTATGAAGGCCAGCTGAAGGACGAGGAGCGAGATTGGAGAACTCTGCGTCACATATACAAGCCAGAACAAATAAATTTTACATAAAGCGTGTCCTTCTCTCCAGCCTGAGCGAACACGTCTGTGATGAAGCACCGCAATCCTTCCCAACTCTCACCCTGAGACACACGCCCACCCCGTTCCACCACCCTCCCCCCCTCCCCCTCTACCCCTCCATTCTGCAGCCCTTCCATTCTTGTTTAGCGAGTAAGAGAAAGCGAACGCCGCCCGTGGCTTCTCGGAGCGCTTTGAAGCTGCCAGACAGCTCGTAACAAATGAGCGAATGTCAGTACAGAAAATGGGCCGGCCGAGATGATTAGTGTTCTGCTACAATCTGGTAAGGTTTGACCTTTCGGGCTCGCCGTAATTCCCTTCCACAGTCAAAGTGAGACGAGCCCAGATGTAAAATGAAGGATGTTAAATATCTGTCACTCTGTTGGCTTCTGTCTCAAACATCTATTCATCTCAGTTTCCTTGTATTTTCTTTACTTTCTGGCGGAAGAGACTCGTCTCCATTTGATCCCCGCTGGAGGCGTTGTGGAGGGAAAAAAATGGCGCTGTCACGAGCACATATAATAGCAAAGTCCCTTGTGGAGAATGGAAACGTATTCAACAACGGCTGATGGGTCTCGGGTGCAAAAAATGTGTGATGGAGTTTACATGTCACCGGATCAGTGAGCTACGTTGATGAAGAAGATAACGGCGAAAAGGAAGAAGAAGAAAATACTATGAGAGTAGAGAGCAATGTTTCAGGGAGCCTGGAAGGAAAGTTGCTGATCTGGAAGCCTCACTGCATCGGATTTAAAGTGCAAAATATAGAACGTCTGTGGTCTCTCTCTCTTCTCTCTCTCACACACACACACACACACACACACACAGCTCCAGTTTAAAAACTCCAATGGAAAACAGACAAAGTACCAAATTCAGACTCACTGCCTTCTAATACTACAGTGTGTGTGTGTGTGTGTGTGTGTGTGTGTGTGTGTGTGTGTGTGTGTGTGTGTGTGTGTGTGTGCTGCATCAAGACCACCTTTAATATATTCACTTTTCTACCTGGAGAAATAATATCAGGGGAGAAGAAACCCTCCATAGATGTGATGTGCTGGTGATTCAGTACATTCAGGTGGTCATGTGACTTCATTTGATCTCCACATAACGTTGCTGAGTCTCGACCTGAGCGACTGAAGCGACCCCAGATCATAACACTGTCTCCAGAGGCTTGTACAGTGGACACTATGCATGATGGGAGCATCGCTTCATGCGCTTCCCTTCTCACCCTGACACGCCCATCACTCTGGAGCAGGCTCAGTCTGGACTCATCAGGTCACATGACCTTTTTCCAATCGCTCCAAAGTCCAGTCTTTATGATCTCTAACAAACTGAAGACTTGTTTCTGATGAGTGTGTGTGTGTGTGTGTGTGTGTGTGTGTGTGTGTGTGTTTGTGTGGAAATGCTCTTCCTGTCACTATTGAACATGGCTCAGATTTTTTACCATTTAAGTGATCTCCCATCACGCCTGGACTGGTTATGTAATAAACATGCACTTAAGCTCAAGATCAGAATCAGATGTAACTAAGACACGCCCCTGTTTTAGACAAACTCCGTCTGTCTTGTACACAAGTTTCAGTACCTTAGCGTGTAGTTCCAGACGTCTGGAATTTCAGTATTTCAGTATTAAAATCTCACTGAGTGCTAAACTCTGAATATCTCAACAACAGACCTAGCATTAGTGTTCTCTTGCTGCAAAGCAAAGATCCTCTTGTGAATCTTAAGAGCCGGCGATTCACAAACCCTCGCCAGTGTTAAAAGGTTTAAATAATTTAGCCGCGCTCTAGGCCGAAACCGAGCGCTGAGAGCCGGACACACATCTGCTGAAGAGGGATCAGGACCGAATTCAATATTCAAGACCTGCAGTGTGATCAATGCACCAGAGTCCAGCACACAGCATGATGGGAACGATTCACCATTCCAGAGTCAGTGCTACAACAACACACAACTCGCTCGCTGATTGGGTTGCAATCATGGATTTCTTTTTTAATCACGCTTCCTTACAGCCACCCATTCATGAAACTCTCTGGGAGATTTATTAAACGTTAAAAGATAAGCCAAAAGGTTTTCGACAGAGCTAAATAACACTACAAATTCAAACTCACGCTTCAAGCAGGAAAAACATCGGGCCTCTAGGAGAGCCATGTGGGACACCGTAATGCACTTTAAGGAACCTGTTTGTGCTAACAAGCTAAGAAAGGTCTGACATGTCAGACAGACAGCAGGAAATATTCAAGACTGTCTATTAGCCTGTCACTAGTTCCTGAATAACATTCTGTCTCATCTTAGCTGATGTTTGTTGTTGATCAGTAATGCTACTTTCCTTTTACTCTACTGCCAGGTCAGGTTCTCCCTCCGCACCAACTCAACTGAACACTTCAGAATACAGATTAGCTAGCACATGCACACAATCTGCCACTTTAGCAAGCACTTGAGCTTGCTAAATTATCTGGTTTCCCAATGTGTCCCGCTTTTATTCTCTCTGTATAGTGCTATTTCACACGGTGACATGTCCTGAGTTAGGGGGAATAAAACATCCGGAGTGGTTCAGCACCGTGACTCAACCACGTGTCGAGCAGCTAGTCCAGTCCAGCGTACCTCGGTGTACCTCGGCCTACCTGAAGACACACAGGAGACCATGATGAAGTGGTTCAGAAGCTCCAGAGGACTCGTACATGTCAGACTGAGTCGTGTCAGTGCAGCTGAAGCATGTGTGATAAAAGAGGAAGCGGTAGAAGGATTTCTCCCTCGGAAACCAACAATCTTGTCACTCGCCCGAGACAGAAAACACGCCGAGGAAACCTCGAAGTAAATAAACAGCGACAGCCGTCACACCGCTTTCACTTTATCCCGCGATCCTGACACGATGAAATCCTCCGCGCAGGTTACACGGTTTTCATACGCGATCGTTACACGTCTCGTTGCGCTTCACACATTTTTCTATTGTTTATTCTCGCATTTTCATAATGCTCTACATCTGAATATTTCTTATTTCATTCATGCATAATGCTGTGATTTTTCTTCAACTTATTTCATCATGTCATTTTAATGCTTTGTTATTTCACATGCTTTTTTCAAATGATTCATTTCCTCTTGTTACGCACACGATGTCATGACGATGTTTCCTAAAACTAGTGCGTAGTTTTAACCTCACCATCTTTTCACACGTGATCACATCACACTGCAGTATAATCACATGTGAGGTTGTGTGTAACACCATGACTAGAGCATCCACCTAACATTAGAGCTGCTGTATTTATTTGCAGATAACATTTGCACACACACACACACACGCACACGCACACACACACACGCACACACACACACACGTGTCCCGTCACTAGATCGTTTATCAGACCCGTGAACCGGCTGGAAATCCTGTTAGCTCGGGAGAGCGCGGCGAATCAGCAGGACGTGCGCCGTTAGCGCTACAGCGTCGTGCTGCTTTTTACAAGACTATTAGAATAAATAACCTGAAGGCAGATGTGAAGACCCACAAATCGCTTTCACACAATCAGAGCACGCTTCAAAATTTAATATCTGAATTCAGAAGCGTTTGACTCCAAACACCGGGAGAGGTTCGAGGGATGAAGGCCTGTGCCGTTCCGCCTTTTCATCAGTTTTCCTGTGTACGAGATGAGCGCATTCATAATTCATACATTATTTATTTTCCCCTTTGCTTCTGCAAACTGGATGCGGCACCTGAGAAGAGACGAGAAGCGTTTTTATTGTTATTAAGGTGCAGTCTGTACACGTACGAGCCACGAGATGAGATCTGGGTGTGATTAATTTAACACGAGTGAGATGATCGTCTCGGCTCTTTGTGTGTCATTGTGTATCAAATCTTCTTCTGTTCTCTCCACATCAGACAAACTGGCCTGCTCCGCTAGCGCCGTCTGTTTCTCCCCTGATGCCCACAAACACGATCGACAGCCGACAGATTTGCAATAGACGGAGACGGAGAGAATTATCATTATGATATTTACACAAAGTGCTCATTTCATCCACTCATCCTACATTATAATCCAGAGCAGAACAGCAGAATGTCTCTGTCCTCTCAGCACAGCCGTCACTGACGTCACTCCGTCCCTCTGTCTGATCTAAATCTCATCCTCAGCTTTAAATGTCAGAGTCACTTCAATGAATATCTGAATTAAATCCTGTAAAAATGTAGTTACAATTTTACTGGTTCCTACTGGGATTGGACGCCAGTAGTAGCGGGCCTTTAATGGAACACGCTAATGTTTTCCAGTGGTTTTGTGGTGAATCAAGTGGAAGGTAATTTTATTTAATATTTTACTGGATGTATTTAAAGTTTACAACCAAATGGACAGGAAAATATAATAATGTATATATAGAAACTATTTAGAAAGTTCTGTAGACAATGAACGCACTAACAAACAAACAAACAAACAAACAAACAAACAAACAAATAAAAACTGTATATAAATATAGTTTCTACAGAATCCTAAACAGCATCATACAACAGCAATAATAATATAAACTCTATAAACAACAAACAAACAAACAAACAAACAAACAATGCCAAATGAAAATGAATAATCCAAATTCCAATAATTTTTGTTGTTGTTGTTGTTGTTGTTGTTTAGTGTTCTGTAGACAATAAACACACACACACACACACACACACACACACACACACACACAAAAAAAAAAAAAAAAAAAAAAATATATATATATATATATATATATATATATATATATATTTATGTTTTTTATTTTTTTTAATATAAGTTATAAGTTAAGACTTAACTTATATATACTTAACTATACAGTATATATATATATATATATATATATATATATATATATATATATATATATTTATGTTTTTTATTTTTTTTTATATAAGTTATAAGTTAAGACTTAACTTATATATACTTAACTATACAGTATATATATATATATATATATATATATATATATATATATATATATATACACACACAGACACACACAGTGGAACCTTGGATTGCGAGTAACATGGTTTAGGAGTGTTCCGCAAGACGAGCAAAGATTTTTAATACATTTTGATTTAAAAAACGAGCAAGTGTTGTTTTACAAGTGCCGAGTATCATGTATCACGCATGGGCCTCTTATTTGACACTGAGCGTCACTCTTGCGCTGCGGAATTGTGGGTAATTGTCTCCCCTGCTCTCCTGGGTCTTAGTGCTCGTCTCTTACTGGTATAATCAACATCTCCCTCTGTGTTTCAGCGTCCCCTATGTGCGTGTGCGCGCGTAATTTGACACCGACACACACAGACACACACTCTTTTCACCCCCTCCCCGGCTTCACTCACGCACACAGAAACTCCGCTCTGTCGCGATTCTTTTCAAAGGTAAGGTGCTGGTTCATTTGTTGTTTTTACTTTACAGCAATGATTCCGTTAGTATGCGCTCGTGCCAGTGTCATTAGAGAGATTTCTTTTATTTTCCATTAAAACGATGCTTCCATTGTTTGTGTGTGTTAGTTGTGAAACTTAAAAAGTGATTCCGTTAGTATGTGCTCACGCCAGTGTCAGAGAGATTTCTTTTATTTTCCATTAAAACGATGCTTCCATTGTGTGTGTGTGTTAGTTGTGAAACTTAGAAAGCGAGGTGGGGAGAGGGAGGAGGAGTGTTACTGTGTAAAACGAGGGGAGGGAAGGGGCTAATTCCCCACACACACACACACACACACGGCACCTGCACGCACAAACGGAAACACTTATCTGTCGTGATTTATTTTTACTTTTTTTTTTTTAAGGTAAAGTGCAGATTAATCTGTTTTATTTTCACTTTATAGATTGTATTAATTATTTTATGTATTTATTTTGTTGGGCTGTGGAACAAATAATTTGAGTTTTAATTTTTTCTTATGGGAAAATCTGATTTGATTTATGAGTATTTTGGAATATGAGCCCACTTCAGGAATGAATTATGCTCGTAAGCCAAGGTTCCACTGTATATATATATATATATATATATATATATATATATATATATATATATATATATTACATTGAGTAGACAAAAAACAAACAACCAAAACTGTATGAACTCTCTTTATTATTATTTTAAGTATTATTATTATTATTATTTAGAGCTCTGTAGGCAAGACACAATCAATCAAACAAATGAAACTAAGAATAAATAAAAATGGTGAACAAGAAAAAGAAGTTTAATAATAAAATCATCACTTTGACACTGAATAAAAGTTAAACTACAGCATTTCATACACAAACTCATTTTAGCTATTATTTGTTTTGCTGTTTTTTCAATAAACATATACAGGGCTCAGGATTGTACAGTATAGAGTAATGTATCTTTTTTTCAGCAAAATAGGCAATATGATGAACTGGATTTTTATTTTATTTTAACCAGCTACCCAAAACATGACTGAGTAAATTTTTTTTAAAGGGTCACACAGGCAAAGAAATATCACAGATACACATGATCACGTGTTTTATTGTTATTTTCGTTTTTCTGTGACCAAATAATAATAATATGCTCATTTTGAGAGTTCTACATGCTTTGCAACGTCATTCCCATATTCTGATAGTGGTACAATTTACCCTTAAAAGTAACGATAACTTTTCTTCTACCTGACAAAAAAACCAAATACACAGATAACCTTTGCTGTGTTGCTGGCACGAGTCGCTGCTGCTTGAGTTTTAGGAGTTTTTCAAATCCAGCAGAAGATTTTAAACCAAGTACAATCCGTTGTAGTAGGTTACATTCAGTTCTACTAGAAGTACAGACCAGAACTGCACAAAAGGGTCATGTTTCCCATCACTCCCTCCCTGAGGAGACGTCCATCTCGGTTGAACCTGTTGTTTATCGTCTCCATCCAGGACGTTTTCTCAGTTTTCTCAGCGCGGTGAAGTGGAAGCGGTTCCTCCGAGACCGAGCGATGACGTTCTTTCTTTTCCGTCCTGAAAGCTTTTTACAGCCTGTCACCGACACACATCACAGTTCTTCCTCTTCTGCTTTTTTAGCGCTGGATAAAAGTCTGAAAAAGTCCTGACATGGCCGCACCTCTCTGTCCTTCTGCTTTCTCACCCTTCTGTCTCGCCACGTCTCTTCTATCTACACATCCTGTACATCACAAACACATCCTGCAACCCTGCGCGGGCTGTCTTCTCCTAAACGCACTACCAGCTTCCTCTGGGTCCCCTGGCTGTGAAGAACACGTCTTACTCGCTGTTAGAATTAATTCTGACAGGTTACACTCCCGAGAAAAGTCATAAGGAGAAAAAAGGGGGTTGAGATGTGGCGCGTGAAAGAGAATTGTCGCGAGTTATGGGGTAGTTAACTAATCGAATCGGGGAAATTAGCGATCAGCAAAATAGCAACAAGGTAAAATGGATCTAATTGATTTGTCTCAAATGGTTTAATGTCTCTTGAAAGATGATTTATAGCTATTTGGAAGTGTAAGCTAACATTAGCAATGCTAACAATCATTCACATTCCAAACAGATTTCCCAGTTTATTTAGAACAAAACTGAAACAAAAAATGATATTCACACCTTCTATGACATTTTATCTAAAGTTATGTATGTTAGCCACCTCACCGATATAATATTGGCTAACTTAGCCATCTCCACTAGCCAAGCATCGTAGCTTCTCCTCACCTTCTTAGCTAGCTAGCGTTAACATGATCACTTGTATGTACATAAGCCTCATGCTACGTTGCTCAAAGTTACAAATAACTGTTCCATTGGTTAACACACACACACACACACACACACACACACACACACACACACACACACACATATTAACTCCATCTGCCTGGTTTATTTCCATTTATGCCTGACATCATTTTTGGCCACACCCCCCTCATGTTCCATTACCTGTTTATATCCTAAGGATCGTGTGTCTTTAAAACATCTTTGCGTTAAAACAAAAGTGTGTGTCACTCAGTTGGTTTGTTCTAGAGACCTCTGTTCCCTATTTTCATACTCGGTTACTTCCTTTCAGTCTCCTATGTTCTTGTTTTTAGTCTCTGTTGTGTTTGAATTTTTATCTTATACATTTTATTTTATACATGAGTCGTGGCTTTAAATCATTGAAATAAAATCCAAACATTCCTACACATGATCGATTTCACAGATGATTCACTATACGATTTAAATTCTGATTTACACAATAATTCACAGATCGACTCCCAAATGATTCTCTACTTAATTTACAAAATCATTCACTGTCCAATTCACAAACAGTTCACTTTCACTTCATCTGTTCTACACATGACTCGCTGTCTGATTCACAGTGCCTTTGGTATTTGATTCGCTGGTTCAAACATGAATCACTCTCCAATTCACAGATGATTCACTCTGATTTAAACACAACATAGAGTATTGAAAACAAAACCCCATTCACACACGATTCATTAACTATCATTTCAATGTGATTTATAAATCAATCCATATCCAATTTATTATCTGATTTAAAACCTCATCAGCAAAGGCAATGACGTTTATGTCTGGATCAGTTTGACAGATGTTTCATTATCCAATTTACATTTGGACTCAATTTAAATGATTCGCTTCTTGACTGATACATCATTTAAAATCGTATTTACTGTACATAAAACTCATTATTCAACTCATTAATGATTCACTATCCAGTTCACACACAACATGTACTATCTGATTCATGAATAACTTATTAACCAGGCCATGTGCAATTCACAAATGATTCACAAACGAGTCACTTTTCAGTTCAAACTTGATGTTATGCTCCTCTGCGCTGGATATGGTTTAGACATGGTTCACTATCTGATTCACACTCGATTCACTATTCACTAAAATTCTATGAATTACTAACCAACTCATGTGCAAGTTACTCTCTGATTGAAAGCATCATCAGCAACAGCAAAAACATTTAGTCCTGGACTTGTGCTGCTTTCAGTTCCTGTTGGAGATGTCGTAATGACAAGATGGACGCTTTTAGAATCAAGTGAGATTGATTCTAATAATGTGGATATGACTCGTACACCATAATGTTTCTGAAGTCTTTTTTTTTTCTTTTACCTAAAGTAACCTTCTTAAACTTAAATGATAATAATTGTGGCCTCTGTACACACATATAGGCATAAAGTTTAGAGAAGGCTTCAGTCTGGACCCAGCAGTGGCTCATGGGAGTTTAAAGTTAATCATATCTACTTGTATGTAGGTACTTGGATACTGAGTGTTTCATGTAGAAGCAAAAAATAATAACCAAGTCGGTAAATCAGTGCGATAAAAAAATAAACCAATAAATAAAATCACAGGCCATGAAATAGCAAGTTGTCTTAAAAACTTATAAAACCTTCAAAGATTTGTGTCAGAAGCAGAGAGCTGGTGATTTCCCACACACACTGTTAGCATACTGGCGCTGCTGGAGCACACAGGAATGACGCTTACACCAACCCAAGTAAAGCGCACAGCATGCAAGAGGACATCAGTAAACATTTAAGGTTTGTTTATTGATTCATGCACAAAGAATATTGCTGCGATGCTAGCTACCGTTAGCTCTCACTTTCACCTTTTATCGTCTATACCGCTTCATCCTGTACACAGGGTCGCGGGGGGCGGAGCCTATCACATACATACACTCTTTCATACACTACAGCCAATTTGAGAACGCCAATTAGCCTAACCTACATGTCTTTGGACTGTGGGAGGAAACCGGAGAACCCGGAGGAAACCCACCAAGCACGGGGAGAACATGCAAACTCCATGCACACCGAGACGGGAATCGAACCTCTGGGGGAGCAGGGCAACAGTGCTAATCACTACACCACCGTGCAGCCAGCTAGCGGTAGCTGTTAAGCGAAATCATGGTTTCATTCTTTGGAGCAGCTAAAAAGGTTAACGTTTTTTTCAGGGAATGAAAGTTAGTGCTTTATTTTCATAGACTAGCCTGTTAGCTTAGCATGCACCTCTGCCTGCACTGAATGTTGCTTCATTTGCTTCGCCGCTGCTTAGAGCCAGGCTAATTACGGTACAGCCTGCTACAGTACATCAATGGAGTCGCCTGACACTAGCACAAACTACACATTCAGCTAACTGCTGTGTAAGATTTTTAACAGGATAAAACACTTCATAAAGTCAGTCTTAAGTTTATGGTCAGTTAGAGCTGATTGTTGCACAGCCGTCAGAATGAGCGAGTCAGGTCACAGGTGATCTTCGCGACTTAAATGTAGCGCAACGTAACGAACAGTGCAGAATGAGCAAGTGCAGTCTGAGCACTGAGACTCAATTAAGCAACAGGAGGTTCGGCGAAAACACCCGAGTGTGATCCGGGGAGCGTTCAGGAGAAATGGCGTCGGACTGAATCGTGTCAACACACCTCGGTGGTGATGAAAGACGAGGCAGCGGAGCAGACAGGATGATTTATCCGTCTGGAACCTACTGCAAGTTCTCCGTCACTCGCCGGGGAGACGGCGTGCGGGAGACGGAGACACCTGCGGAAAAGCCACTCAACAGGTCCTGGAAATGAAACGAACGTCAGCGACGGCGTGTGTAAAGTCAGTCAGCTCTGATTCCTGTCATGCTGAAGCTCCTTAACCCCCCGAGCGAGGAGAAACAGACGCTTCTTCACCCTCCTGCTAAACACCATGATGTATTGCTCACACGTTTCAGAAGAGCTTTTTTAACCGCGCTCAGATCCCAGGAGGTTTGCGTCTGTCTCCGGTTCTCGACGTGTGGATCTGACTGCGCGTTCCCCGCGGTTCTCCGGAAAATGTTGTTTTTCATGAGAAGATGCAAAGCAAAATGACAAAGCGCATCATATGTTTTCATACGTCTCAAAACTCGGGGGTTTTGAGAAATTCTGAACCGTATCAGGAGACCTCTTGAATCTTTTTTTCTTTGTGTTGGAAAACCCGTAACGTGCCGCTCTTTTGTTTTTTCACTCCTTCTCTCCTAAGCAAAGTTGGATTATCAAAGACTTTCATCATATCATGCTGATCATCTGACCAGACGACTGGGAGGGACGTCCTGTCAAATTTATAGATTTAAAAAAGTATAAATTTACCCAGGTTATGATGGCCATGATGATGCACTTGCCTTTATTTAAATTTTATATCTAAAAAGCAACTAATCATAAATTCACTTTAATCTTTTTCTAATTCTGATATCTTATTTATTATACAGACATAGACAGTTATATTTGAAAGTACTTAGTTTAAATATGTTAATAAAATATTTTTGTAAATATGAACATTAATATGTAAAAAATATTTTTATCGTTTTATTTTTAGTTTAACACACAATTATTTGCGCATTTAGTGTTTATTTTAGAAATTCTCCTTAACAGTTAAAGTGCTCTCAGAAGTGATTCTCTTGTTTAGAAGTACACTATTGTATATTGTCTGCACATTATTTGTGTATTTGGCACTGTGTAGTCTCCACAGTGAAACATGGTGGTGGCAGCATCACATTCAGCGTTTCTCTTGGACTTCAGTTTCATTGATTTATTTATTTTTAAAAGATAAATCTTTTGTCCAGAGTTTGTCTTGATCACTGTTTGGTCTTTGTAGGTGATGCTGCGTCTTTAGACCTACAGTACTTCTGCGTTCTCTCTGGGACACTGACGGAAAAAGAAAACAGAGAAGCCAAAGAAGCCAAAGCTTCAACACTAAACCTGCTCCATGGTTCTCCCCGGTTCCCTGTTTATGTCTGGTTTCCTTTCAACTTAAGAGAACATTACAGGAGGTCAATGGACTATTCGAAATCACCACCTCAGTGTAGAGCATTTAGTGTTCCTGGGATGAACTCTGTATCCATTATGATCTTGATGGGGATAAAGTGCTTACTGATTTTGTAAGAATAAACAAACAGTTAAAAAGATCATAAAAAAAACCCTGGAACAATAATCCATGTCAAAATTTTTAAAGTTCATTAGAAATTTTAGATGATGTATTACATTTTTCCTAAAACCTTAAACAGAATTCAGTTAATAGATAGATTCAAGAAAAGTTATTTGTAATGTATATGACGTTTTAGCTAGAAATCGTTGCCATGGTTACCTCTGAGCGATCATTAGCGTCCTTTATTATTGATGCTGTTAATTCAGTTAAAATATTATACCTCAACGTCTAGCTTATAAACCTTAAATACCAACGACTAAAGTCTAAAATCATTATGATGTTTGTTGCCATGGTTACTTTCGTGTATGAAAAAGTAAATAAGGAACCACAAGCCAATCAGAAACAAGTACACATCTGCGTGGAAGTGACCAAATGTATGTTGACTGCATCGGCCATGAGGTTACATCAGGTTTAAGAAGTGTTGAATATGGTATTAATTCAGACTTCATAAACACACACACACACACACACACACACACACACACACACACACACACATGCTGATATTTACAGGACAGAAACCTCCTGGCGGTGTGTGTATGTGTGTATTGGTGTGTTTGTGTAGACTAAAAGGAGTGTATAAATGGAAGGGCTGTCATGCAGAAGCAGCGGGGTGATCAATGGTCACGCTCGAGAGGCTCGCTCAGGAAACGGCAGCCATCATGACACGCATACTAAAGCTACCCGACAACGAAAACATTAAAGGGCACCGTATTCACTCCGACACACACCGCTCCAGCCTCAGCGGCCGAGTATGAATTATGAAAATGTCCCGTAATCGTCCTGTCGTCGTGTAATTGAGCACCAGAGCCTCATAAAACCAACAAACTCGAGTGACGTTGTGAATAATGATGCTGATATTTACAGCTTTAGTTGCATTATTTACATTTAGTGGAAAATGTTCAAAACCTCACAGGTGTGTAGACGGGAAAAAAATGTGGAGGACGCCTAGGACATTTTGGCTCAGTTTTATTTTACAAATACAGTATATTGTGCTTTAAGTTGGGAGTTAAATATATGAAGACCCAAACATTACGCCTCCTGGGAGGGTCCGGGTGGGTCGGGTGCTCAGGGGGCGTGGCTCTACAGGATCTTGATAGGGCGCTGTGCTGTCTGGTACCAGGAAGTTGGCAGCAAATCCTTTGGGTGCTGTGGGACGAGGCCTTTATGAACTGGACTTGTTTGTCCGGCACATCCCATAGGGCTTGATCAGATAGGGTTCTGGGGAGTTTGGAGTCTGGGTCGGGGGCCTTGGGCTCTTTGGCTGCTGGGCCCCGTGCGCAGGGGGGCGGTGGTGCACTGCGTCTTCTGGTTTCTTTTCATTGCTTGCATTTCTGTCGCATTGTCTTTTCTGTGAGATCGGACTGGACAGACTGGCCTTTGGTTATCGTGGGCATCGGTGAGCCTTGGGTGGCACCATCCTGTCACCAGGTTACTGGGGTATAATTGATAATCAGTGTAATTTTGTAAACAATTAAAACTTTTTAGTTCATTTTAATATGTTTAAATGGTATGAACTGCTTTCCTATGATTCCTGTGCAAACACAAACTTCTGGGAAGGTGCAGCAGCATTTTATTAGTGTTCATATTCCTGTGACATGAAACTAAACATTAGAACAGAAGCTAAAGACTCTTCAGCACTGGCCAAATGAACCGGGATTTGCACTTGGCACAGTGACTGGGTAGGAAATCAACATGGTAACATGGTAACTGTGCTTGACATGTGGGCAGATGCAGGGTTTGGCAGGGGTATGGGTACCTTCAGGAACAGGAGAAGCCATTTTGTGGCCGGTGTGGATTTTAGAAGCTGATGGGAGACATCACTGTAAAATCTAGGGTGCAGTGTAAGTGCTTTGTCTTCAAAGTTAAGTTGCAGGTCAAAGCCTGACAGGCACACCAGCAGGATGTCCTCAACACCTGGTGCTCATACCAATACCAATACCATCCTTAAAGCTGAGGAGTAGTGTGAACAGGACGTCTTTGATGTTAGAATACAAAACACAACAACATCTCTCATGCAGTGCAGAGGATAACCTGGGCAGAACCGGACACAATTCTGGCAGAGAACTGTGGATGACTCTAGCAAATATAGGCACAACTTGGGAAAAACTGAGGATGACTCAGGTAGAACAGGTTATGGATCCAAGCATGGGTCAGGCAGAACACGGCATGACTCGGGCAGAATGGAGCAAGGTTATGTTTAGTTGGAGAAGGGTGAGCCTTCGGCGAAATAGGGTTTGGTAGCGACCACTTGGAGGTTTTTTTTTTTTTTATTAAGGCTCATATTTACATGATCTTAAAGCAACGGTTAATGTTTAATGTTTAAATCTAAAAAATCTGAGACCTACAGTAGCATCTCATAATGTACGATAGCAACAGAAGTCAGTTTAACAATGTTAAAATTCAATAAAAGATCTGAAACAGAACACAAGATGCAGATGAACAGGATTACCGTTAGAACTAAAACGACGAAAAAATAAAAAATCAGCAAATAATTATACACTCAGAGCCTGGAATTCTGGAAAGAAAATACAAAATAAAAGTCTTCAAAACACAAAATGAACAGCACCAAGGCCTCAGCACCCACGGGACACCATGACACACAGCACAGAGTTATCCTGCTGAAAAAGCAATAACGCTGCAGTTACGGTCAATATCTGAAATAATAATAATAAAAAAAAAAATAGGTATGTTTAATAAAAGTCATCTCCCATTAGATAAAAGTGAGACATATTTCTACCTGTGAGAGATGCGAGTTTTAAGTCTTCACCCAAATGAATCTGTGTTCTGATTTATAAATTATTTTCTAAAAAGAAAAAAAGAAACCTACTAGTTTATTGAGTCTCTCTTTCCCTGAAGCACATCATAATTAAATATTGATAATATTTTATTCGGGAACGCTGCACACGTCGGCTTTGAGGGAAAGTCAATTGTACCAGCAGACCTGAATATCAGGAGAGAAGCTTGTGCCTAAAACAATAGCGTTGAATTTTGTCCTTCAATGGCTCCAGACCTCAGACACACGGGATACAGATTTAACCAAAAGAAGAAAACGTCACGTTTCACAATGCGCTAAAGTTCAACTAAATCTGATTAACTAATCATGAAATGTACGTTAACATGCCTGCTAGTTTTATTCTCCCACTTTGTTTCATGTCGATCAACTGTTTAGCTTTAAATACTGTTTTTGATTAAACAATCACGCAGTATAAATGTTTATCAGTATTTATTGTGGCACACTATGTGTTTAAAGATGTTGGAGACATCACAGGAAAAAAAAAAAAAGAGAAAGAAATTCCTCTTGAACATCAAATGAGGTCGTTTTTAACGCGACCTGAAGCAAACGTAAATAAATCACACTCGACCTAAAATGAACATTTTTACAAGGTGGATTATAAACTCATGCTTTTGTCTGTGCCCAGGCCGTGGCATAGGAAAGTCCCGGTGCAGCAAAAGTTAGATTTTATTCTGCACGAATTGGACATTTAGGAGAAGCCGCTGGAGAGCCGGTATGATACGGGAATCTCAGCGGAGAGCTTTTCCTACCTAAAGCAAATGGAGAGGAAGGTTTTCATTCGCATCACCTTTTCTCCCGGCTGCTTCTCATGGCTTTGGGAGTAAATATATCCGTTATAAACACAGAGCCGCCTGCGCCGGTTTAATGGATTTCCCCTGCGCCTGGATTCCAGTGAGAACAGCTCTGCAGTATTCATAAATATAAAAAATGCATGTGGAAATCTGATCTAATGCACGTGTTGTGTACACAACTCTGAATGAATCATTCATTTAATGGCCACTCAAAACTCCATCAACACACACACACACACACACACACACACACACACACACACACACACACACACACACACACACGCACAAAACACAATGCACAACTTGGTGCTTGACTCTGTTTTGACTCAGTTTTTTGACTCTGCTTGACTTGATGCAGGACCAAATGCATGAGTCAAAATTTGCTTCTCATCCCAGAAGGTGATTCTGTGCTCGACTTGATGCCTGACTCAATTCAGTGCGGGATTCAGTGCACAATCCAGTACAACTCCCAAAGTGCATGACTCGATATTATGACATTATGACTCAGTGCTTGACTTAATAAATGACTCAGTAATTACAGTAACTGAG
>CM059228.1:23302924-23490424 GCA_030347435.1 Clarias fuscus
TTACAGGAGTGTGTGCTGTGGTAACTGCGCATGGGAGTGGGGGTGTTACACTGAGTTCATCAGTGGGAGAGACACACACAGTGTGTGTGTGTGTGTGTGTGTGTGTGTGTGTGTTAACCCGCTGTAGAGGAGCGTCTGTAAATAAAGTGTTAAAAAAAAGTGTTAAATTCCTTCTGAGACTCGCTGAAACTTTCTTTTTTAATGTTTTCAATCAATTTAGAGTTGTTCTCTCATGCTTTCTCACTTTGAGTCATGGAATATAGAAATAATCCCTCTATAGATGTGATGTACTGGTGATTCAGTACACTCAGTACATTCAGAACACTCAGTAGACTCAGTACATTCAAAACATTCAGTAAATTCAGAACATTTAGAACACTCAGAACACTCAGTACATTCAGAACATTCAGTAAATTCAACAAATTCAGTACACTTAGTACATTCAGAACACTCAGTACATTCAGAACACTCATTAAATTCAGAACACTCAGTAAATTCAGCAAATTCAGAACACTCAGTACATTCAGAACATTCAGTACATTCAGTACACTCAGAACATTCAGCAAATTCAGTACACTCAGTACATTCAGAACATTCAGAACATTCAGCAAATTCAGTACACTCAGAACATTCAGCAAATTCAGTACACTCAGTACATTCAGAACATTCAGAACACTCAGTAAATTCAGTACACTCAGAACATTCAGCAAATTCAGTACACTCAGAACATTCAGCAAATTCAGTACACTCAGTACATTCAGAACATTCAGAACATTCAGTAAATTCAGTACACTCAGTACATTCAGAACATTCAGTAAATTCAGAACACTTAGTACATTCAGAACACTCAGTACATGCAGGTGGTCAGCTGACTTAATTTTATTGCAACATAACGAGCAGACTGAAGTGGGGTTTTCTTATGGACACACAGCTGTTTAGTCCCAATCCTGTGTGTGTGTGTGTGTGTGTGTGTGTGTGTGTGTGTGTGTGTGTGTGTGTGTGTGTGTGTGTGTGTGTGTGTGTGTGGAAATGTTCTTACTTCCACTATTTAATTCAATTTACAAAACCTTTATTTATGAAAGACAATAAACTACAAACATTTGTACATCAAGACGGTTAGATGGAATGAGACGAGACAATATCGGTGCAAATAAAATAATTAAAAAAAAACTGTTATAATGACAGTAAATGGAATTAGTCTGTTAGTGCAAAACAATTGCAAGTAAACAACTGAATAAAAATATCTGTAAATAAATATAGACTCTGTAGCTAATAGCTAATGCAGCAAAACAGAAAGAAGAAGAAGAAAGAATACTAAGAAGAATAAGTTTAAATGCATGGTCTTAAAAACAAGCACTATGCAGCCATTAAGCACAGCACTGTTCATGATCTTTACTGACTGTTCATGATTCATATTCGTAAAGATGGAAGAATGTTCATGGACGTTACGGTGTTGATCTTGTCCGGCCTAGCAGGCTGCTCTGTCTACACTCCAGGTGAGGATGCTTCATCATTTACATCTTCAGCTGTGTGTTATTCATCACACACACACACACACACACACCACAGGCAGTACGGCGTGCAGTAAAATGCTTTTCACGACTGTCTTGACAGTAAAGAATAATCTTACTAAAAATACTCTAGATTGGAGTAAACTCAGCAGTACGGTTCCTCATCACCTCATCTCCATCATCAGTACAACATTCCTGAAGGACCCTCCCAAAAATCCCGCACTCATTACCATTCTGACTCACACAGGATCTCAAGCGAGATATTTGAGGGAAACACCGACACCCTCATCGTCACTATCAGGTCTGCCGTTCCCCTGCGGTTCTTTACAGGAGGTTATCTCAACTCGGCCACCCGTGAGGAGAGGAGACGCTTTACTGCTTCACTGAGCTTCAAACCCATCTCCTGTCCTCCTCTGACCTCTCTCCACTAATTTTCTCCCTTCCTCATATCTCCAGCAGCAGTGGAGCAGAGATGTTCTCGTTTACTCACCGCAAGCCCAGGCCCAGCTGGATCCTTCTTGAGGATTAAAAGTCAACAATTTGTTTTTTAAAGATGTTGATGTTCTCTGCATCTTCTTCAGCTCATCTGAAGTGTTCTATCATGAAATGTTTGGTTTTGTAAATTGTTGGTTTTGTGCAGATGGAGAACCAACCATGTTCACTGTTTGTCCAGTTCCACATCAGTGTTTGAGGAACCAAAACTTTTAGATCAGAATGCTCTCTGCGATGCTTCTCGATGTCCTTGACTCTTTGTGCTTTTCTTTTCTTTTTCTTCTAAAAGCACTATTTTTCCAGGTGGAGGTGGTGATGATTTTCGGCGTTCCCCTCCTGCGATCCCTCCTGACTAGTCATTACATCTCCAGCTGTGGAGGCACCAACACGCTGGCCCTTTTAGACCCCACTACTTTTATTTGATTTTATTAATTTATTTTTATAAAAGGACTTTTACATCTCTCTCCAGTCAAGTGAACTTTATTTATTTTTATAAACACACAAAAATCACAAGAGTGTCTTCGACAGATTTAACAGCTTCTTCCCAATCAGCTCCCTGCAGATTCCTGCTCTTCATGGAAGACAAGGGACAATAGGAGGATCCCCCGGGGGACAATGAAGAGCGGAGACCCCATATGGGGGGTCAGAGGAGGTGATAATGTGGTGAGTTGTCTGTAAGGCCTATGAGTTCGAGTCCGGCATTATCAGCATTATCTACATTGAAAAGCTCAGTCTGAAATAATGTTAATAATCGTTAATGTTCTTTTAATAATCTGATCATTAGGAAAATAACAGCCGTGTATCTGATTTCTCTCACCATCGGAAAATAAATGATCCAGTAATGAAACAATTTAATAAAGCAATCAGTCAGGAGATTGTGTGCGTGTGTGTGTGTGTGTGTGTGTGTGTGTGTGTGTGTGTGAGATATTCAGCAGAATAAAACCACGAGCAGGTTACAGGGACGCGCCCGGTGCTGTAGTTTAAAAAGTGCAACTGGAAAATCTATTTACTCGTCCTGCATGGTGTTTATCCAGCGATCAATAATCAATAATCATTAATCCCCTGCTACACTAATGCACTTACCCCAGTGTTTCACTAGCACTTGGATTCAATTCAATTCAATTTTAATTGTATAGAGCTTTTAACAATTATCATCGTCACAAAGCAGCTTTACACAATCAGAAGAAATCAGAGAGGTTTGTATGAAATCACCCCTTGTATTTGCAGTAAAGCATGTATGTATGTATGAACTGGACCGTAGCGTTAGCGTGATGGTTTTACTGGTTTACAGAATTCAGCAGTTGAAATTTTTAGATGTTTAGAATCAAAGTTTTATATAAAATATATAAATAATATTCGGGTAACATTTGAAACTGATGGATTTTTGTGGAAACATCAAACAACATTTGGAGACAATTTCACTTCTCTGTAATCATGTGACAAAACAAATTCACCGTAAAACATCCAATAATCAGCATTCAGCACGAAAACTACAGTTCAAAACCAAAAAGAAAGTTTATTAAAACACTGAACTCTATTTACTGCCGTGACGGATTTCCGAGAGAAAGTGTTCCTGAGAATGAAATTGTTTAAAACTTATAATATTTATTATTCATATTTATGTGTGTGAGAAAGCAAAACCAAACTCGGAGAATAACAAACATTAGCCGTTAGCAGGTGGAGCTAGCTTAGCCCGGCAGGTATGAATTAGGATAGCAGATCAGAAATATAAAATAATACAAAGCCATAAACAAGCGACACTTTCAAAAAGCAACAAAAATAGGAATGTTTAGACACATCGGTCACTGACAGAAATCAAATGCCTGGAAAACTCCAAAGTTTAAAAGAAATCATTACAAAAGCGAGAACAAACACAGAGGGAATGACGAGCGCGAGATGACGCCAGTGACGGAGTTTGTTCGTCCTTATGGGGAAGTCTGGGCGGAGCCCTGGTGTTAGAGGGCAGGTGAGAACGCAGGTCCGAGAGAGTTGGACTCGACCCATGTTAAGATTCGACTCACTGAGTGAAGTGAATCAAACAGACTGAATGTTTTGTACTGCAGCGTTCGTACCCGAGCCAAAAGACAGAGCTGTAGTGCTGCAGTGATGCTTCAGGAGACTAAAGGCAATAAACTTTGGAACACACACACACACACACACACATGCAAAATATAACAATTTTTATAATTATTTGATATTTGGTAAAGATTTGCAGATTTTTATTGCTATATTTCTGACCTTTAGTTTTATAAGGATGTTTTTGGGCTACACTTTCCCTAGATGAAGTAATAATAATAATAATAATAATAATAATAATAATAATAATAATATGTAGTTGTTAAAACTTCCTTTTTGGTCTCACTTCATCTTGTTAAATGTAATCTATAATTTTGCCGCCTTTCTCACTTTCTGACCATTTTCACTTTTTTTTAATAAATATTCTCTTTTTCACATTTGCAATTTAAGACTACTGTTCAGACTTTTAAAAAAGGAGAAAAAAAAAACCCTACTCTTATAAATGTTAGCGTTGTCCTCAGAGGGGAAGCCGATATTGTCATCAGTTTCTAAATTACACAGTGCCTCTCCACGGAGCTCCGACTAAACATGCAATCAAACCTCATACTCTTCTGAATGGTAGCAATTATTTCACAGTGCTGAGAAAAAGCCGCTCAGGTCCTTACGTGCCCTCGAGGGTGCCGCTATTTACAGACGTCATGCAGGAGGACTGAAACATGGCACACGCTTAAAGCAAATGAAAGACTGTGTCAGAGAAGAACTAAAGGAAAACCGAGGCTCGGAGCTCGCCGCTTCATCCACACGCAGCTGGAGCTGAAGGCGACGACTCGATAGATTATCCGGTTCACTGCAAACTCTGACCGTAGAAACGCTGCCGCTACGTCTGATAAAAACACTGCCGTGATATAATTATAGTGACAGAACACCCAGGTCATTAATGAAATGTCACACTTTTCTGCCTGAGGTGATGCAGTTCAGCGAAACGGATTAAAATCACAGATCTAGAAACCACGCAGGCTGAACTTGTGTTAAGAAGCACGCTACGGCAATAAAAGCTTTCCCGAGTCGTCGCACAAACAAGCGAACGTGACCGAGAGAAAATCACACAGTTAAAGTGATGAGAAGAAAAGTGATGCTCGTTACGCCGCTTTCAGAATTCACACAGAAATGGAGAATTTGGTGCTAAGCCACCTCTCAGGACGTACGTGTGTGTGTGTGTGTGTGTGTGTGTGTGTGTGTGTGTGTGTGTGTGTGTGTAAGTAGTGCACGGCCTTCCAGGCTCAGAGAAGATGTGATGTTTACCATGACATCACCGTGCTCTAGTCTGATGTGTACCACGTGTGTCTGAAATACAGCACACACACCTCTGCTTTCAAACCACCACGAGCGGATGAACTGAGTGCTGAGGTGCTTTTGCTCACTGTGCACATTTACATCACTCACCGAACACAGCGTTCTGCTCAGAGCTCGCTGTCCCTCCAGGTCACTGCAGTTTCTCGCTGACGAGGAGCTCAACTGCACTCAAGTCCCGCCCTCATATGTCACATCTTGTCATGCTTTTAAATGCTTATAAATTCTTATAACTAACAATAACAGAGAAGGTTATTTTTGCATCTTTTTTTATCTCTGAAAGTTGAACCGAGCCCAGTGTCACGGTCATAGTCACTCTAAATCGCTTAAATACCTTGCAATGCAAACCAAAAATAACAGTCTGGCCCTGCTGATCCTTCCACAGAGAACTCGCCTCGTCCCTGTCTCTACTTTTGCTCCGACTTAAAGGGGAAACAACAACGAGCCTCAATTCCTTTCAACCCGAATGCCGAGGCACAACAACGGTGAAATCTTCTTGTGTGAAAGGAGGTAAAGGAACGAACAAACCAAAACAAATCAACACAACAAATACCTGGGCATCACATTAAACAAAACTAATTAAATAATTTTTAATCAAACACCTAACTAACACAAAATGTTTAACGATCACAACAAAACCAACCAAATGAAACCAGACAAACCAAAAAAGGAAATGACATCATGAATGAACCATTCAATTATCCTAATGAATGAATGCTAAATTAAAAAAAAATAATTCTTTCAATAATGTGATTAGTCTGAGAGTTCTGGGATGTAAGGGGGAGGGGGGGGAGCAGAACAGGGTGGGGTCTGGGGGCTTCAACAATAAACCATCTTGTAAACGCACCGCCTCTGACACCACAGTTTAGAGAAGAGGAGTCCTCATTCATTAGTGCGATGATAAACCATAAATCATACGCAGGGGCGTCATTACTTTAGAGCATTAGCTCATTACATTAGTACATTAGTGTAACAATGAGAATTGTACAGAAAACCATCTTATTATAAAATTGGACTGGGTTCATCAGGACCGAAAAAAACAATGTTCCTAAAAATTAATTACGCAAGTTTTAATAATAATCTCTAAGGATTCTGAAAACGTGCGACTCCACGTCGTTGTTACGCGACATCTTCTCCTTCTCTTCATACTCACTCGCTCTGAAACTCAATGAAGAACCTCATAAAGGGTTCATAGTGAGCTAATTAACAGAACCTTGAAATATTTTTCCACGGGACAAACTATAAATCCTTCACAGTTCAACATTTCTCCGTTCTAAAGCTTTGCAGTCTTTGGTTGACGTTCTTCATGGAGCCATTAGTTTCACAATCCATATATCAGAACATGGAGCTCTTACACTACTCTACTGGACATAAAGAAGAGAACAGGCAAGTGATCTTTAAGAGTTCTTTATAGGTTCATTGGATAAGTAAGGATTATTTAGCTTCCAGAAGGTTCCTCAAGTAGACTTTGGAGAGTTACAGGTTCCCTAGCTCCCAAATAATACTCTTTATGGGTTCTTAAATCTCAGCTTCTAACAAGGGTTTCTTAAGAGTTTATTGAATAATTACTTACCCCAGCTTCCAAGCGAGGTTCCTCAAGGTTTCTCTAACAGTTTTTTGGATAATGAAAGTTGTCAGCATACAACAAGGGTTCCACGAGGGCACAAGGGTTCCTCAACAGTTTGTTAGATAATTAAAGGTCTCAGTTTTTAACACCATGTTTTTAATGTTACAGAATCATTGGATAATACAAAAGGTCTCAGCTTCCAAAATGGAGGTTCTTCAATAGTTTATACTTCAACATCTCAGCTTCCAAATGAGGTTCCTCAAGGTTCTCTAATGGTTTATTGGATAATTAAAGATCTCAGCATAGAATTAAAGGTTCTTCATAGATTCGTTTAAAGTTTGTCGTATGATTAAAGACATCAGTTTCTAAAAAGGAGGCTCTTCAACAGTTTATTGGTTAATTGGTAATTGTTTCTCTTCTGTAAAGGTGTTCTTGGTTATTTTAGCATCCTGCAGTGTGCAGTATGTGAGGTGAAGCATGATTCTGATGTTTTTAGTTATAAAAGCAGCGACTGTATCCTGCAGTAACCTAATTATTTCACTCAGTTTTCCACTCGGTTCTCAGGGGAACCTTGGTGTTTTGCCTCTGCAGAAGCAGCACAGCGTAGGCTAAATGATGACACTCTATATGACGAGGTCTGTAATCTTAGAGATGGCCGACCACTGGGTTGAGCAGAAAGTTTACAGGAGATTATCGCAGGGTGACCTTGACAGCGCTGAAGGCTGAGGCAGAGCCGCGGCGAGCTGCTCCGTGGTTAATAAAAGCGCTTAACTTGCACATTTTTCTCCTCCGTCACGCCGAAACCAGCGGCTTCTCACCGCACTGAGATGAAACATTTTAAAATAACCCCAAACTACAGCATGAGTGATGCTTTCAGCAGACATAATGCAGGGGTAAAAATTCTCCCGGATCAGAAAATAACATTGCACAAGGGTTTTTTCTTCTTCTCTCAAACCAGAGGAAATAACAGCCTGGTCATGTAGCTGCTGGTTTCATGAAATCTGTCCTTCTCTCCCTCTTTTAACTCCTTTGGTACGATGACAGCAGCCACAGCACTCTAAAAATACGCTCCCCACAGCGGCGCAGATAAAAGGCTGGCCTCGCCTCGCTGCAGGCTGCGGGCCCTGCAAACACTGTGTTTATTTCCACAAGTGTGTTTCGCCAAGATTACAGACACCACTGTGCAGCGTGGCACAAGAGGAAGAAAAGAAAAATTGACCTTTCTGTCTTTCTGTCTTTCTTCTTGTTCATCATCCAAGCTGTAATGGAGCTCGAGTCCCTGATTGCATTAAAGATGGTGTAAAAGGTCAGAGGTAATCCAGTCATACTGTATGATGTCATCACCTGCATCACTCAGAGCGCCACGCTCCGCCTTACGGCAACGTCTCACCTCGGCTTTTATCCTGATTGAAACGGAGATGTTTTTGTCGTGGAGCTGCTACAGATCCTAATAAGCAGGAAACGCCTCCATGTCACCTGGGATTGAGTCACAGCCCGCAAGGTCAAAGGTCAGGAAAGAGATAATGAAGCAGAATAAAAGGTTTGAGAAGGTCTGATAAATTTCCCTCTGATTTTAAACCTCTCTTTTTGAATCGGTGAGCTGGAATGAAATGGATTTTTCTGAAGCGTCTGTCGGACTGAAGCCCTAATTTTGACTGGATTAGTTTTACACACAGAGGTGAATAATGTAAATATTCCAGAGAATCGCCGGGATTTTCAGTACTACTCGGACAGGATTAGTTTCCTGATTAATTTTTCACAAGACTTACGCGATGACTCTGTTCGAATTACATGGGATAAGTGTTTAGGTAAGAGAAACGGGCGTGTCCTGTCGCCGTGTATCCACACTAAAAAATTCCAAGCATTCTACACACTCTTTATTATAAGATTCTATATTCTATATTATTGTACACATTCCAATAATCTGATTGGTGATATCTTTGGGGGCGTGGCTCCGATTGGTGATATCTTTGGGGGTGTGGCCCCCTTCGATCATGACTGGAAGATGTCTGTAAACTGTCCCCAATCCCTGGCTTTTAAACATCGTCTGTTAATCACAATCTAGTTCGAGAGCATCTGAGCGACAGGGAAAGTGAATCGACTCTGACTCGACTCACTGCAAGAAGTGAATCATTTATGGCGTGTGTTTTGGTTGGAGTTGCAGCGCTGCAGGAATGCCGTCTCCTGGAGATTTAGAGTGTTTTTTAGAAAGAAAAGAAAAAAAGAGTGAAACGAATCTCACTGATTAACTTGTTATTTATATAATTATCAAGTTATTGATTGATTTCGTGATTTTCATTTCTACGATTTATGATTTCTACATGCCGTTAATTTGTAAAGGTTTCTTCTATTTCTATTTCTTCTATTCTTCTATTTCTTAGCAATTTTCCATTGGTACAAAACAGTCTATATTATTTTTTGCTTTTGGTTTAATTATGTTCAGTGCGACCTCAAACCAAACCAAACTGGCGAACAAATCCAAAGAATCAATTTCACTCTGATTCTGAGTCGACACACTGAGGCGTGAAAACTCCAGTGTTCCGTATCATTCCAATTATCCGAGCTCTAACTTACTGATTACGGTGCTGATCTCCGTCCTTTCTAATCAACATGGGCGAGCGTGATTATCTAACACAACCAGTCTGTCCTAATCCGGTTCACACATGAGATCAAAGAACAGAATTAAAATCACACGGAATAAACAAGACGAGTCGATCCGGAAAGTACCAGCTCTCCCTGTTTGTGTTAAGTGATGTATGATATATGAAGTCATGTTTAGCATTAGCGGATAAAACACTTGGCAATCAGGGACTCAAGTGGAACACCATATGTGCAAGTCCATCAAAGTTCCTCATGAGGCTCGTCTCCAGGCTGATAAACCCGACGCTTTGCTTAGACGTTCTCTATTCTTACACATAAAAGTATCTCGACTTAAACAGAAGATGTTTCATTAAACATGAAATTAAAGAATTGAAAAGTTCTACAGAATTCCTTGAGTTTTCATCTACATTTTTTAAGTAGCAGTTCGCGAGATCTCTTTTCTCGAAACGTGAGTTCTTAATGGCCAGATCTGTAATGATTTAACTGAACCATGACTAAAGGCCTCGTGTAAAGACATGATTTATTTTGTAGAATCCTACAATAGTGTGTTTCTCTACACAAGTGTGGTCCAGGACCCATGTGCCTAAAAACTGTTTTAGAACACTACGAGTGTGTGTCACAACCATACAGTACAACAGTCAGATTCCCAACAACGCTGTCTTCTAAAAGTCCACAGTAATGTGTTTCTCCATGAAGAGTGTGATCTAGAGTGTGTTGTAGAACTCTACAATAGTGTGTTTCTCTACAAGAGTCCGTTCTAGGATACAACAATGTTCTCGTGCTCACGGCTGTGGATGGAAATTGAACGGACTAAATTCAATACACACTGGAGTTACAATTAGTTCCTTGTGGGTTCTTAAAACATTTCTAATGATTCTGTGTTATGTAGCTGGAGACACGTTTAGATCTTTAAATTCTAACATGTTCCACGGGGCCTGTTTCTCTCGGTACTTTGGCCAGTTAATAGAAAAAAAGGTTCTTTGAGTGTTCCTTAGAGGGATGATTGGATTGAATAAGAGAGCTAAGCCTCCTGTTACACTGTTCTAAGTAGAATGTTTAGAAGATGCCCCAATAGGGCGACTAAAGATCCTTTAAGAATTCCTGTTCCCTTTCAAAAGCTACACTCGATGCTGTGTGAAAACGCTATGGGAACATCTCTTTGTTTCCGGTTGTGAAGCCTGTGCATGTCAAAACCACCGAATACTTCGGCTTATAACCTGTGCCAGGCATGACGTCACCGAATAAGGTGCACCTGCAGGTTATAAATAGGAGTGAACCGGAAACATCCTCAGGTCAATTTTGTCTGAAGGACGTCCAGGCACGCCAGCAGTGCGGCATCGGAACGCAGCATCTCGTTCCCGCTTTATCAGGGAACAGGGTTACAGCTAAGTAACCCGAGACGTTCCCTTTCAAAAGCTACACTCGATGCTGCGTGAAAACGCTATGGGAACGAGAATACCAACGCCGCCGCACTGCAAGCGTCTGGACCCCCAGGTTGTGTAGCGTGTGCGCACAATAGCCAAGGAGGTCTCAGACCTAGCTCTGGGATGCTGACTCAAGGATCCACGAGTCCGGAGTAGCATTGACATCCGGACCATAAAATCTAACAAACGTGTGTGGAGAGGACCAGCCTGCCACATCACACACCTGCTGCAGGGGGACGCCTCTTGCCAGAGCAATTGATGAGGCAATCCCCCTGGTTGAATGAGCCCTGATTCCCAGAGGCGAAGTGTGACCACGCGCCTCATAGGCTACGGCAATAGCAGTATTCGGCGGTTTTGACATACACAGGCTTCACAACCGGAAACAAAGAGATGTTCCCATAGCGTTTTCACGCAGCATCTCGTTCCCGCTTTGTCAGGGAACAGGGTTACATCCAAGTAACCCGAGACGTTTTCTTTATTTAGATATTAGAAGGAAAAAGATTCTTCAAGAGCTATTTGAATGAATAACTGTAACTAAGTAGAAAGATTATTACAGTTCTTGAAGTAGCTTTTTAAACTTCTGAAATATTCTTTGGTTGTCCCTCTGAGGGAACCATGAAAAATGGTTTGAAATGGAGCATTAATGATGTGGGAACTCTGTGCTCTTCAGTTCTACATAGACCCTTTAAGTGTTCACTTAGAGGCACAACCAAAGAATGAGCACATCTCTCAAACTTTCTGAGATCTCCAGTTCACCATGGAGAGACAGCAGATGATTCCTGCTATTTCACTTTTTGATCTTCATTAACTCTTCACGAACACTATGTATGCTTAATTAAGTATAATATATTCCTGCAGTTCCTCAAAAGCAACCTTGGGTTCTCTGAGACTCATGTGAAGATCGTATGCTGTGCTGTTGTGCTGATCTCTGAAGAATCCAAACCCTCTCACCAGAGCTGAACTTTCCTCCAGGGGTAAATTAAATCTGAACTGCCGATGAACCCCGAGAGTGACAGTTTCCACGCTTCCACACTTGCTCGGAAAGGTTCTCAGGTCATATTAAATCTGAGCCAGGTTTGAGATTGGCCAAGTTCAAATCCACACTTGGGCAGACCTGTACACCTGACTACACTTACCCTGTGTTCTTGAGGTCATGATGTGAGCACAATGGTGTCACGTTCCATCCTGAGAACTGCAGCGCTAAACTTTAGCATCTACCTCATTTAACAAACCTGGTTCCACTTAGATGCTAATTATCCAGAATACTGTTGTCAGAAATGAGAGAGTGCATGTTCAGTAGAACCGTGACCTCTGTTTGACCCTCATGCTCTACTTTCACATGTTAATGATCAAATCTTTAACTATGGAACACTAAGTGCTGTTTGTGGCATCTCCTTCTGAGGTTCTGCAACTCGTGAGATGTGGTTCTGTTATCTCTTGAAGAGATGTTGCATGATTTTGTGCATTCAGGCTGATTTAGGTGTGTTTGAACTCTCTCTCTTCTCCGCGCTCAATATCATAAAGCTACACTTGCATGAACTGTAGCAGTGTTAGAACTCTGCCACTATTCCAGACAACCAGAGACCAGAGTCGGGGCAACACCAGCCATGATGGAGGTGGGCAGATTCACGGGTGGAAGCTGCATCGTTGCGTGCGTTAGTTCACATCGTTATTTTATTTATTTTCATCGCCATAAGGTCAATTTCATGGATTTTATTAGGTAGTTTAAAGTACATAGTTTAAACTATAGAATGTATTGTCTAATGTGTTGTTGATAAATCTTGTGTACCTTCCCTCTGGTATGATGCTCCGTAGCTCCGCCCTGTTCTCAGTCTCTGTGTAACAACTAGAATCAACACACCAGGTTTAAACTAATACTCTACCTGTATATTCTAATACGAATGTCTGTCTTTGTTCAGACAACAGTCTACATTTTTCTTTGTGTGTTTGTGAGACTTCCAGACGTTTTGTGAAACACAAATAAAATCAGCCTCATAATAACTGATGTAATGTTTTATACAAACACGTTAGTGTTGAAAATGAGTTCAGTATTTATAAATTATCCTGAGACTGTGTGTACTGTATGATATAATAAAAATGTATTTGTATTAACCACAAAGTGTACTTTTTTAATGTTTGGAATTGGACAGAAGAATAAAAGCATGCTACTGCTGCAATAAGAACATACTCATAGTATACTACTCATGTATTTGTAAAAAAAAAAAAAAATTGCTGTAATGTACTTATAATACATTAAATTGTAAGTTGTTCCACTTAAGTACAAACTTAGTTGTTCCAAAATAGCAAACTTCAAGTATTCTAGTCATTAGTCTGGCTACAAGTACACTTAAGTATGCTTTGGCACGCTAGGATCTAATTCACTTGGGAAAGCTGACTGATTCTGAGAATGTTACAGAACTCATATCCTTTTTCCATGAAGGTGACTAGAAGGGACCGCGCGGTGGGATTATCACGAACGACTAAATGGACTCAATATGCAATGAGCAGCTCAAATGCTTTCTAGTAATAATAAAGCCTGGAGACCTGCTCGCAAAGCCATGATGGAGGTCGCCGTTGTTGTTGCTGGCATATTTTTCCACTAGCATTGCTGGGAAAGTAAAGAAGTACATGTACATATACAGTGACGTAATGACGTGACTCTCTAGTTCATGGAAAAATAAAGCCAGTTCTTAAGAGATTTGCTATTGAACCGGCTCTGAACCAGCGCCCGCTCCATCATGAGAGAGGTACCTTGAAAGGGGTTAGAAGAGCTGCTCTTCAGGTGGAACTCATCAGAACCGAGTTCTCGCTGAGCAGTGGAAATAAAGATGAGCTGAAATAACATCCTGAGAGCATCACATGTTTAATGAGTGATAGGAGAATAAAGTGTTCACTCCACATGCCTCTTCATCTCCATTTTCATACACTTTACAGCTATAAGAATTTAATTTTAAACCAAATTTTTGACATTCTTTGTGTGTTTGCATTAAATATTTCCTGTCTAGACAGCCATATGTGTGTGTGAGAGTAAGAGAGAGAGACTTTACACTGAAAAAACATTCATCAGTAAATCCCCCAAAGAGAGAAAGAGAGAGAGAGAGAGAGAGGAATGAACAACAACAAGAAGTTTTTAAAGCAGTGACACAAATACAAACTGGGAGGTCCCTACTGTGTGTGTGTGTGTGTGTGTGTGTGTGTGTGTGTGTGTGTGTTTCTTAATGTCAGTGCACAGGAATCAGTTCCAGATGTTGGTGTGTCCTGCAGCACACGCACACACACACACACACACACACACACACACACAGTGGGAATGGCGGAGAGCAGTTTGTTCAGTGAGCTAAACATCACAGAAACACATTCACATGCAAAATTAAGCAATCAGCTCCAGGATAAACAGATAAACACTTGGTGGCTAAAAATGAATAAAACAGAGACTCCTGGGAAGAGCTCTTCATCATGTAACTTCATGTCTTAGCATAAAACAAGGCAAAAAATGCTGCCTTTTGTTAACTACGTAGCTGTCTTCTGCCTTTTGTTCTAGCCCTCCTTGCTTAGCTGCTGCTTTTATTTAACCAAAAAAAAAAAAAACACGATTTCCCCATATTATTACAGGTCGTCCTCTACTTACCAACATTCAAGTGATGAATTTGCGCAGATGCCAATGGACTGAATTTCTACAAACATTTGTAGGTGAGAACAAATCCTGGAAGTAGCTCACATATCTTGTACAAAAAATAGACACAGCAGTGCACCAGATACCCATATTTACAATTATACACAATGTTTTCAGTGTGTAAGTGAATGTATAAAATGTCTAAAGTTCAGTATATATTCCGTATGGCGTCCAGGATTCCCCTCGCGATTTAAAGGACAACAGAGACAACACGGTTAGATTTCACGGCGATTAATTTGCTTAGGTGCTGTTACACTTTTTGGCCACAGGATGGCAGTGTGGGGACAGATTTAGTCGAGCGGATTGGAGTGCTTTACGTCGTATATTCGTATCAAAGGCGTATAAGACTCACTTTGTTGGACTTAGAAACAAATCTGACTTACGAACGTGTTCCCAGGATGGACCTTGTTTGTAAGTCGGGGACGACTTGTATTTCATTACTAATGAAATAGCTACACAAGCTAACACTACGCTGCTGTATTTTAATTTAATCCTGACTAACCGAGTTTGTTAGCCAGAAAACTTTCACTATTTTGGAGAAGTGTTTCTATAACTGGCTTATCAGCGAGCTGTGCTAATGTTCTTCTGGAGAGAGAGACAATGTTGAGAAGTCACATGACTTCCACTTGATCTGTCTCTCTCTCTCTCTCTCTCTCTCATTGTCTCTTTTTCTCTCCGGACAGACGGCGAGTCAGGATTAAACCTTCACAGGTTGTGACAGCAGCGCTGAGACGGAGCACTGGGTTTTGTGAGGAAGTGGAATCTTTACCTGTCACTCCAGCAGGGCCTTTGGAGCCTTTAGCACCTGTGTGTTTTTATTATATATTTTAGAATGAAGAAAAGTTGGAGAGCGTTAGCACAACCACCATCACCGGGGCACCCAGTTCAGTGCTCTGAAGAATGTGTGTGTGTGTGTGTGTGTGTGTGTGTGTGTGTGTGTGTGTGTGTGTGTGTGTGTGTGTCCTGAAGGGATCAGTCTGTTCTCCTTACCGTGCGTGAATGAGAAGCGTCTCACACTAATTGAGCTCGTGTTATTGCAGGAAAATGTCGAGCTTCTGAGTGCAGAACCAGATGTGGACCAGAGTCATGAAGTGTGGGAATGGAGTGCAACACACACACACACACACACACACACACACACACACACACACTGTTCTGTATTGTATGTGTTTATTGGCCTTTTATTTGTTTGTTTACTTGTTTATAGGTTATTTACTTGATAAACACAGCACACAACACATATAAATAAGATAAACACAGTTAGACTTCTGTTTCCTGCTGCGTTAGGATTCATTTCAGTAGGTTTGAGTTTGGTGTAAACGTTTTATTTTTTATTTTCATTTAATTTATTAACTTTAGTGAAGTTTATGAAAGGTATTAATTATAAAGCTTTAAATAAATTAATTAATTAACTAATTAATTAATTAATGTGTAACTTTTTTATGTAAACTCCTATATTTTCCTTGACATTTTTACTCATTATTTCATTTTACATTTAATGAGTGTATTTCATTTCGGTTCGTTTCCCCTCACATGGTCAGGTGACCTTCACACTCTGAGACTGAAAGAGTTTAAAGTCGTTTCGAGAGGAATCCGGGGAAATATTTCGAGTTTGGAAAAAGGAGCGTCCGTCACACACTGACATCTGAGTGTGTATGTGTCATGTTTCTGATATGTATCTCACACACACACACACACACACACACACACACACACAGACACAGAGACGGGTGAAAGGAAGATGGAGCGAGACGACAGTGACAGCCATCACTCACACTGCTCACTGCTGTCCGTCTCTAACACGCTGGATCTGATCTCATAAATATTCAGAGCTCTGAGAGTCATTTTAAAGAAATCCGACCCGATGTGACCCGACCCGAACAGCATCCTGAAGAACCGAGCGATCCGGACCTCCTAATTTCCATCACACACTCGGCAGATATATACAGTCCATACTGTACTGTGCAAAAAAGTTTTGACCCCCTTCATTTCTTCACATTAGATTGAATGATGTAGATTCAACTAAAGATGCAGGAACAAATGCTTTACTACGACAGGCTGCAAAGTGCCTAAAGATAATTTAAAAGCCCATTTTAAAAGCTTATTTCTGTAACAGCCTCAGCAGCGACCTCATTTCCCCTCTCGTCTGTTCCAACCCCTCAGCACTCAGCATCAGTAGTGAACTAATCACCTCCTGATCATCTCTCATCATCTGCACCTGTTTCTCACTGGCTCAGGACTTAAATTACATGTTTTTTTATGCTTGAATGATTCACAGGTCACTTAACAAACAAAAACATTCCTGTGAAACTGTTCAGGTACAGGGACTGGAGTGAACATAATGAGAGGCACAAACAAGTCGATCAGGAAGCCTGGAGAACATTAAACAGTACAAGAAGGTCTGGAGCTTTAGAAGCAACATATGAAGAAATGAAGGGGGAGTCAAGACTTTTGCACAGTACTGTACACAATCCTTCCTGCAGAGAATTAATATGAATTGATTATTAGCTTTTAATCTCAGTATTCACTCGATTGTAAGGCATTTTCAGAGTGATTAATGATGGAAACAAATAATAATAATAATAATAATAATAATAATATCATGTTATATTAAGAGTATTTTTCCCTTTCTTGCCTGGATAATATTAATCTCATTAATCTTAAAGTCTCTGTAATGTCCGTATGAAACAGATGTTATTGATGTTATTTATATATTTTGCTGTAATCTCAGTTGATAAATAAATTTGTCCAGCAGAGAGATTAGCACTGCTGTTCCTCTCCTGTGGGTTTGAGTCGAATTTGAGGGAATGATTTAATTTCCGACCGAGTCGCTCGGCTCAGGCAGGGGTCTGATTGAAATTGTTCTTTTTTTTTTTTTTAAAGACAAAGCATCTAAACGGGGTCTTCCTAAATAACGAGCATTAATTTACTCTGCGCGTGCCCTCCGGCTCCGTGCCAACTGATTGGATTCAGTATATATATATTTAATTTATTTCCCTCGTTCTCCCCTACGTGCGATTTATTTAGAACAATCTATTTAGATCTCCTGGAGGCCTCAATTTACAACACACGGTGTCAAACTAATTAAAGCACTTCAGCGTGTGACTTTTCCAAACAGCGCGGCGCTGAAGCGGAGATGAGTGACACGAGAGCCGGGGAGAACCCGCGGTCTAATCACCGAGCTCCACGTCTAACCGAACATCTAACATCTGTTGGGCGTCGGCCGTGCTGGTTCTGATAAGGATGGGGGAAATGTGGAACCCGCGTCTGGCTCGGCTGGGGTTCTCCAGATGATCGGGTGTCACGGGAAGGGGTGAAGATAACGCTCCTGCTGGCTAATCCCCTCGAGAGGGGGGTGGGATTAGCGCTCAGGCCCCTGTGGGCGGCCATGCTGGCACGCGGCATCACGTCCTGCCCAGTTATCTCCCGTCTCCAGCTCTGCTGCATGGATTCCCAGGGAAAATAAATAAATAAATAAATAAATGAATAAATAAATGAATAAACAAACAGATAAAAACTCTGTGTTGCACAGAGCAGAAAAAAAAATTAAACTACCACACAAAGTACAGCATCACATTTCTGGAAGGCTCTGCATTCGTGTTTATGTGTTCTTCTATTTTTTGTTTTCATGTCGGTGCAAATTTACGTCGCGACTTTCAGGAAGATTCGCAATTATAACTTTATGCAATATTGAACAAAGAACTGGAGCAAATGATGTGTGAAAATGAACAGAAGACAATCGAGGCACTGCTAATGCACCATCGGAGATCTTCTACACCACCTATCTGTGTGTGTGTGTGTGTGTGTGTGTGTGTGTGTGTGTGTGTGTGAGATATTCGGATGGTCCACCAGGGCGCCGTTACGGCCCGCTTCAATCTGTTTCACATGGCAACAGCAGACAGAGAGGATAATGAGACGGGATAGAATATTATAAACATTTCTCATGTGGAAAAAAAAATAAAACGTGTCTTGACAACCAACCGACTACCAGCCGAGCGGAGATCAGTTTAGCGTAGCGCCGTGTGTGTTAGCGGGGTGAAAAAGTCAACATGGTGCTGAGATTAGAGTTTTCTTAGTGTGGTGTGTGTGTGTGTGTGTAAGTGAGTCATAAACACAGTGTGGCGCTGTTACAGACAAATTTAATCAGTTGTTCGTGAGCGAGTTCCTGCTGTCGCTTACGTTACAGCAGCGATAAACACTGGCCTCGCTCTACTCTCTAGTCTCTCTCACTGATGTCATGTTACCATAGAAACCACAAACTCCTCTGTCCTGAAGACGTCTGACACTGGAGACTCCTTCCACTGATGTTACACAAACATCTCCTTACTTTAAAAAGAAACATCAATTAAATCCATGTGTTTATGCATGTACATGTCCCTGTGTGTGTGTGTGTGTGTGTGTGTGTGTGTGTGTGTGTGTGTGTGTGTGTGTGTGTGTGTGTGTGTGTGTTACTACAGCTGAATATCATGACAGTACTAAGTACTAAGATATCACAGCCAGCTGATATTCAGTACAACGGCACGACAAGAGTGTGATATCACTTTTATACAACAGTTCCACAAACACCATTTATTATCAACAGATTTGTTTCTTTTTTAAACAGTTATTTTGGTCAACTCACACATATCGTTCAGCACCTGATGGAACTAACTAACGCGACCGGCGGAGCTGACGAGCGACAGTTATTGTAATGAACAGGAGGTGAGAGTGGTGTTAAACTCTGAGCGGTTCTCTGTAGGAGCTCCAGGTGAGGAGAATAAACCATGGAGGTGGTGTTCAGTCCTGAGAAACTCACCAGGTTCACTGCAGATTTACACTGATTACACTTTAGAATATCAGCTCCGGTAACTTCAGGGTTCTGGGGTCGAATCCCAAATAGTGTTAAATGTAAAGCTAGTGCACTATGTAGGGTGTACACTTCCTCCGAGTAGTGCCCTTGATCAGGGGTTAGAGAGGGATTTGGAATTCAGCCTCGTGTTAGAAGCTAGTTAGCTTTGTAGCTAAGCGTTAGCTGTGAACAGAAGGACACGGACGGTTCAGAGGCGATTCAGAAGGACTCAGAAGTGATTAGTGCAGAGACGTGAGGCGTGTTGTGTAAGACGACATGACGTTATCAGATGCGTGTTGTTGCTGAAAGTGCTTCTGTGACTGGGTGTGAATGTGGGCGTGGTCAGGCAGCTGCTCTCTCCTCAGTACTGCGGACCGTACAGACCCACTCTCACCCACGCCGAGACACACAGTTAGTGTCATTAACCACTGGACAACACCTGGGACACGCCCAGTCACACAGTGCAAAAGAGACAAAAAAACTGAAAAAATTAACTAATAGATAACTAAAAGAAACAAAATGAATGAATGAAAGAACAAGTAAAGGAAGAAGGAGGAATGAACACAAGTGATACTTTTTAGATTTAAAAGTGAATTCTGAAAAATAAAAGAAGCAGGTGTGTAGAAAGGAGAGATGTGGAGAGGAAGGAAGGAGAGCAGAGAGAGAATGTAATGGAAAGAAATAATAATGAAAAGATTGAAATGTTTCAAGAAAATAAAGATTAAAAAAGAAAGAAAGGCAAAAAAATTTAAATTAACAATAGAAAAAAAAATAAAAACAACAGACAGCTGAAAACAAAGAAAAAAACTAATAATAATAAGAATAAACAAAGAAAATAGAGTTAGATAGATGGGTAGATACATTCACCACATCAGTGTCGTAGCTGTAGTGCTAATCGGCTACGTGTGTGTGTGTGTGCGCGCGTGTGCTCTAACAGGAACAGTGTGTTTCAGTCAGCTGTGCTCTGACAGAAAGCTTAGCCTACTTTCTTCTCTCCCGCTGCTTTTCTCATCATTTCTTCTTCTTGCTGTGCTGTTCACCAAAGAAAAGGAGGAGAAGAAAAGAATGAGGGAGAAGAAGGAGTGCGCTTTGTTGACTTTGTGTCGACGGCGAGGGGTTTTAAGCGGGTCAGACGGCCGACTGCTGTCTAGACATTTTTTTATGACAAGCAGCAAAACAAAGACGGAGTGAGACGTGGAGCGTCTCGAGTCACCTGAAAGGCGACGCCGGGAAAAGCCACGGTTCGGCCGGCCGCGGTTCGGCTCGGCGGGTTTTTCCCGACACTGAGAGCGATGGAAGACAAACGGCCGAGAATTCACAACAGATTAATGAAATCGACAGAACGCTGGAGCGCTTTTCTATGGAGAAGAATCTATCAAATTCAGCTTTACTCTCAGCTCTGTCAGGAGAGCAAATGGGGTTTAACACCAACATTACTGAAGTGTGTGTGTGTGTGTGTGTGTGTGTGTGTGTGTGTGTGCTAAAATTTTCTTACTTTAAACAACTGTGTAAATAAACAGTACATTTGTTTAACAATTAAATATCAATTAACAGTATCAGTATAAATTTTCGATGTATTAAGCGCTATTCGGTAGCTACACATGAAGGAGGCGGAGCTTGCCTAAAACAGGGGCGCGTCTCAGATATGTTAGATTCTGATTTTGAATTCAAGCGCGTGTTTTATGCCTTATCTTGTCTCAAACGAGGAAGGAGCATGGTAAATCCAGCGCCCCGTGTGGCTGTTTGATGTAACTACAGAGGTGGCGGTGTAGACGCTAGTGCTGATAGCTGACGTTCTCTGGACACCTTGGACACGTGATGTGATCTGAACATGGAGCACAAATCCAGTTTGAACAACAGAAAGTTTCTTCACGTAAACCCGACGGTGATGTTACGTTTCACAAACGCTTGAAGTTTTCTGTAAGACGGGACTCATGGGTTATTCTGAGGAGACGTGATCTGCATTCGGATCGTTCCGCGACGCCGCGGGTTCTTCTTTAGGATTACGCGCTCCTCTCCTTCTCATTACTCCGCCGCTTTGGTCAGGTGACCCAATTCTGTTCTCCTTCATCCAGCTCATTAGCGCAGCTTGTGAAATGCGGCGAGAAGCGAGACGCCGAGCTTCTCCTCCAGCTTTGTTTTCGGAGCCGCGCTCACAGAGACGTGATCTATGTCAAGGCCGGGACTTTAGGACTTCATTGCCGGCGTAATACATTTCTAATTCCCTGCCTGAGTAAATCACCGGCTGTGAATCGGATATTAATTTCGAGAGTGTGAAGGAGCCCGAGAGTGAGTTATACGCTTTGTGAGATGGATTACTGCATGAGAGGCATGACTGTCCTCGTTTTATAGCTGTCAGGGGAAAAAAGAAAAGCATGCATATACACATATTTTGGTGTCTCTCGCTCTGTCTATAATTGATTAATCAAAAGTGAAAGCAAGTGTGTCTACAGCCGAGGTGTGATTTCTTTATAGACACGAAACCGATGCGTGTTTTTACTCGCCAGCATCCAGATATGAATTGTTTATTGATGCACACAAAGAGAAGACTGAGGACGGCTGCAGGCAGGGAGGGACAAAGAAAAAAAAAAAAAAAAAAACAGACTGTAATTCCAAAACCAATCTCACTCACACACACACACACACACACACACACACACACACACACACACACGAAAAAAAAAAGAAAAAGAAAACGTGTCATTCAAATGGAACAACCGGACCGAATCCCCAGGAGGAGCATTTCGATAACAGAGCTGCTCGAGATGCAGAAATGCCCCCGTGTGTTTCACTTGCTCACCTCTGATCATTTCATTTCATTCTCAAATTCACAACAACATCCAGCAGCGCGAGACCGCCAAAACCGTCCTCGCACAACAGTACGCTGCGGACCCGCTTCCAAATTAACATGCAGGTCCTGAGACAGGTGCCTTCACACTCCAGAGATAAAGACATTGCAGCCTCGCCCCTCCGAGCGCCGCTTATCTCCACGTTCTGTACGGATATCTGGCCGTCAGAGGCGCGAGGTCACGGCACGGCGTACGCAAAGATGGAGGATTTAATAAGCAGAACTTAAAGAAAACAATAAACAAAAATGGTAATTGGAATCGATAAACAGGAAATGAGAGCTGTGAAGCTCTAATGTTTAAGCTCTGATTCGTTGTAAAGTATTTATTCTACTAAAAGTATCTAACAAACACTCAAACATGTGGCGATATTGCTCGTCTCGAAAGGAGAAGAAGTGAAATTGTCTACAGCAACAGGAAATGCATGGGGAAATGTGTTCATGTAATATCAGAGGAAGGAGTCTCCAGTTTCAGACTTTCAGTAACATGTCCTGCTGTGTATCATGTTTCCTCTTGTTCAGTGAGGACATAGAGCTCATTCTGCCTGCCATCCTCCTCCCGCTCGCCCCCGTGTCTCTGACAGCCCCCCCCAATGGACCAGGTCAGGATTATATTTGGAGACGTTTTCTCTCCCCGTCACTCGTCTCCTCGTGAATCGCTTTTTTTTGCCTTTAATCAGAGCTTCAACATTCATTACCACTCAGCCAATTGTCCTCTTTTTTCTCTCCTCCTTTCTTCTTCCTCATCTGTTCTTTATTTCTGAGCCGTCTTTGTCTTCTGTTCGCGAGACGTTCGTGTCTTTCGTCTCTCTCTTTGTAGTTATACTTTAATTACTAACAGAGACAGAAAGTCTAAATTACTCGGTCTGTTCCAAACCTCCATCACAAACACAGTGTCAGGGAGTTAATAAGAATATCTGAGGAATAATTTCGACGTTCGTAAGAGGGTTAGTCTGAGAACTAGAGGAATATAATCGGTACTCGGCGTGTGATGTGAGCGTAGGGAGGATATTTCATTCATTTATTTATTCATTCATTCATTTATTCAAATTACGGTAAAAAAAGAAAAAACACAGGTGGGGACGAAAGAGAAAAGAGAAGAGCTGCATGTAAAGAGTGAGACGAGACTGAGGAGTAAATCATAAGGAGTAGGACGGGTGTTCGAATGAAGTCATCTGTACTCACTAAATCAGAAATACCAAATGTGTCGTTAAATACCATCAACAAACAAAATCTCTGTGCCAAGATAAAAATACTAAAGTTTACACAGATACACAGGATGATCCCAAACCACAATGCAAGAATAAAAAAAGAAATAAACAAACAAATAAAATGAAAAGGATGTGCAAGACTTCTTTTGATTTTTAGGGCTGGATGAACGCAGATATCGTATCACTTTCCTATGTGGTCTTACATCAGATATACGAGGTTGAGTCACAATACTCGAAGGAAGGTGAAAGTTTCTTATAGAGAATCAAACGTCCTCAATCACCGACCGAGAAAAAGTTCAAAAGTCGACCATCAGTGCTTTCAGTTTTCATCAACGCTTACAGTTTTCTGGGATTCTCAAGGGCCAGAAGTATTGGAACATTATCAGGAGAAAAGGTTCGACAATCACCAGAGCTCGTTACAGAGAGACGCTTATTGAAGAGCTGAAGACTGAACTTACACACACAGGACTGATACCCGAGGACGTCGTGATCTCACGTGATGATGCACGTCTGCACACTTCTGGTCCACGCTGTCGACACTCTGAGGTGTCCTCACTATAGTCCTGATCTCGCACCATCAGACTCTCACCTGTTTGGTCCACTGAAAGCAGAACTGCGAGGACGAAGAGTCACTTCTGATGAAGAACTGAAGACAGCGGCGCATTCGTGACTCACAGCTCAGAAAAATAATAACGTTTAAGGAAGCAATACAACGGCTTGTTGACAGATGTGATGACAGGTACATCCTGCATCCTGGGTGTACACACGCACACACACACACACACACACACAACATGACTGAAGGTAAGATTCGACCCTCAGCCCTGGAGGTGTGAGGAGACCGCACTAAACCCACATCACCGTACTGGGAGACGAGTTTGTCTTTCTCGAATACAAATATTTTATTGTAAAAAGAAAATTCCAGAACGATTTCTCAGTGTTTCTGTAGACGAGGACGCAGAAGGCATCAAGGGTTTTTCATAAAAATGTAAATTCTAAAAAATCAAACTAGGTTTGTGCTGGAGCGTCTCTTTGTTGCCTGCGCGGTGTTTCTGCTGACGTGTGAGCTCCAGCTGTCCGTGGTCCTTCTATTGTTCTCGTGTTCTACAGAGAGCGTCTTTGTCTCGTCGGTCTTGAAGGTCAGTGGAGGAGGAGGAACACGCCGCAGGAACGGTAAAACAAAGCCAGCGCCGAGGCTCCACGTCTCCCGCCGACACCCAGACGGATCATCGCTTCTCTCTTCCAGCGCTCGGACTCTTCGGACCCGGACCACTGAAGCATCCGGAACCTTCCAGCGAATTTCACTTCACGGCTCTGACGTAGGCGCTTTAATCAGAGTTTCTGCTCCGCCGCTCTGATGGTGGCGACCTCGCAGATCTTCAGGCTTCAGCAGAGCAGCTCGGAGTTTTATACAGGAGGAAGGAGACTGAAGAATCACACACACACACACACTTCTGCATATAGTACTAAGGTGAGTAAGACGGAAATAAATTACAAATCAAGAGAAAATAAATTAACTATGTTTTAATATTTAAATAGGGAAATAAAAAAAAACACTGTACATGAGTAACATGACGGGAAATAAATCCACCGTGCACTTATTATTGTGTGAATCGTAACTCAGTCTACACTTAGCTAATGTAGAAGATACTGTCGCTAATATAGTTAATATAAATACCAAATGTAGCTGATACAGTAGTTACTGTAAATAATATTGGAGCTAATATAATAATGTAACTAATGTAAGTTAATGTAGCCATAAAGTAGATATTATATTAGCTAATGTAGTAGGTAAGGTAGTAGATACTCTAGTTAATATAATTAATGAAAGCTAATTTAGTCTTAAAGTAGATAATAAAGTAGCTACTCTAGGTAACTTAGTAGTTAATGAAGCCAATATAAGACTAAAAGTAATATAAATGACTCTAGCAGTTAATATGGTAGTTAATTTAGCTAATTGACTAAATAATGTACTGTAGGTATTATATATATAAAACAGTACGTAATATCCATAAAAAGAGGAAATTAAGACAAACTGATTGTAAGCTAATTAAAAGAACTGCTAGCTGCCTCACCAATTAGCTTCTCATTTGCATAAATGTAATCAGACACCGCTGTCTCACCCTCTTGTTTATCATCAGCATTGAACATTTCTGCTCATTCATATTTACGGTAGAAGTTGTGGAACAGTGACTGATATCGGCGCAGCTGTAACTCAGAATGATGTTTTATTCAGCCTCGAATTCAGCCACGAAAATGACATGGACGCCATGATGACGGCGACTCCTAAAGGATACGGTTTCGGTCGTTCTGCCCCTGGCTGATGCTATCAGTGCACGGAGAGGAGAGGAAGTCAGGATGGCTGAAGTCTCTTCAACACAAACACCCACTCTTATAAAACATCTGAAAAGTTTCCTATCAAACTTTCATCCCTGCTTTCATCTGGCTGCTATCAGGAATGATGGAATCCTCCCACGTTACTGTTAGCCGAGATGCTGTCTGAGATGTTCCTCAAAACCTCCATGACAGCCGGAGCTCCGAGCCTGATGGGCAGTGACTGGATCTTATCAGCCGGCGGCTATCAAGAGCCACGACAAGCCTCTTTATCGCTCAGTAACACGCGCATTCCTGCTACGAGTACGATGAGAGAGACAGCGAGAGAGAGAGAGAGAGAAGGATCAGCTTATTGGTTCAGCAGGAGTGAAAATGACATCATGTATATAAGACACTCCACATGTCCTGGAGCAGGATGTCTTACAAGTACAAGTAGGCTTTTATTGTCATTTCAACCATATACAGTTCAGTACACAGTGAAACAAAACAACGTTCCTCCAGGACCAGGGTGCTACATACATGCAACGACATGAATTAACAACACAACGCAGATTTTTACATTTTTAAGTTAACCTAAAAAAACTATCAATTTCTATACAAAAAAGAGACAACAAAGACAGCAGACAACAGACAACAAAGTGCACGTGCAAATGTGCAAACGAAGAGCTACATGACAACACAACAATGTAACACGTTGCAGTTAAGAAATACCTTTTTAGTGATAAGGTACTGTATGGGTTGAGGTAGTGGAGAGAGCAGCAAGTAAACAATTTACATTGTGTTCAAAAATATTGTGTGCAAATCGCAAAGTGAAATAAAATAATGTGCAAATATTGCAAAGAGCAGTTCAGATAGGTGGGTATGAACAAATGAAGGTGGTTGTAAATCAGTGTGATTGTGCATATGTGTGTTAATCAGTTCAGTCCCGATGTTATTTAGTTCGTCTTTTTTAGTGGTTTGTGTGTGTGTGTGTGTGTGTGTGTGTGTGTGTGTGTGTGTGTGTGTGTGTGTGTGTGCGCGCGCGTGTGTGTTTCTCAGTCCAGTCTCTTTGTGTTGAGGAGACGGATGGCTTGTGGGTAAAAACTGTTACATAGCCTGGATGTGAGGCCCGAATGCTTCGGTACCTTTTTCCAGATGGCAGGAGAGTGAAGAGTGTGTGTGATGGATGTGTCGGGTCAGTCACAATGCTGGTGGCTTTGCGGATGCAGCGTGTGGTGTAGATGTCTTCGATAGAAGGGAGAGAGACCCCGATGATCTTCTCAGCTGTCCTCACTATCCGCTGTAGGGTCTTGCGGTCTGACATGGCACAATTCCCAAACCAGACAGTGATGCAGCTGCTCAGGATGCTCTCGATGGTTCCTCTATAGAAGGTGGTGAGGATCGGTGGTGGAAGCTGTGCCTTTCTCAGCCTTCTCAGGAAGAAAAGACGTTGTTGGGCTTTCTTATGCAGAGAGCTGGTGTTGAGGGACCAGGTGAGGTTCTCCTCCAGGTGGACACCCAGGAATTTCGTGCTCTTGACGATCTCCACAGGAGAGCCGTCGATGCTGAGCGGAGAGTGATCGCTCCGTGTCCTCCTGAAGTCAACAATCATCTCTTTTGTCTTATCGACGTTCAGAGATGGGTTGTTGTCTGTACACCAGTCCGTTAACCTTTGCACTTCCTCTCTGTACGCCGACTCGTCGTTCTTGCCGATGAGACCCACCACGGTCGTGTCATCAGCAAACTTGATGATATGATTGGAGCTGTGTGTCGCTACACAATCATGAGTCAGAAGTGTGAACAGCAGGGGACTGAGCACGCAGCCCTAGGGGGCCCCAGTGTTAAGTGTGGTGGTGCTGGAGGTATAGTTCCCGATCCGCACTGCCTGAACTGAAATCTATGTACAGCATTCTGACGTAAGTGTCCTTCTTGTCCAGGTGTGTCAGTGCCAGGTGGAGTGTGGTGGAGATGGCGTCGTCCGTCAAACAATTTGGACGATACGCAAACTGCAGGGGGTCCAGTGAGGGAGGCAGCAGGGTCTTGATATGTCACATGACGAGCCGCTCGAAGCACTTCATGATGATGGGTGTGAGTGCAACAGGGCGGTAGTCATTGAGACAGGACACAGAAGACTTCTTCGGCACGGGGACGATGGTGGTAGACTTGAAGGATGTGGGAACGACGGCGCTGCTCAGAGAGATGCCGGTGAGAACATCTGCCAGCTGTTCTGCACATTCTCTGAGCACTCTGCCTGGGATGTTGTCTGGTCCAGCAGCTTTACGAGGGTTGACTCTTCGCAGAGTTTTCCTCACATCAGCCGTGGTGAGACACAGCACCTGGTCGTTCGGAGGAGGGATAGTCTTCCTCGCCGTCACGTCGTTCTGTATGTCGAACCGTGCATAGAAGCTGTTCAGCGCATTCGGAAGGGAGCTATCACTGTCACAGGAAGGTGATGAAGTCCTGTAGTTGGTGATGGCTTGTATACCCTGCCACATGCGCCGTGTGTCACCGCTGTCTCTGAAGTGATTGTGGATTCGCTGGGCGTGTGCACGCTTCGCCTCTCTGATGGCCCGGGACAGTTTGGCCCTTGCTGTTCTTAGGGCCGCCTTGTCTCCCGTTCTGAAGGCAGAGTCTCTGGTCTTCAGAAGTGCACGTACCTCCGCAGTGATCCACGGTTTCTGGTTGGGTCGTGTGATGATATTCTTGGAGACAGTGATGTCATCGGTGCACTTGTTGATGTAGCTGGTCACTGATGACGTGTACTCCTCCAAGTCAGTGTAGTCGCTGTAAGTCGCAGCATCCCTAAACATGTTCCAGTCAGTGTTCTCGAAACAGTCCTGAAGAGCAGAGATTTCCAGGTTTTCACCTGCTTCAGAACCGGTTTTGAACGCCTGACGAGTGGTCTGTATGCTGGAATTAGCATAACAGAGATGTGGTCTGAGTAGCCGAGGTAGGGGCGGGGCTCTTCCCGATATGCGCCGGGGATGTTTGTGTAAACAAGATCCAGCATGTTCCCTTTCAAAAGCTACACTCAATGCTGGGTGAAAACGCTATGGGAACATCTCTTTGTTGCCCGGTTGTGAAGCCTGTGCATGTCAAACCCGCCGAATACCTTCGGCTTATAACCTGTGCCAGGCATGACGTCACCGAATAAGGTGCACCTGCAGGTTATAAATAGGAGTGAACCGGAAACATCCTCAGATCTTTTTGTCTTCAGGACCGCTTTGTGTTTACGTGTGCATGTACAAGCCGTAACGAAAGCGAAATAAAAATAAAACAGCATTAACTCACCGATATGGCGGAGTTGCTTAAGAGATGCGTGCCTCCGTGCGATAGATTTCTTTCGGAGGGCGATCTTCACGAGTTTTGTCTCGAGTGCTTGGGGAAGAGCACGCTCGCCTCGGGCTTCAGGGAGAATGTGAGTACTGTGATCTTCTCCCTATTAAGGTGCGTCGCGCGCGGCTCGCTTTCTTTAAAGAGAAACCGCGAGCCGCGGCGCATTCCTGGGGCTCGCGTGCTGATCTGGCAGACGCGCACGAGACGGAATTCCCTCTTTCTCTCGCGCTCTCTCCGGATCAGGAAGTTTTAGCTTCCACTTCGCAAGCGCGCTCCGGCGCTTCTTGTGAAGGAGCGGAAAAATCTTCCTCTCTCGCTTCCATGGAAGTAGCCTCCTCACAACGCTCCTCCAGTGCTGACAGAGCTTTTGAGGAATTATTAGAGGTTATAACGCGTGCGGTCGAGCGATTGCATATCGACTGGCCGCAGCAGCGAGATTCCCCCAAGCGTTCGAGATTGAACGACAGGTGTCTGTCGGGTGGCCGGGGGGGAGGAGCCTCAACGTCTCTCCCTCCCCTTCTTTGGTGACATCCATGATGAATTAACTCTTTCATGGAGCAAGCCGTATTCATCGCGTGTTTTTGTGCCTATATATATATTTTTTTTGTGTAAATATCATTGATGCGAAAGCATGCGGTTATATGATGATGCCCAGATAGAAGAGACGCTTGCGGGCTATCTCTCTCCTGGGACATCATCCTCCCTGAAAAAGCCTATTCTCCCCTCCAAGCCGTGCAGATTGACATCTGCTTTGGTGGGTAAAGCTTTTCAGGCAGCAGGACAGGCCGGTACTTCACTGCACACCATGGCGGTTTTGCAGGTTTACCAGGCTGACCTGCTGAAGGACCTGAGCTGCGGCGGGGCTATTGATGACAGGGCGTTTGCAGAGCTGCGCCGAGCCACAGACCTGTCTCTCCGTGCAACCAAGCGGACGGCCCGTGCTGTGGGCCGTTCCATGGCTGCCATGGTGTCCACAAGGCTGAACCTCACGGGCATCAAGGATAAGGATCATGTTGTCCTCCTCGATGCCCCCATCTCGCCTTCCGGCCTTTTTGGCGACGCTGTTAATTCCGCCGCCACTAGGTTTCGGGAGGCAAAGCTATACGAACAGGCCTTTGGGAGGTTCCTTCCCCGCCGTGCTCAAGAACCGGGAGGAGAAGGAGAGCTTGACCAGCCGCTCACCCCCCCCGTAAAGACTGGGGTGGGGCTCGCTGCTCTTCTAAAAAATCTGCTTCGAAAAGACCGGATCTGAGGAGCTTCCTCTCTTCAAAGAAGAAGCCCTGAGTTCGTGCGCCTGGGGCCGTGGGGGTGTCTCCCCCCGGGAGGGGCACCTGGATTTTCATCACAAAACAGGGCCTCCTCCCTGGCACTCCCGGGAGGCCGGTGTTCAATCCCCGCCACCACTGGTGTTTGTGGAGCGCCGGTCTCCAATGAAAAGTTGGGTGTTCAGGCATCTCCTGCCTCACTTCATCTCCCAACACCTAAGCGTGGAGACTACTGCCAGGTGTATCTCCTTGGGTATAAAGGACTGTAGGCACAGGCTACAGGATTCAGTTTGCACATCGTCCTCCGCGTTTCAACGGCGTGGTCTCCACTTCCGTGAAACCGGATCGAGCACATCTGCTGGCCCAGCAGTTACAGACTCTGCTGGGCAAAGGGGCCATAGAACATGTTCCCCTCCCAGACAGAGGATCGGGCTACTACAGTCGGTACTTTTTGGTGCCCAAGAGAGGGGGAGGGTTGCGTCCGATCTTGGATCTTCGCGGCTTGAACCGCTATTTCAGAAATCCAGATTCAAAATGTTGACTGTCAAAATTGATTGTTTCTCAAATCCAACTAGAGGATTGGTTTGTGACAATCGATCTCAAGGACGCATATTTCCATATAGAAATATTGCCACAGCACAGGAAGTTCCTGAGGTTCGCTTTTGGGGGCGAAGCTTACCAGTATTGGGTCCTTCCATTTGGCCTAGCTCTGTCACCCCGCACATATACAAAATGCATGGATGCAATTCTGGCTCCTTTAGGACTCCAGGGCATCCGTATTTTTGAATTACATAAACGACTGGCTGATTCTGGCCCAGTCTCAGGAGCTAGCGCTTCAACATCGGGATGTCGTCCTAGCCCATCTTCATTCTTTAGGATTGAGACTCAACGCCACAAAAAGCGTTCTCCTTCCTGTTCAGAGGACAACATATTTGGGTGTCACATGGGATTCGGTCACAATGCGGGCACAGCTGTCTCCTGCTCGTGTCGAATCCATTCTCAACACCCTGAAGGAAATCAAGCTAGGCCAGAAGGCCACTGTTCATCACTTTCAGAAATCTTTAGGCCTCATGGCAGCTGCGTCCACGGTGATACCTTTGGGCCTTCTGCACATGAGAGCGTTTCAGCTGTGTCTAAGAGCCAGGGGGTTTCATTCAAGGGCCAACCCCCAGAGGCTAATAAGGGTTACGCGCCGGGGGCTTCGTACCCGTTCTATGTGGTTCAGACCCCGGTTTCTGACTTTGGGTCCCACTCCAGGTCCGTCTTGTCGTCGCAAGATGCTAACGACAGACGCTTCCCTCACGGGCTGGGGTGTGGTCTTGGATGGCCGTCCAGCACAAGGGAGCTGGAGAGGTCATCTTCTCGCGTGGCACATCAATTGCCTCGACATGATGGCTCTGTTTCTGGCCCTGAAACACTTCCTCCAGCAGTTGAGAGGCTACCATGTCCTAGTGCAGGTGGACAGCACTGCGGTAGTCTCGTACATAAATCACCAGGGTGGACTGTGCTCGCGCCGCTTGAACAAGCTAGCGCACCAGGTTCTGCTTTGGGCACAGGACAAGTTCCTGTCCCTCAGGGTGATTTACATTCCAGGGCATATGAATGTAGGAGCAGACTTGCTATCCAGACAAACTGTAAAACATGGGGAATGGAAACTCCACCCCGAAGTAGTCAGTCAATCTGGGAAAGATTTTACGTAGCAGAGATGGACCTCTTTGTCTCATAAGAGGCAGCACAATGCCCCCTTTACTACTCTCTGACTCCTCCAGCTCCCCTGGGTCTGGACGCAATGGCCCACACGTGGCCCAGATTACGCCTTTATGCGTTTCCATCTATAGTTCTGCTCCCAGGAGTCCTGGCGAGGGTCCGTCAACACGGCTTGCACCTTTTATTGATAGCGCCCCATTGGCTGACCAGAGTGTGGTTCTCGGATCTTATACCTCTCCTCGACGGCTCACCCCGGGTGATTCCAGTGAGGAGGGATCTTCTGTCTCAGGCACAGGGGACAATACTTCATCCCCGGCCCGAGCTCTGGAACCTTCACGTTTGGCCCCTGAACGGACCAACTAAGACATGCTGGGCTTTCAGCCAGCGTAATTGAAACCGTTTTAAGTGCCAGGGCTCCCTCCACTAGAAGAACTTATGCCCTCAAATGGAGTGTATTTGAAAATTGGTGCATGGCAAGACATGTAGACCCAGTTCACTGCCAGATTGTTTCAGTGCTGGAGTTTCTGCAAGAAAGGTTGTCCTCGGGCTTATGCCCTAGTACGCTCAGAACGTACGTAGCCGCTATTTCAGCTTGTCACGCTCTGAATGATGGGGTTTCTGTGGACAAGCACCATTTAGTTGCCCGTTTTATTCGTGGAGCTAAACAGTTGAAGCCGCCCACTAGAGCGACGGTCCCTTCGTGGGACTTAACTATCGTACTCGAAGGCCTGGCCGACACCCCTTTCGAACCACTAGAGTTAACGCCTGTCAGGCTTCTGCCTCTTAAGATGGTTTTTCTTATGGCTATTACTTCTAAAGCTATTCTGCATCCTCACCCGAACTATCTTCCAAGGTTCCATTCTCGACCATGCACCCAGTTGTTCTCGAGGCCTTCTGTCCTCCGCCTTTAACAGCTCCGGAGCAGGAAAGACTTCACTTACTGTGTCCAGTACGTGCTCTTAGGATCTACGTCCACCGCACTAGCCGGTGGCGTAAGTCAGAGCAGTTCTTTATTTGCCATGGGGGTCTGCCACTAGACAGACTCTGTCACACTGGGTGAGAGATGCCATTGCCCTAGCCTATGAGGCGTGTGGTCACACTTCGCCTCTGGGAATCAGGGCTCACTCAACCAGGGGGATTGCCTCATCGATTGCCTTGGCAAGAGGCGTCCCCCTGCAGCAGGTGTTTGATGCGGCTGGTCCTCTCCACACACGTTTGTTAGATTTTATAGTCTGGATGTCAATGCTACTCCGGGTTCACGGATCCTTCAGTCAGCATCCCAGAGCTAGGTTTGAGACCTCCTCGGCTTGTGCGCACACGCTACACAACCTGGGGGTCCAGACACTTGCAGTGCGGCGGCGTTGGTATTCTCGTTCCCATAGCGTTTTCACACAGCATTGAGTGTAGCTTTTGAAAGGGAACGTCTCGGGTTACTTGACTGTAACCCTGTTCCCTGATAAAGCGGGAACGAGATGCTGCGTTCCGATGCCGCACTGCTGGCGTGCCTGGACGTCCTTCAGACAAAATTGACCTGAGGATGTTTCCGGTTCACTCCTATTTATAACCTGCAGGTGCACCTTATTCGGTGACGTCATGCCTGGCACAGGTTATAAGCCGAAGGTATTCGGCGGGTTTGACATGCACAGGCTTCACAACCGGGCAACAAAGCGATGTTCCCATAGCGTTTTCACGCAGCATCTCGTTCCCGCTTTATCAGGGAACAGGGTTACAGTCAAGTAACCCGAGACGTTTTCCCCTCTCGTTGCAAAGTCCACATACTGATGGAATTTAGGAAGCACTGACTTGAGATTTGCATGGTTGAAATCTCCAGCAACAATAAACAGTCCATCCGGGTGTGTGTTCTACAGATTACTGATCTTAGCATACAGTTCACAGAGCGCTTCCTTAGCATTAGCACTAGGTGGAATGTACACTCCGATAATGAAAACAGTGGTGAATTCCTGCGGTAAATAAAAAGGTCTACATCTAACAGTCACAATCTCCAGCAACGATGAGCAAAAGCTAGAAACTAGCACAGAGTTCTTGCACCATTTCGTGTTGATGTAAACACACAAGCCGCCGCCGCGAGTCTTACCGCACAGAGCTGCGTTTCTGTCGGTGCGAAATGAGGCTAGTCCGTCTAGTTGAATGGCGGCGTCCGGTACTCTATCGCTGAGCCATGTCTCCGTGAAAATAAAGACACAGCAGTCCCTAACCTCACGCTGTGTAGCCTGCTGAAGTCGGATGTAGTCCAGTTTATTGTCCAGAGAGCAGACGTTTGATAAGATGATGGACGGAAGAGCCGGCCGGCTAGGGTTTGCTTTTAGCCTAGCACAGACTCCCGCCCGCTTGCCGCGCTTCCGCTTCCTCGCGCACTGCTTACGATGTCCCCTCCTCCGGCTACCGGCATCAGGCAACGCCGAGGACAGGAGGCCTGGTTCCCGAAGCAAGCCAAGGTCGCGTAGCTTCTCACGCAGCTCATCTTGAATTAAATTTACCGGTTTATTGAGTTGCAAAAGTGTCTGGCGGTGGTAAGTACGAACAGCGTTTGCGCCGATGTCCATATACTGGGTAAAATAAACGCGCTACAACACTAAGTAAACAAAGTAGCACCATTTTGGCTCCGGAGCGGCCGCTGGGTGCTACTGCCGTGCCGCCATCTTGGATCTTCTTACGCTTATCCATAGATATAGTAAAGTCATGTGATCTATTAATGATCAATATGTGTGGCCACGCCACTTACAACATGCTCTTATCAAAGTCTAAACCAATCAGAATGTATAAAAATGAGGTGTGTGTGTCAGCACGCATGTAGCATGTAGTACACATGGAGTATGTAGAAAACATTTTCCTCACAATCATCTGTGTGGCGTATACACTCTGCTTATTCTGTGGGAATCAAACTAGAATTACCACACACACACACACACACACACACACCCACCCACCCACACACACACAGACACACAACCTGTGAGTGTATTATTAAACTACTTGTGCATTTTTATTAAATCTATTCACCACCATAGTTATACACATTATTGTCCTGCATCAAGCAAAGACAACAACTAGTGAGACAAAGCTGAAATGACTGGAACTGGGTTACGATCTGTGTGAGACATTACTGGACATTATTAAACCCTGGAAGGACAGAGCAGAACCTCAACATCACAGAAGATAAACATCCTGAATGAGCGGCGCGATGGGAGATCACTTAAACACCTGGTGACGTCACATGATCAAAATATCTAGTGGAAACCAGAGCTGTGTTTAATAGTGACAGTAAGATCATTTCTACACACACACACAGTGTGATGAATGAGAACTCTCAGGATTGGGACTAAACAGCTGTGTGTCCATAATAAAACCACTTCATTAAAAAAAAAGTCTTCAGTTTGTTTGTGATCATAAAGACTGTACGATAGAAAAAGGTCATGTGACCTGATGAGTCCAGACTGAGTCTGTTCCAGAGTGATGGGCGTGTCAGGGTGAGAAGGGAAGCGCATGAAGCGATGCTCCCATCATGCATAGTGTCCACTGTACAAGCCTCTGGAGACAGTGTTATGATCTGGGGTCGCTTCAGTCGCTCAGGTCGAGACTCAGCAACGTTATGTGGAGATAAAATGAAGTCACATGACCACCTGAATGTAGGTGGAATCTCTGGAGGGTTTCTTCTTCCCTGATGACACGCGCCGTATTCCAGTGTGAGTGTGAGAGAGAGTCTCCGGGAGATCGAGGAATCATTTACACACATGAATAACGTAAAAATTTGAGTTTTGTCTGTGAAAGCAAAGTCGTAGAGGTTAAAGCCAGATTTAGGTTTGTAAATGTTGAAAAATCATTTGTAGTGTGTGTTTACCATGTCTGATCTATCCAGACTCTTATACACACACACACACACACACACACACACACACACACACCAATAAAACTCATTACGGCTTCAGCCTTATTAAAGTTAATCTCATCGGTGTTTTAGTTATTTCTCGAGGATCGTAACGATTTCTCTCAACGTCTCGTCTGCTCCTGCTGATTGGAGGTGTTGTGTTTTTTTGGAGACTTAACGTCAGATTGTTCAGCCGAGCGTAAAGAGAGAGCCTCACGCCGCACCTCGTTTCCACAGATCTGGTTTGATCTGGCTGTGTCTCTGAGACGAGGCTTCTTTTGTGTGATGATAAACATTATTTTACGTCTCAGTGAAGTGGAATAAAGATTTCAAGGTGCATTAGCTTTAGCTTTTCTCTTAATGCTAATTAATCAAAGCTAACAGCAGGGAATGCAGCAGGTCCACTACAGACACATCGTGGTTTTTTTTTCGTAGTAATTATTATTCTTGCATTTCACTGGATTTGTGTTTTGCTCTCCACCGGCGCTGGGAATCAGCAGCTCAGCTGACAGGAACTTACTGAGGAAACTGATTTGCATAACCACTGGGGAAGAACTTCACTTTTATCAGTTTAGAGTTCCTGCATATTTATTGTTGTGGAACGACCGCAAAACATCAGATCCTGAGTCGGACTCATCTCCAAGAACCTGGTCTTCTGCCTCATTTTTATCTCGGGCGGCTGAGTGCGACGACAACACGGACACTGTAAAGAAAGTTTGTCCTAGCAGCAAGCTAGCATGCTAACATCAGCGAAGTTTAGAAAATCCTGCAGGGTTGACTTGTGTACACCCAATGTGGACCGCCTTTCAGAGGACGTCAGCCTTTATAACCAGAAGTGTTACATAATAAACAACAACAACAACAACAAGAACAACATTTCACAATCTGAATTAAATGTACTGTAGCAATCCAAACTTTAAAAAATGAAAGATTAACAAATTCAAAGTCAACAACAACAATGATACTGACTATTTTAACTGAAAAACAAAATAATAATAATAATAATAATAATAATAATAATAATGCAATCATCTGAATTAAATGTAGCAATCAAATTTATATTATGATCAAAATCTAAAATGTTAAAAATAAAAACATGACAAATTTAAAGTCAAGACAAAATCATCATCATCATCATCATCATCATTTTGTAATAAACTTAATGTAGCAATCCAAAGTCTTAAAACCACTACGAAAAAAATTACTAAACTTAAGGATTAACACATTTAATGTGTCGAGACTATTTCTAATAATAGCACAAGATTTCTTTTTAAATAATGATGACAAAGTCTCCAATTGTTAAATAAAATAAAACTTTGTGCCATATGACCGAGAATGTAATCTGAAGTAAAAATGTTATAGTTAATCTGATCAGGATTTAATCCTCATGAAACTACACACGATGTATAAACACATGTATAAAAGTTCTCACTGGTGTGACATTATTTCTAATAACGCACTTCACGTCACTTCAAAATCACAAACAGATGCTTTAAAAGGACTGAACCACGTAACCTTACTGATTAAGACCTGCACATCTGTATAACAGCAGCTCCGACAGTAGGTCAGGTTTGTTACTGTTTCCATGGTAACATCAGGGGAAGGAGTCTCCAGTGTGAGCATTTTGAAACAGTCAGAGGTACAGTAAGTTAAATCTTCAGGACAGTTTACACGGTTTCTATGGTAACGCGACAAGCCAGTGTGGTGCCACGCTTAGGGACATGTTGCGAGCGGAAACTAATCACTTCAGTCTGGTAAGAGTCCGTCTGCTTCATCAAACCGCTCAGGAAAAGTTTAGGAGTTTAGATTAAAACTGAAAAACCTTTAACAAGACATTTTATTTTTCTTTTGCTTTGCTCGGCTCTTTTATTATCAGCGCACGATGAGTAACTTTAATGGAGTTTTAATAGTCATCATGATTGTTACTGTAATTATCTTTTCAGAGATTAAGTGTGAATTAAGTGTGCATCAGAAAAAATATCTAAAACGTGTAGGACGTTTATGCAAAAACGGGACATGAATAATTCATGAGCAGTCGGGGTTTTATTCTACAGGATTAAGACGAGATGATTACAGGTGGGGTTAAATCTACAGCTCGCTAACCACACACACACACACACACACACACACACCCTACAACCACCAGTGTCAGAGATTGTAGTGGTTAAATCATAAATATTGGCACCCTTATCTCATCGTGTATAGTAAAGACTCAGGGGTATCAGTGGCAATCCAGCTCTGTGTGTGTGTGTGTGTGTGTGTATGTGTGTGTTTTACATCATCACAGAACGTGCTCTCATCCTGCTCTTATTAAAAGCTCGGCACTTCCTGCGCCGCGTCCTTCTCATTTCTTTCCCCACGGGTCTTCGTGAGCACTTCAGGGCCGAACATTTACACGAGAATGAAATTAAGAGCAGAAAATCTACGACCTCAATTCCCATCCACGCTCCTCACGTGACGGGACGGGGTGTAGAGAGAACGCTACTTTCACAGTTTAATGCTTTAAAATGACAATTTCCAATGAACTGGACTGCACTATTATGCCTGAAATGAGTTAGCGATGATGTTTTATAGTCTTTTTTAGGATTTTATCTCTGATGGTTCGCTCAGTGTTCATGCGTTTAACAATTTCTGGAGCTTATTTGAAAGACAGTTCACACCATTGTCCTATCTCCCCCCCCCCTATCTTCATTTTCATCACCAGATTCACTCAATGTGTGTGTGTGGATATTGAGTGCAGTGATGCGTTCAACTATTAAACATTAAATACAACCTGAATATAAATGATTGACATTAGGAGATAAGGCCGCTGAAATATCGAACCTCACGCTGCACTAATTACGCCGCTCTCCCAAGGATTAACAGTTTTGTCATACAAGGATTGCATGTGAGTGCAAAAGTTTACACACCCCCAACTTCATGTCAGTATGCATTAGATCTGTCTTCAAATTAAACCGTCATTAAAATGTCACTTTTTCAACATTAGGCTAACCCTAGGCTGTCTGGCTGTGTTTTTTATTATTATTCTTTTTTAATTAAAAGCAACAAACATTAGAAAGTGTTTAGCACTTCAGATATAAGCAGGAAAATTATTGGCTTGTAATATTATTGTGAACTGTTTTTTTTTTTTCATCCAAATATGAGTTTAAATTACACTCTCTAGTTTCTTTGGGCAGATTTAAAGTTTACTGGAGGATTTCTGTGCTGCGTCATCTGTCGGGTTCATTTTAAAATCTCCTCCTATCCTCTATATATTTTATTTTTCTCTACTGTAAATTTTTTTTTGATTCTCTGACTTGGTATTGACTGATTGTAGATGTGATTGATTTTTGTAGTATATGTTTTGTGTGTTGTGTCGCTGCCGGGCTCAGTTTTTTTTTTTTTTTTCTCTCTGGTAAAATATGAATATTTTTTGAAATAAAATAAACATTTTGATGTCATAGTTTCTTTTTTTTTTTTTTTTTTGTAAAGGTGGCGATTATTTGCATTGTACATTCTCACAAGGCAAATGTTGCTCTCAGTAAATGACATCATCTTTAATGACAATTATAATTACAAAGTTAAGTTTGATCCAATCACAAATTATACACATGATGACGACATCAGCACTGCTAGTAAATTTGTCCGACTGTCAAGCTGTCAGGAAGGTAGCGTAACATTACCTAGCTATTGTTAACTATGGTCAGTGCTAAAGTGGCTAATGTGGCTAAGCTATAATATACTGTACCATGCTAATCGTCCTTTAACTTAATCAAGTTTGAAACTGGATAATGAAACTGAACCCGCGCTTCGCTTTTCTCGACCTGATCTACGGCAAATAAGACTAAACTTTACGAAATGTGAAACAAATCAAGATGTTTGAATCAAAGGTTTTCCAGTCTGTACAAAAATAAAACCCGGGTCGTAATAAATTATTTAATTTGCAGATATTTCACTTGAAGCCATGTGAAGATTTCAAAGAGCTCAGCGAGCGATGCGTCAGTTTCATCTGCTAGCTTTCTACTCATCCTTTTTCCCCTCTTTCTCTTTTTGTTCCTTTTGATTGATTTGGTTTGAGACCTGAGAAGCATTTAAGATGTTTAAAATGTTAAAGACATCAGGCATGAGCTAAGGAAGAAAAAAAATCGTCTTTGAGATCAATGGGGGATCGTTAAGGCCCGGGCGTGGGAGTCTGATCACAGGGGAGACGTCAGACAGAGAAATGAATCCTGTCTGAACGGAGCTGATGACCCCTGAGGGGCTGAATTAATGCGTTTGTGCTAATCACAGCGCAGTGTTACATGTTTAATCACATGTGTTTATTCGTGTTTAACCAACACAATGCTGTTTGCTTTATCAGCTTTGTTGTGCATGGAATTGGATTAAAAAAAAAACATGTTGTTTTTTTAAATAAATCAGGTTCAGTCAGGTTTTTTGGCTTAAAATAATGTTAGAATGAAACAGCTTTATAGCGATCACAGTGAAATCTCTCTCAAAGTGAAATCTTCATCAGCACATCACTGTTAATCATTAAAAACAAACCACTGGCTAAAATCTATTTGTTTAACTTTTTCCAATTAAACAAAAGCACTAGTAGCATTAGCATTAGCAGCAAGGAAACCACTAAGAGAAATAACCAGCTGAAGTGACGGGAAATAAACAGAGGTTTAAGAGCCGTGAGAAAGGAACAGAGGCTGAACAAGAGGCTTAAATAACGCCTGTGATTAGCATAAAATAACCGACAGGTGAAAACTATAGGACTGATGGACAGTGAAGCAGGAATGAAAACAAAAGGAACAATGTCAAAATAAAAGTCCATACATTAGACTTTTAGAACATTGAAAAACTATTTAGAAACAGAACGTTGTAAAGGGCAAACATTAGATAATTTTATTTAATATAGTTCTAAAAGAAACTAGAAATTTTTAACAAGATGGCTGAACTACATAATAAATCACACTGAAATAATTCATCCTCATGAGTATTTTCTGAGCTGAATATAAAAATATATTATAAGACTAAAATATATGTCAATATATAAATAAAAATAAAGAACGTAAAAAATAATATAAAAAAGGATTCTACATGGAATCTGCTCCCTGAAGTGATTAAGTGATGTTACGTGATGTTAACCAACAGCTGCCTACATCTGACCTATGAAACATGCACTCACTCACTCATTGTCTAGATCACTTTATTTCGAATTCATGGTCGCGGAGCCTATAGCAGGAGACTTGGGACACAAGGCGGGGTACACCCTGGACAGGTTGCCAATCCATCACAGGGCACACACACATTCACACACTCATGCACACACTACGGGCAATCTGGGAACATCAATTAGCCTATTCTGCATGTCTTTGGACCTTGAAGACCTTGGAGTACCCGGAGGAAACCCTGTAAGAACAGGGAGAACATGCAAACTCCATGGAGGCAGGAATTGAACCCGGACCCTGGAGGTGCAAGGCGACAGTGCTAACTACCAAGTCACCGTGCTGCCTACCTACTGTATGAAACAACCTTTTCTTTTTTTGTCACAATCCTTGTGATGTTATAGATAATAATTAAAGATTAAGGGCACAAATAGCTGCTGATATATTTAGGAAGTTCTCATGGTCAGTGCAGGCCACAAGCCTACGAACACCACACAGATCACATTCTTTGAAGGATGCAGCCTAGAAATTAGCAACAGAACCAATGGTATATTTTTCAGGAACGTAACTTTAAAATTAAAATGAGTGCCTGAAATTTTAGCAGATAAAGATGAAAACAATAAAGGGAAAGTGGTTTAAGCAGAAGCAACCTTTATTACAGGAATGTACAGATCAATGTGAATTACACTATAGAGAAAAATATTTGGCCGAACCTGTTTGAATTCAGCTGTTTCAGTCAGGTTCCTTATCCCCAGTGAAGGACAATCTTAATGCTTCAGCACACCAAGACATCTTGGACAATGCTACCAATTTTCTGCTAACAGTTTGTTGAAGGCCCTTATCTATTCCAACATGACTCCGCCCCAGTGCACAAAGCAAGAACTATAAAGACATGGTTTGATGAGTTCGATGCGGAAGAACTTGAGCGGGCCGAACACAGAGCCCTGACCTCAACCCCATCGAGCACCTTTGGGATGAACTGGAACGGAGGTTGTGAGTCAGACCTTCTCTTCCAACATCAGTGTCTGACTTCATAAACGCTCTACAGAATAGACATGAAGTCCCACAGAAACACTACATCCTTTGGGCGGCCTTCCAAGAAGAGTGGAAGCTGTTAGAGCTGCAAAAGGGGGAGCGACTCCATATTGGAATGTGTGTATTTGGATATAATGTTAATGCAGGTTTGGCCAAATACTTTTGTCTATATAATGCAGAACAATCTAGTGAGTATAGGTTCTTATGCACCAATTGGAGTAAAAATAAACAGCACCTTTGGCCATGTTGTGTCTGTGATTTACGCTGAGCTGAACTTCAGGTAAACCGTACGCTTGCTCATGTTAGAATCCAGTATCTTTTACAAACTCACTCATATTTATTTATACAGTACGCTAGTCACATAAGGATCATCAGGTGAATGAGATTAACTCAGTTAATTAACAGGTCAGCCTGTCAAGTGGACTGCACAGGGTGTTCAGCCATCCTCTGTACAATTCCAAACTGCAGGGAGCGAAACTGCTCAGCTCAAGTGAACAATGCTTCATCACTTCGCTGAAAGTGGACAAGCAGAATTACCGATCAGTCACTGCGCCTCACTGGAGCACAAACAAGACTTGCCATTAGTTTCATGCACCATTCATTATCATCGAGGATGACATAATATTATAATAATTTGTAAGGAATCTACATATATATTATATAATCAATGAATTGTTAATATTCCATAGACTATTAAACTGCATAATATTAGACTCTGTAAGAATGGCAGCTTTCATCTTAAAAATTAATCACATTAACTCACAAGTTCTATACATATCAGTAGTATACACACGTGGACAAAATTGTTGGTACCCTTCGGTCAATGAAAGAAAAACTCACAATGGTCACATAAATAACTTTAATCTGACAAAAGTAATAATTAAAAAAAAATTCTTTGAATGTTAACCAATGAAAGTCAGACATTGCTTTTCAACCATGCTTCAACAGAATTATTTAAAAAAAGAAACTCATGGAAGAGGCCTGGACAAAAAATTATGGTACCCCTAGAAAATACTGAAAATAATGTGACCAAAGGGACGTGTTAATTCAAGGTGTGTCCACTAATTAGCATCACAGGTGTCTACAATCTTGTAATCAGTCAGTGGGCCTATATATAGGGCTCCAGGTAGTCACTGTGTTGTTTGGTGACATGGTATGTACCACACTCAACATGGACCAGAGGAAGCGAAGGAAAGAGTTGTCTCAGGAGATTCGAAAGAAAATTATAGACAAGCATGTTAAAGGTAAAGGCTATAAGACCATTTCCAAGCAGCTAGATGTTCCTGTGACTACAGTTGCACATATTATTCAGAAATTTAAGATCCATGGGACTGTAGCCGACCTCCCTGGACGTGGCCGCAGGAGGAAAATTGATGACAAATCAAAGAGACGGATAATCCGAACGGTAACAAAAGAGCCCAGAAAGACTTCTAAAGAGATCCAAGGTGAACTTCATGCTCAAGGAACATCAGTGTCAGATCGCCCCATCCGTCGTTGTTTGAGCCAAAGTGGACTACATGGGAGACGACCAAGGAGGACACCATTGTTGAAAACAAATCATAAAAAAGCCTGCCTGGAATATGCCAAACTACTTGTTGAACTACTTGCCAAACTACTCCACAAAGCTTCTGGGAGAATGTCCTATGGACAGATGAGACAAAAATGGAACTTTTTGCCAAGGCACATCAGCTCTATGTTCACAGACGCAAAAATGAAGCATATCAAGAAAAGAACACTGTCCCTAATGTGAAACATGGAAGAGGCTCTGTTATGTTCTGGGGCTGCTTTGCTGCATCTGGCACAGGGTGTCTTGAATCTGTGCAGGGTACAATGAAATCTAAAGACTATCAAGGGATTCTAGAGAGAAATGTGCTGGCCAGTGTCAGAAAGCTGGGTCTCAGTCGCAGGTCATGGGTCTTGCAACAGGACAATGACCCAAAACACACAGCTAAAAACACCCAAGAATGGCTAAGAGGAAAACATTGGACTATTCTAAAGTGGCCTTCTATGAGCCCTGACCTCAGTCCTATTGAGCATCTTTGGAAGGAGCTGAAACATGCCGTCTGGAAAAGGCAACCTTCAAACCGGAAACAACTGGAGCAGCTTGCTCATGAGGAGTGGGCCAAAATACCTGCAGAGAGGTGCAGAAGTCTCATTGACAGTTACAGGAATCGTTTGCTTGCAGTGATTGCCTCAAAAGGTTGTGCAACAAACTATTAAGTTAGGGGTACCATCATTTTTGTCCAGGCCTGTTCCATGAGTTTAATTTTTTTTTATAATTCCGTTGAAGCATGGTTGAAAAGCAATGTCTGACTTTCTTTGGTTAACATTCAGAGAATTCTTATTCATTATTACTTTTGTCAGATTAAAGTTATTTCTGTGACCATTGTGAGTTTTTCTTTCATTGACCGAAAGGTACCAACAATTTTGTCCACGTGTGTATGGTTTGTAATGTATCAGGTATCTCGATATATAATCAATATTTAATTCCAGTAGTGTCAGACTGCCACAGAAGCAGCATCAGGTATCCAAGGTGTTTCCGTTACCATGGAAACACATGTAGGAGGTGACGTTGCAGGGTGTTGCAAATGAAGGAGTTTTGTCGAGGGTTTGTCAAGTTCTTCTAACAGTGACCAGGGAGCACACTGTACACTGTGGACTGGAGTGCAGTATGTCTACATGCACAGTTATGTGGCGCTGTGGTTAGAGCTCGAGTAAGGGATTGAACTGGACAACTAATCTTGGCTCAGTATACACATATGGCAGGGGAATCGATTTATTGTCTGATTCCCCTATGTTAGGTGGCGCTATGCCCTGTTCAGCTTGTTCATGTATTCCTGGTTGACCTATTGGGTCACTGACCAAAGACTTGACAAACAAGTTAGCAATGAGTAACAGGTGAAGTGTGAAAACAGGGACAAATGGGTTCGAGTCTCATCTTGGGTCTGTGTGCGTGTTCTCTCTGTGCTTGGTGAGTTTCCTCAGGTTTCCTTCCACAGTCCAAAGACATGAAGATTAGGCTGATTGGGGTTCCCAAATTGCCCATAGTGTGTGTCCGTGTGTCCTGAGATTAGTTGGCACCCCGTCCAGGGTGTACCCCGCCTTGTGCCCTTAGTCTCCTGGGATAGGCTCCAGGCCCCATGCGACCCTGTATACAGGATGAAGTGGTATAGACGATGAGTGAGTGAGTGAGAGTGAGTGAGCTGCATGGTTATGCAAAGGCAGATGACACCGCTGTAGACTTCCGGGTCAATGTCCGGTGGTAGGAACTGTGGAGCATGAGGAGAGGCTGATTCCTGTGTTCGATTGATTTATTTGTGCAGGAGTAGCTCGACTCCTAACTGTGTTATCTAGAAGTGAGTCTGACTCTGAGAAGAGGTTTAAAAGTCTGTTTTTTGTCAGACTAAAAGAACATCTGTAAGGGGGCGTAGTTAAAAGGGGGTGTGGTTTTTGACTGCAGATTTTGACTGCTTTTAAACTAGAACTATTTTATTTATTCTTAAACATGTAGAATTTTTTTTCTCTGATAAACGTGAGTTTATTTCCTCAGAACAGATCACGGCCTCCTGTCTCGAGCTCCAACAGAAACGCAGCTAAAACACCCAGGGAATGATGTGACGCGACCTTTCAGGTGATGTTTACCTGATGTGTCCTGTTGTGTCCTGATTTGTCCGGTTCGAATACAGAATAAGGAGTCTTGTTTGAGCTAGCTGTAGAATATGTTATTGGGACGTTACTCTGTAAATTCCACAGCCTGAACCTCTCTCTTCCTCTCTCTCTTTGACGTGACTCATCAGTGGTGTGAATGCATTTTTCATATGAAGCAGTGTGGATGGAGACGTGCCTGCTGTAGCTGTTTTTGCCGAGGTGTAAAAGTGGCAGTGTGGAGAAAGTGAAGGTGTGATAGGAGGTGATGTTTGGAATAAATGATGACACGACGAGTTGCTGCTTTTCTACAGATTCAACAGAACAGTAGTGACACTGAAAGATGTTTAAAATTTTAAGAACGTTCTGCTGCACATACACACAGACTCGTACACACACTCACACTCTCACACACACTCACACTCCAGGGCTAAATTAGTGTGCACACATTTCACCTTCTCTGTCATGCTGAAACAATAATGAGCCGAAGCGACTGAGCCCTGCTGTGAAACTTTCATGAGCTCTGACTTCGTCTCTGAAATGGCTTAAAACATTAGAGAGTCTCCGTATCGTTATCGAGGAACCTAGCCGAGGTTCCTCACTAGGCTGTGTGATATCTGCATCGTCAGTTTTAACACTCTCTGGTTCTGTTATTTACAATCTATTCATTTCTAAATCCTACTTCTTTCATCTTTATCTCAGTTCTCTGAGCACAGTGCCAATACTTAGCGCTCCAGTTCCACTGGTTCCACTTGCAGGAGCAATGGCTTTTACTGGTTTAATTTTTTTTTTTACTGGAGTCATATCACGTTTCATCCAAGTACAGTGGAACCTCGGATTGCGAATAACGCAGTTTACGAGTGTTCCGCAAGACGAGCAAAGATTTTCAAAAAATTTTGACTTGAAAAACGAGCAAGTATTGGTTTACGAGTGCCGAGTATCATGTATCACGTATGTGCCTCTTATTTTGAAACCAAGAGTCAAGTGATCACAACTGATCACGCATTCTCTCTCTTGCGCTGCGGAATTATGGGTAATTGTCTCCCCTGTTGGGTCTTAGTGCTCATCTCTTACTGGTACAATCAACATCTCCCTCTCCCTCCTGTGTGTGTGTGTGTGTGTGTGTGTGTGCGCGCGTGCGTAATTTGACACAGACACATGCACACACTCTCTCAGCTTCACACACACGCTTTCTTTACACAGAAAACTCTGCTCTGTCGCGATTCTTTTCAAAGGTAAGGTGCTGGTTCATTTGTTTGTTTTTTACTTTACAGCAGTGATTCCATTAGTATGCGCTCACGTGAATATCCTTAGAGAGATTTCTTTTTTTTCCCCGTTAAAACAGTGTTTCCAATATGTGTTTTTGTTGTGAAACTTAAAAAGCGAGGTGGGGGAGAGAGGAGGAGTTTTACTGTGTAAGACGAGGCGAGGGAAGGGGCTAAATGTTGAGTGCAGGTTAATTTGTTTTATTTCTACTTTATATATTGTATTAATTATTTTTATGTATTTATTTTTTTGGGTTGTGGAACGAATAATTTGAGTTTTCATTATTACTTATGGGAAAATTGATTTGGTGTATGAGTGTTTTGGAATACGAGCCCCCTTCCGGAACAAATTATGCTCGTAATCCAAGGTTCCACTGTAGTTTATTTAGCATCCACAGAAAAAAGCTCGCAATCTTCGATTTTTACTATGACCTGAGAAATGAACCACTTTGCAGACCAAAGTGTTTCTATAATTCTTAGGTTCCTCCATGGTACTTTAGATAATTTAGGGTGATAGCCTCCTTAAAAAGGGGTTCTACCTGGAACATTTTCTCTCTGGATTCTCTAGTATAAGGTTCTACATACTGTATAAAAATTCACCCCAGAAGGACCCTTCATAGTGCTTTAAGGATTTTGAATCCGTAATAGATCTTCAGCCGTAGAACCCTAAAATATTCTCTATAGAACCTTACAGCAGAACAGGGTTCACATCAAATACCACACAGAGCTTTATCAATAATCTTCCAGAATTATCAACTTTGATTGGATCGCCATGTGACTTCACAGAACTCGAACAGGCGAATGAATATCTAGAGTCAGCACTTCGTTATAGCTTAGATAATGTAGCTCCAGTTAAAAGGAAAATGATTAGAGATGATTAGAAACTCGCTCCTTGGTATAATGACCACACATGTGCTTTAAAACAAACCGCTCGAAAATTCGAACGTAAATGGCGCCAAACTAAACTGATAGTATTCAAAATAGCTTGGAAGGAGAGCATCCTGAACTATAAAAAAGCTCTCAGTGATGCCAGATCAACGTATCTCTCCACTCTTATAGAAAATAACAAAAACAACCCGAGATTTTTATTTAATACCGTAGCTAAATTAACTAAAAACAAGACCACTGCAGAAATCTCCACAACAACATCATGCAGTAGTGAGGATTTCATGAACTTTTTCAATAACAAAATCATAAATATTAGGCAAAAAATTCAGGCATTGAAACCAGACAATTTAAATAATTCAGATGATCTAACCACATCACATCAGAACTTAGAACACTTTACTCCCCTTGAAGCGAGGGAACTAATTTCACTCATCTCTTCTTCAAAATCGTCAACCTGTATATTAGATCCTATACCGACACATTTTCTCAAACAGATAGTACCAGCAATAATAGAACCCCTGTTGAAAGTAATTAACTGTTCACTCAGTAGTGGGTATGTCCCCAAATCCTTTAAATTAGCCGTTATTAAACCGCTAATCAAGAAACCTGACCTTGACCCCTGTCTGGTTTCCAATTACAGGCCGATATCAAACCTTCCCTTTATCTCCAAGATTTTGGAAAAGGTAGTATCACAGCAGCTATGTTCACATCTACACAGAAATAGCATAAATGAACTGTATCAGTCAGGATTTAGGCCTCATCACAGCACAGAGACAGCACTTGTTAAAGTAGTAAACGACCTCCTATTGACCTCTGATCAGGGTTGCGTCACTATACTTGTGTTACTGGACCTCAATGCAGCTTTTGACACCATTGATCATAGTATTCTTCTTCACAGATTAGAAAAGGTAGTATGAATTAAGGGAACTGCCCGTTTGTGGCTCAGATCCTATTTGACTGATCGTTATCAGTTTGTAGATTTAGATGGTGACCATTCCTCATGTTCTCAAGTGGAGTTTGGTGTTCCACAGGGTTCAGTTTTAGGCCCACTGCTTTTTTCCCTTTACATGCTTCCTCTGGGCAACATAATTCGTAAACATGGTATTAGTTTTCATTGTTATGCTGATGACACACAATTATATGTCTCAGCAAAACCAGATGAGAAAAAACAGTTTGCTAAAATTGAGCAGTGTGTGCAGGACATAAGAGATTGGATGTTAACTAATTTTCTTATGCTTAATCCTGATAAGACAGACGTTCTGGTCATAGGACCACAAGTGGCTAGAAGTAAGCTTTCTGATCACACTGAGACTTTAGATGGCCTTTCTGTTCCATCAAATGCAACAGTAAAATACCTTGGTGTGATTATAGATTCCAGCCTTTCGTTTGAAGCTCATGTAGATAATATCACCAGGATAGCTTTCTTTCACCTTAGAAATATTGCCAAGATAAGAAACATATTGTCACTAAATGATGCAGAAAAACTAGTTCATGCTTTTATCACCTCTAGGTTGGACTATTGTAACGCCTTACTGTCTGGTTGTTCAACTAGGTGTATAAACAAGCTTCAGTTAGTACAGAATGCAGCAGCGAGAGTCCTCACTAAAACCAGAAGATACGAGCACATCACCCCTATCTTATCTACACTGCATTGGCTCCCTGTGAAATTTCGCATCAATTTTAAGATACTACTTCTGACATTTAAAGCACTAAATGGTCTCGCGCCACAGTATTTGAGTGAACTGTTAGTGTCTTACGATCCGCCACGCCTACTTCGATCAAAGAATGCAGGCTGCCTGTCAGTACCACGTATTATTAAAACTACAGCAGGGGGCGGAGCTTTTTCTTACAAAGCCCCAAAGTTATGGAATAGTCTTCCTATTAATGTTCGGGACTCAGACACAGTCTCAGTGTTTAAGTCTAGGCTAAAAACCTATTTATTTAGCGCAGCATTTTTGTAAATAGATGAACCTTAGGTAAAGGAGCAGATCTGGGGGACTCATGGACGTAGAGTATTCTGGTGAACTGGTATGTTTAGATGCTGTCCTCCCCACTCTCATTGATCACTCAGGTTTGTTGACGGTGAGGTGATTGGTTGCTTTACATCTCAGTTCCCCCTCATGTCTGTGTTTCCTTCTGGCTCTCCCTTTTAATTATGCTGTTATAGTTAGTCCTGCCGGAGTCTCTGCTTGCACTTTGCACTGAATACATTCACTTTATACATGTTGACTGTGACCAGACCTAACTGCCATCTCTCCTTATTTTCGGTTCTCTCCTCTTCAGCTCTCTCTCTCTCTCCTTTCCCTCTCTCTGTCTCTCTGTCGAGCTATACATGTCACTCCTGAGTTGCCAGTGATCCAGACCCCTCTGCACTCTGGAGCCGTCTAACCCGTCCTGGAGTCCTGCTTCTGGTTGGAGATCTCGTTGCATGGATGCCCCGTGTGGTCTGCCTGGATTCGTATGGTGGCTGGGGATGGTTTCCATTAAGACTGTCCTGTCATCGATTGATGCTCTGGGGACCCGTGACTTCAGTTGTTCGATAACTCAGGATTGGAATCTCCTACAGTCTACCTGAGCCTTCAGGAACAAACTGGACTCATTTTAATTTTAACACATCTCCTGTTACACTGAACTTCCAGTACACATTATTATGCTGATCAATCCCTGCTATCCGTTATCACCCAGATGAGGATGGGTTCCCTGTTGAGTCTGGTTCCTCTCAAGGTTTCTTCCTATTACCATCTCAGGGAGTTTTTCCTTGCCACCGTCGCCCTCGGCTGGCTCATCAGGGACAATCTTATCATTTTGATTCATACACATTGCATACAAACTTACTTCTTGTTATTGTGTAAAGCTGCTTTGCGACAATGTCAATTGTTAAAAGCGTTATATAAATAAAATTGACTTGACTTGACATATCACTGAACCTTTTATAAAAATTATTTTTTTTTAAAGTATGAAATCTGGAAATCGTAAGAGTTCTTAAGTTGTACCTTTAGTGTAGTTCTGTATAGAACCTTTATACAGTAGAGTAGAACTTGCAAATATTAAAAGTAAGGGTGTAGATATGTCAGCTGACCAGCACCAGTCTGTGTACACTTTGATGGTTCTTCAGTTTCAACTGTGAAGCAACTAGGTTAGATGTTGGAACCTTAGGCATTTGGCAGACCCTCTTACTCCATGTTTAGTTACAACACAAAATGTCTTGTGGCAATTCAACTCTGTGTACTAAAGTATTGTTATTTATCGTGCATTGCATTGTGTTGTGTTTGTTATTGTTTGCACATTTGTAAGAAGATTAAGATTTAATTATTTGTCACTTGTATCTCACAGCACAATTAATTATTATTATTATTTTTTATTTTTTGCATATCCCAGTTAGGAAGCTGGGGTCAGTGTGCATGGTCAGACTGGGTACAGTGCCCCCTGGAGCAGGGGGTAGCTCAAGAGCTCAACAAGGGCAGCTTGGCAGTGCTGGGACTTGATCCCCAGACCTTCCGCTCAGTAACCCAGAGCCTAAAACTCTTTGTTTACGAGAACTGAGGATCATGTTTCACGCATGTGCTTCTTGTTTTGCCTCCTAGCGTCACGTGATCACAACGGCATCAACAGTTTTTCTTTCTCTCTTGCTCTGTGGAATTGTGGGTAATCGTCTTCCCTGCTGGGTCTTAGTACGTGTCTCTCACTGGTACAATCAACATCTGTGCACACGTGTACTGTTTACTGTTAAAACATATTTTATTTTGTGTCTGTATGTGTGTGTGTACAGCGCACATGTACTGTGTATTATAACACACGTGTGTGCGCGTGTAAAGCAAAAGCAAGTATCATTAGGGAGGGGCTCATTTTTCCTCTCCTCTTACTTTAGCTTCACACACACACACACACACACACACACACATTGGGATTAATTTGTACTTTTTATTTTAAGGTAAAGAGCAGCTTCATTTGTTTGAGTTTTACTTCATATTTTGTATTCATTATTTTTATGTTTTTTTTTTGGAACAAATAATTTGAGTTTCCATTATTTCTTATGGGAAAATTCACTTTGGTTTATGAGTGTTTTGATATATGAGCCAGCTTCCAGAATGAATTATGTTCGTAATCCAAGGTTCCACTGTATACACTCATTGGGAATTACAGTGGAACCTTGGATTACGAGCATAATTCGTTCCGGAAGTGGGCTCGTGTTCCAAAACACTCGTAAACCAAATCATCATTTCCCATAAGAAATAATGAAAACTCAAATAATTCGTTCCACAGCCCCAAAAAATAAATACCTAAAAATAATAAATACAGTCTATAAAATGAAAATAATACAAATTAATCTGCACTTTACCTTTAATAAAAGTACAAATAAATCCTGACAGATAAGTGTTTCTGTTGGTGCGCGCAGGCGCTGTGTGTGTGTGTGTGTGTGTGTGTGTGTGTGTGTGTGTGTGTGTGTGTGTGTGTGTATGTGTGGAATTAGCCCCTTCTCTCGCCTCGTTTTACACAGTAACACTCCTCCTCCCTCTCCGCACCTCGCTTTTTAAGATTCACAACAAACGCATAAACACAGCGGAAACACCGTTTTAACGGAAAAAAGCAAGACTGGCATGAGCGCATACTAACAGAATCACTTAAGTTTCACAACAAACGGACACACACATAAACATGGAAACACGGTTTTAACAGGGTAAAAAGAAATCCCTGACACTGGCATGAGCGCATACTAAAGGAATCACTTTTTAAGTTTCACAACAAACACACACACAATGGAAACACCGTTTTAACATGGAAAAAAGAAATCACTCTGACCTGGCGTGAGCGCATACTAAGGGAATCACTGCTGTAAAGTAAAAAAAAACAAAAAAACAAATGAACCAGCACCTTACCTTTGAAAAGAATCGCAACAGAGCAGAGTTTCTGTGTGTTTGTGAAGCCGGGGAGGGGGTGAAAAGGCGAAAGAGCGTCTGTGCGTGTGTGTGTGTCGGTGTCAAATTATGCGCACACACGCATAAGAGACGAGCAGAGTTTCTGTGTGTTTGCGAGGCCGTGGGGGGGGTGAGAGAGTGACGCTCGGTGTCAAAATAAGAGTCGCATGCGTGATACATGATAAACTAAAACTTGCTCGGTTTCCTATTAAAAATGTATTAAAAATCTTTGCTCGGTTTGCGGAACACTCGTAAACCACGTTACTCGCAATCCGAGGTTCCACTGTATGTCAAATCTGGAACTCTTAAGGGTTCTTTGTTTGTTCTACTTATGGAGCCCTTAAATGATGTGTATAAACTCGTACAAACAGTGTGGTGGATCAGAAAGAACACACCTTTTTTTAGCAAGCTGAAATCCTCAATCACCAAAAGAACCCTTGAAGGAGTTTTCCTTTAAGTTTGAAGTTGAAATCAAAGAGTGTGTGCTGAGTCTAAACATCTGCTCAGTCAATAAATGTTGTGAAATAATTTTGATTTATTTAGAGTTAATATTTTACAGTTGTTTTAATGCCACTGATGATGTTGTATAATGTTCTGTGTTTCTCACAGTTGTGCCTCAGGGCACAATCATCGTCTCACAGCTGCGCCGTGGGGTTTTTCAGAGCGAAGCAGAACCCGGGCCGTGCTGGAATACTAATCAGGCCGCTAATCTCTCCCAGTTGTTAATTAGGATTCTGGAGAACAAAAAAAGCCGTCACCTGCTTGATTGAAGGGCTGATCGCTGCGTGTAAGCGTTTGACTCGATTGACCCAAGTTAAAAATAAGAGCATCGAGCAGGCGGGGTCTAAACACGACCCTGTCCATGGCATTATTAGTGAAGCACTCTTGTAATCTTCTTAATCACTTCCTGTTTAAAGTAAGGTTGGCTTCAGGGGGAAATTAAACCTTAATACGAAAGGAAAGAAGAGTCTCATAAATGATCAAAGACCAATATGAGCTTGATGTTGTTTTCATTGTAATTTTCAGATCAGTTCTATGCTGAGGATGTACTACTGCTCATCACATCACATCACATCACATCAGATCACATCACAGTGCAAGCTTTAGCTCAATGTTCTTGTTCAATGTTCAAGACTTGGACACCAGCCATCCTTTCATCTGTCTTTCTGACTCAAATAGCTTGAAAACCTCAACTGAATCAGTGGCCTTGACCTACATTGCAGAGAGAAGAGATGCTATGAGCTGAAGGAAACACATGACTCGATGACAGACTCAGTGTGACAGCAAATGTGACCAAAACCCACATCCACACCAAACTGTGCCTTTCTTTGTTGTTAGAGTGGTACCATCAAGGGGTTCTCTAAGGAGTGTACCATATGTACCATCTATTATTTATAGCACTTATCCTATGCAGGTTTGTAAGGGACTGGTGCCTATCCCAATGAAGCTCAGGGCACAAGGTAGGGTACACCATGCATGGGGTGCCAATTTGACACAGGGCACACTCGCACAGTCTTGCAGCCCAATCACACACTATGGGTAATTTGGTAATGCCAATCAGCCTCCAGTGTTGGACTGAACTGGGAGGAAAACAAAGTATCAGGAGGAAGCCCATTAAGTATGGGGAGAATATGAACACATACACACGTGGACAAAATTGTTGGTACCCTTCGGTCAATGAAAGAAAAACTCACAATGGTCACATAAATAACTTTAATCTGACAAAAGTAATAATTTTAAAAAATTCTATGAATGTTAACCAGTGAAAGTCAGACATTGCTTTTCAACCATGCTTCAACAGAATTACTTAAAAAAATAAACTCATGGAACAGGCCTGGACAAAAATGATGGTACCCCTAGAAAATACTGAAAATAATGTGACCAAAGGGACATGTTAATTCAAGGTGTGTCCACTAATTAGCATCACAGGTGTCTACAATCTTGTAATCAGTCAGTGGGCCTATATATAGGGCTCCAGGTAGTCACTGTGTTGTTTGGTGACATGGTATGTACCACACTCAACATGGACCAGAGGAAGCGAAGGAAAGAGTTGTCTCAGGAGATTCGAAAGAAAACTATAGACAAGCATGTTAAAGGTAAAGGCTATAAGACCATTTCTAAGCAGCTAGATCTTCCTGTGACTACAGTTGCACATATTATTCAAAGATTTAAGATCCATGAGACTGTAGCCAACCTCCCTGGACGTGGCCGCAGGAGGAACATTGATGACAAATCAAAGAGACGGATAATCTGAATGGTAACAAAAGAGCCCAGAAAGACTTCTAAAGAGATCCAAGGTGAACCTCATGCTCAAGGAACATCAGTGTCAGATCGCACCATCCGTCGTTGTTTGAGCCAAAGTGGACTACATGGGAGACGACCAAGGAGGACACCATTGTTGAAAACAAATCATGAAAAAGCCAGACTGGAATATGCCAAACTACATGTTGACAAGCCACAAAGCTTCTGGGAGAATGTCCTATGGACAGATGAGACAAAAATGAAACTTTTTGCCAAGGCACATCAGCTCTATGTTCACAGACGCAAAAATGAAGCATATTAAGAAAAGAACACTGTCCCTACTGTGAAAGATGGAGGAGGCTCTGTTATGTTCTGGGGCTGCTTTGCTGCATCTGGCACAGGGTGTCTTGAATCTGTGCAGGGTACAATGAAATCTCAAGACTATCAAGGGATTCTAGAGAGAAATGTGCTGGCCAGTGTCAGAAAGCTGGGTCTCAGTCGCAGGTCATGGGTCTTGCAACAGGACAATGACCCAAAACACACAGCTAAAAACACCCAAGAATGGCTAAGAGGAAAACATTGGACTATTCTAAAGTGGCCTTCTATGAGCCCTGACCTCAATCCTATTGAGCATCTTTGGAAGGAGCTGAAACATGCCGTCTGGAAAAGGCACCCTTCAAACCGGAAACAACTGGAGCAGCTTGCTCATGAGGAGTGGGCCAAAATACCTGCAGAGAGGTGCAGAAGTCTCATTGACAGTTACAGGAATCGTTTGATTGCAGTGATTGCCTCAAAAGGTTATGCAACAAACTATTAAGTTAGGGGTACCATCATTTTTGTCCAGGCCTGTTCCATGAGTTTTTTTTTTTTTTTTTTAGAATTCCGTTGAAGCATGGTTGAAAAGCAATGTCTAACTATCATTGGTTAACAGTCATTGAATTCTTATTTATTACTTTTGTCAGATTAAAGTTATTTCTGTGACCATTGTAAGTTTTTCTTTCATTGACCGAAGCGTACCAACAATTTTGTCCACGTGTGTATAGACAGGAGGTAAGATTTGAACCCCCAAACCTGGAGCAGTGAGAGGTATAAACAAGAATTCCTATCTCCCACAAAGATAGACTGGTATGAGATGTATTTCTAATATGAGATGTGTTTCTAATAAAGGGACAACATATACGGGGTTTACATAGAACTGTTGACGGGATCCCCAGAGGGACAATCAAAGGATCATTAAGCGTTTATGAGTAAATGAGTGCATCTGTTGACTTTTAAAGGGGGGCGTTTAAAGCATTCTGAAGATTTTACTTTTAAAACCCTTTTACCAACTGTTGCTGGGTTCTACTGTTTGCCAGATATACAACTGAAGAGCCATGAAACTGAGGAGAATCTGTCGTCAGGTGTTTTGAAGGATGCAGATGGCCCGACATTGGCCCGAGATGTTGCAGCATTTGTCTAGCTCATGTCTTTATCTTTAACCCATACTCTATTTCACAGACGACAGGTATTGACTATCAGCTAAAAATCAACGAGTGACAGGGTCATATTAGCATCAGTCAGCAGAATACGGGAAAGATGTATTCAAGGTCACATGACCACATGCTACAATACTATGTAGCATTGTTTTATTCATTCATGATTTAGCATGTAGTAAGCAACGGCCCTCAAAATAAAAGGCAATATGCTTCCAAGAAAGGTCGTTTTATTGTTGTGGAAGAAGATGCACAATCACACACATCAAAAGCTTGCTCAGGAGGTTGCCATAACATCCAGAGATCAACCCAAAATCATTTTGACATTTTCCTTATTGTTCTTTTGTTTGGTCATCTTCTTGCAAAGATTTCCATTTTCAGTTCAACCCCAGAGAAGATGAATATTTAATTGGCATAGCATAATATTTTTCCATATGTGTGATATGGGGACATGTCCACAAAAGAACTATGAATGAAAGCGAATGTGCAGACATTTTTGTAGGGTTTCCAGTACATCGCCCATCATTGGCGGGGTAATTGGTCAAAAAGTTAGAGTTAATCTTTGCCAGTTGGTTATTTATGGTCGTCAATCTGTAGACAATTGACCATCGGTTGTTAATTGTTAAACCATCAATTATTAACATCTCTATCGACAGTCTTCCTCTTTCCGATTTGTTTGTCACTACATTCTTAACATGGTTCTTAACCTTAAATAACATTCTACTTTAGACACCTTTTGATAGTGAACCAGCCTATGATAGACGCTTTAGGAGAGGATACAGCTGAAGAACCACGGCATGCATGTTTATTGTAGGTGGAGGCTAGTTAAGTTTTTATAGAGAGTTTGTTCTAGATTTTCATGAGTTCTTCAGTTAGTTCTTCTGGAATAACCCACATGCAGAACTCGAAACCAGAAGGTTTCTTGTCTGGTACAGTTTCATGCTTTTATTTCTGAGTGTGTGTGTGTGTGTGTGTGTGTGTGTGTGTGTGTGTGTGTGTGTGTGTGTGTGTGTGTGAGAAGGCAGAGTGAACATGCACCCCACGGCGTTCCCGGGATTATCTACGAGAAGGACCCATGATGGATTCGGCTTAATTAGCCTTTAATTAAAGAGCTCGCGGAAGTTGTATTGGTGCGAGGTGAAAGAAAGCACATGTGTTTCTGGTGATTAAATAATAGAAGACACGTAATTAATAAAGTACAAAACAAATCAGGAGGAGTAGAGTGTACATCACCACAAAACAACGAGTCTTAAAGCCAGTTACTCAGCCAGTTCCTCTCCAGTTACTCAGCCGAAAACTGATGATGTCATCAGGGAGAGATTAACTTCATCCATCTTTATAAATGTCCATCTTCATTGATCCATCTTTATATAGTTTTGTTTGAATAAAGTAAAAATATAGCTATGAATGCATAATTAGCTACAGTAGCAAGAAGATAGATTGAAATAAAAGTGGTTTATATGTTTTAACAGATTAAGGGGGGAAAAACATCATACTGTAACATATATGTATGATAGCAAGCTTAGCCAGAGCTAATAGATGTGTTTTAATCTCATAGCTAGCAAAATAAATGAAAGGAAAACCGTAGCTTGATACTGTTATTATTTTTACCATAATGCTTTTTAATATAAAATTAAAGACAAAACTTGTTTCAAAGATTAAACTGAATGAGCTTTTTTAATATAATAAATTTAGCTAGCAACATCATGAAAGCTAAGCTATGTAGCTAGCTCCAGCCACAGTGTATATGACGCACCTAAGTGAAACCTGTCAAAATCAATAACTTTTTCAACAAAAATAATTCTAGAAACAAAGCGAGCGCTAATGTTAGCTAATGCTAGCTGATGCTCTTTTAAGTTGAACAGTGTTAAGGAGGTGTTTTCTGGTTAAAGCTAACGACAAAAATGAGTCAAAAACCTTTGAATTTAACCATTAGCTAAATGATTCACTCACTGATTCACTCAATTCAAAGTTTCATTTAAATTGTACTGCTGTTTTTTCAAATTCATATTCAAACAGCTTATTGACAGTCTTGTGAGACAGCGTTCTGGAAGTGTTTCATATTTTTTTAAAAGTGATTTGTGTTAAATACTGCAGAGGAAGCGGTGTGAGTGGCAGATTAATGGTGCGGCGCTTGACAGGCGGCTCGTCTGTAATGAAAATGAGTCAGCGCGACTTTTCAGCCTTCTCATATCACAGGTAACGACAGCGAGAAAGAACACATACGCACTTCCTGTAAAGTCGAGGCTCGTTATTTTGTGAGAGAAGAAAAAGTTTTTCATTTATATCACAGGAAATTAATTAGTGTAAATAATACTAGCTTTGGCTCAGAGGGGTGATGACTGATGAACGTGAGCCCACAAACTAGTTCTGCGCATGGCACCTGATCATTAACAGGCATCTGCGTGGGAGACCGGAACATTAAAGCCCAGCTGAGTTTCTACTTGTCCACCGCGACCCAGAGATGTGGCGTACACAAGCTGACCCTGCGCACAGACACGGGGACGAGACGGCCTTCGATTCCACAAAACAATGAATTGTTTCAGATAGCTGTCTGAGTCACTGTTAATTCAATTGCTGATTCATTCACTGATTCACTCAATTGTACAAACTGATATCCAGGCAGTTGATTATTACAATTGTCTGAATTATTTGCTTAACATGATATGTTGTATTGTTATTTATTCATACTATTAACAAAATTATTTACTGACTAAAAGCCAAAATGATTCCCTGACTCATTAACAAAATGACTGACTGATGCAACGCTAAAATTATTTATTGACTTAACGCCGGAATGATTCACTGACTCATTATTATTATATTTACAATTGTCTTATTATTACAATTATTGTATTATTACAATTTTCCGAATTATCTGTTTAATATTATATGCTGTATTGTTATTTATTTATACTGTTAACAAAATGATTCCCTGACTGAAAGCCTGACTCATTAACAAAATGACTGACTGACCCAACACTAAAAGTATTTATTGACTTAACACTGAAATAATTCACTCAACACCAGAATGATTCACTAACTCATCACCAGAATGATTCACTGACTCAATACCAGAATGATTTACTTACTCAAGACCAAAGGCTTTACTGACTCATGACCCAAATTAGTTACTGACTTCATGCAAAAATGATTCACTGAACCAACACCAAAATTATTCACTGATAATACAAAAATGAGTCACTGACACAACAAAAATAATTTGATTACACGGCACCAAAATATTTCACTGACTGAACACCAAAATGATTCTCTGACTCATTGACTAAATGACTGAACGACCCAGCACTGACACAACAAAGCGATGAAACTAATAAAATGATTCTGTGAATTTAAAGAGTCACAGAATCACTTTGTTTGGTGAAGTTGGAGGGGTATGCTCAATTAAATTAGAAATTTCCAGATGAGAAATTGGCTGTGAAGTGATTAAAGGAATAAATCAACACAAGCCTGAAGTGTCACTGCGGGTGATTCAGTGCCACCGCGATCAAAGATGGCCGACAACAAGGTATCTGTCAGGGTGAGACATTTGTGATTAAAGTCTTGGCGTGTGATCACTGCTATGATTAACATGATCGAAAAGTCTTACTTAAAAAAAAAATTGTCTATTAACATTTTGTCTTGACATCATTTTGATTAGAAAGAGAATTTTTTTCCCAACATTATTGGAGCACTAAGAGGTTTTTACCTGGAAGAGATTTTACAGTAATCAGTCAGGGAATAAAAAACATCTGGGAAGTGAATGTTCAGGTTGGACTTGTGAGGTATTGAGCATCTTGATAGACATTTCAGACTCGACTCATACTTTTATTTTACCAAATATATGACAAAAAGACCACAAATTGTTCTGAATTTCAACAAATTGTTCAAATCCAAGCCTCAGGCTGAACGTCACTGAATCTATTTTTTCACCCTAACAATAAAATTCACTTTTGGCGCCCTTCTGACTCTCGAAGTCGCCTGTATGATATATATTTCATTTTACGGTGCGTTTGACACATCTGAAATGTAAAATGTTTTATCTGGGATTTATACAGGTGGAAATAGTCCCGGCTGCAGCAGGTGATAAATTCAGGACTGTAAAAGGTAGAAGATGAGAGAGAGAGAGAGAGAGATGGAAAGAGAGAGAGGGAGAGGGAGAGAGATGGAGGGAGAGAGAGAGAGAGAGAGAGGGAGAGAGAGAGAGAGAGAGAGATGGAAAGAGAGAGAGGGAGAGGGAGAGAGATGGAGGGAGAGAGAGAGGGAGAGAGATGGAGGGAGAGAGAGAGGGAGAGAGGGAGAGGGGCGCTGAATGACAACAAGGCTTTTAATGCCTTTATGTGGGTGTGGGTTTAATTATAGCTTTAAGTGCGTCTTGTCTCAAATCACTATGACGAGGGGTTAGAGGGACAAGGTGGAAGCGTCCAGAGTGTTGTTTAAAGTGGGAGTGATTAGAAGATCAGTGACCAGAAATACAGCTTTAGAGTTATAAACACATTTTAATGTCATGTACAGCTCAGAAGGTGTAGCGCAGGTTTATATTAATGCGCTCGTTCTGGTACGTTACCGTTTCAATGGTAACAGATCATTCACGTGTAGGGATGCCAGTCATAAAAATATATTTTTTTAAACCATACATAATCAATTATCTTTTGTAAGGAGTCTCTAGTGCCAGAGTTTTATAACAGTCAGAGGTAAAGCTGTAACTTTGGACAGAGGAGCTTACACTTTCCTGCAACATTTCAAGCCGTGTACAGTGGAACCTTGGATTACAAGCATAATTCATTCCGGAAGTGGGCTCGTATTCCAAAAGACTCGTAAACCAAATCATCCTTTCCCATAAGAAATAATGAAAACTCAAATTATTCGTTCCACAGCCCCAAAAAATAAATACATAAAAATAATTAATACAATCTATAAAAATGAAAATAAAACAAATTAATCTGCACTTTACCTTTAAAAAAAAGTACAAATAAATCCTGACAGATAAGTGTTTCCGTTGGTGCGAGAGTGACGCTCGGTGTCAAAATAAGAGTCGCATGTGTGAAGCATGGTACTCGGCGCTCGTAAACTAATACTTGCTCGGTTTCCGAATAAAAAATTATTAAAAATCTTTGCTCGGTTTGCGGAACACTCGGAAACCACGTTACTCGCAATCCACAGGTTCCACTGTATTTAGTTTTTTGTCTCGTTAAATTTAAGAGCGAGAATAAAGACCGGCTGTTGAGGGAACTAGTGTTTGTAGCTGCTGTAATGAAAGTGAGAACAGGAACTAACCTGAATCAGAGACTTTGATCAACGTTATATTCACACTTTTAAATCTATACCTATTCAGATTTATTTTCCATTTCGTCCCCAGTCTGAACCTCATGCATTTTTACCTCTGCCTGACGAGATCAATCATTTTCTCATTGTCACTTTCCGTGTACCCATTTTCCTAAACATGTTTCTAAACCTAAAGGGAATTTCTTTTCATATTTAGTCCTAAATCCGTTTTTTTTTTCTTTTCTTTCCGTTTGCGAAATAAGCTGCTGAGCTGCGACTCAGGAAACAGTCGCCGGACTTTCTCTGTTTCACAATTGACTCTGCAAATGTTTCTGAACAGCTCGCATATGGCAGCACTTAGGAGAGAAAACAAAACGGTCGATTATGACACACAACAAACCACACAGACTCGACCCAAATCAAATATTTGTGCATTTTAGCCAGAGCTCAAACGGAGCACATGCAGCGTGTGAGCGTCGGATCTGGCAACCGTTTATATCACACTGAGCTTCTACATGAGAACAGGAAGAGTGAGGACTGACTCTGAGACAGGAAGAGACAGGGAGAGAGAGAGAGAGAGAGAGAGAGAGAGAGAGACAGAGAGAGACAGGGAGAGAGAGACAGGAGAGAGAGAGAGAGAGAGGGAGAGAGAGAAAGAGTCAGACAGACAGAGAGAGACAGACAGACAGAGAGAGAGAGAGACAGAGAGAGAGAGAGACAGAGAGAGAGATGCAGTAAAGTTCCATGTGTTCTGAGCTTCATGGATGTTCTCCAGGCAGAAGCTCCTAAACACCACCATCTTTCCTGAAACAAACTACAACACAACCACTGTGGGCTGGAAACAGAAACTGTGTTTCTGGAAACAGAAACTAATCTGATGAGACCTAAATGAAAAGATGCGGGTGCTGAAATGAATATTAATTATTAATTACTGTAATAAGGCACGGTGGTGTAGTGGTTAGCACTGTCGCCTTGCACCGCCAGGGTCTGGGTTCGATCCCCGGCCAGGCTCGATTCCGGTCTCTGTGTGCATGGAGTTTTCATGTTCTCCCCGTGCTTGGAGGGTTTCCTCCAGGTTCTCCGGTTTCCTCCCACAGTCCAAAGACATGTAGGTTAGGCTAATTGGCGTTCACAAATTGCCCGTAGTGTGTGAATGAGTGAGTGTATGTGTGTGTGTGTATGGATTGGCACTCAGTCCAGGGTGTACCCTGCCATGTGCCCCAAGTCTCCTGGGATAGGCTCCGCCCCCCGTGACCCTGAATACAGGATTAAGCGTATAGATGATGAGTGAGTGAGTGAATTACTGTAATAAACCTCCCATTTCAAACACAAAGACTCAAATTTGAGACTGAATAAAATATATAACTAATATAAATAAAATTTAATTATTAAAATAAAAAATGTAAAAAGTAAAGTAAAAGACTAATACTATGTAATCTGAAAGCGAACATCTTTTTGCACATTCCTGCACTGGTTGCTGAAGCAGTAATAACAATAACAATAACAATAATACTGTGGTGTGTTGATCTGCCCTGCAGCCACCATGTCCTGTGTCACATTTACACTCAGCGCATTTATTATTAATATATTGCAATATCTTGTTTTCATACTTTTACTCACATTAGATCTTTGCTCTGGTCAGAGGTGCACTGTAACTGTGCACATTGTCTTGTGTATTGTCCTGCACTGTTTGTACACACTTGTCCTTGTGCACTTTACATAGTTTAGGGTTGTTATTAGAGCACATGTAGTCTGGTGTAGTTGTGTGTTGTTGGTCCTGGAAGGTTGTTTTATTTCAATGTCTTCTCTCCTTACTGTCTGTAGCTTAAATGGCAGTAAAAAGATAAATAGATGTAGAAGATTTTATCAGACGTTGGTGCGGTTATGGTGGAGCTGGTGGTTAAGGCAGTGCAGTAGTGGTGAAGTTAATTGAATAGGAGCGAGGTGTAATGGGTCACGGAGCGTAATTGAAAGGAGGTAAACAGTGTCTCTTATCTTCCTGCAGCTGTTTAGTTTTAATTGAAGCGTTTACTTTAAAGCACTGCAGGCCGCCATCTTTACTCTTTTTAGCACACACACACACACACACACACACACACACACACACACACACACACACACAGAGTTAGTCCTATATGGATTATGGATTCAGGCATTTCCAAAGACACACAAACACACTTACACTCACACACACACACATACACGCACGCGCGCACACACACTCACACACACACACACACACACACACACACACACACATCTTGGGTAGTTCGAAAAAAAAATAAACATAGTGCGGCTTTAAAAATAACTGTACAATAAAGAGACTAATCAGGCCTAAAGAAACAGGCATGAATAAATCTGTAACACACACACACACACACACACACACACACACACACACACACACACACACACTTACAATAAACTGCTAATTATCATTTAAACACAATTCCAAACTTCACGGACACTTAAAGCTCACAAATTCATCGTCTGTCTCACAGCTAACGTCATCTAGCTAGCATTATTCAGCATCAGTTAGCATTAGCATTCTTTTTCCACAAATGCTATGTTAAAATATTTCACAGCTCACACTAAAATAAACGGCACTAAAAAGCCAAACTAATTAAAGGTCTGATGCCACCTGCAGTGAGGTACGTCCATATTTAACGCTCCGTACCAAATGAAGTGTAGAACGTTAAAGAAGTAATTATCCTGGAGTAAATAGATGAGTACGGAGCAGGCGGTGTTTCTCGGCGGGATGTTTAGCGTTGTCAGTAAAGCGTAATTGCGTTGAGGAAGTTGTGTTTGAAGCGCAGGGTAATGAAGACAATTCGGCTTCAGGTGTTCAACGCTGTTCACGTTAAAGTCTGCCGAGATTAACGTCAATTAATGCGCTCGATTCACACGCAGACTGAGGAGAAGCTGCTCGGGATGACAACGCGTCACGCTCGGTTACTGCACACTGAGCCGAGCTTCACGCAGACCTGATAGAGCAGGGACAAAACGAGTGCCAAGAAGGGATGAGTGGAGGGACAAAAACAAAAGGAGGGACAAAACGAGAGCAGGGACAAAATGAGTGCTGGGACAAAAACCAGTTCAAGGACAAAACAACCAGAAGGAACAACAATTAGTGGAGTGACAAAAACAAGAGAAGGGACAAAAGGAGTGCAGGGACAGAATAAGTGCTAGGACAAAATGAATGGAGGAACAAAAACAAGTGCAGACACATAAATGAGAACATGGTCAAAAATAGTGCAGAGACAAAACGAGTGCAGGGACAAAATGAGTGGAAACACAAAAATGAGTGGAGGGACAATAACAAGAGAAGGGAAAAAACAAGTGCAGAGACTAAAGCGGTGTAAGGACAAAACGAATGGAGGGACAAAACTAGTAGAGGGACAAAAAATGTGGAGGGACAAAAATGAGAACATGTTCAAAAATAGTGCAGAGACAAAACGAGTGGAAGGACAAGAGCAAGAGGAGGGACAAATCAAGTGCAGAGACAAAAGCGGTGTAAGGACAAAACTAGTAGAGGGACAAAAACAAGTGGAGGGACAAGACGAGTGCAGGGACAAAAGAGAAGGACAGAAACGAGTGCAGAGAAATGGCATAAGTACTTATCAATGACTGAGAAAATTGATTAATTAATTAATTTACCTGTTAATGACTCGTCTGACAATATCTTACCCCAATGTTAACATAAACATTACATTTAATACAAAATATTATATTATAAAGGACAATTTATCCGACCAGTAGCGTAAATAAAATGAATATTCCGAACATTTCATAGACAAAGTGTTTTCTCTGCGTGTGGTTCGATATTTCCCGCGGCGTCTCGGGCGTGTCTGACGTCGTTATTGCGCGCTTCATGTCTTCTGGAGGTTTTTTATGAACAACGTTAATAATCGGCGCTAATCATGCGGACGTTTCAGTGAGCATCGTTAACAAATTATTGACGGAGAGGAAACAACAGAGGCAGCGGAGCGGAGAGTGTGTGTTTCATTTTCTGCCTGAACAAAAGGTTTATAGATGTAAATCATTTACATTTATTAATGCAGCGAGTCTAATCTCCACCGGCGCTGTGATCAGACTGAAAATGAACCGGAGATGATTTCAGTCAGTCAGGGTGATGTTCAACAAACACAACGCGTTAATAACAATAAACAATAAACAACTTCCTGTAGAGCACAGAACTGCATCATTTACTGCGGTGTTTATTTATTTATCATTATATTCTGTACAGATCTCCATCTCTACACTCCTCCATCTGGATCTTACAAAAGATGTGGAAGATTTCTTGACTGGAGAAGCATCAGGTTAGCATGCGGATGAAGAATCCTGCTCGCTCCTTTTTTTCATGACTGCATTTCTTTTAGAAGTTACTTTACAATGCAAGAAGAAGGAGAAACATGCTGACTGTGGATCTTATCCACCAGAAGACATGAGCTCAGATTAATAATAATAAAAAAAACCTGAATATATAGACGTATTGATAAATCTGAAGAATAGACACTGAGCTCGTTGAGCACGACACAAAGACTCAGAAAGACAGAAAGTAAACACCCCCACTGTGAATCACGCCGAGGCTCCTGCTGTTCTGCAATCAGCCGTTAGTGATCAGCAGTGAATTAGAGCTCAGAGACGGAGGAATGAAGCGATCGGCACGTCACACCGACACTTTCCGCACTACACCACACGAGTCCCATCAGCACATGATTTCATAAAGTCAGCTTCTCACTGAAATCCTGCATGATCAGGTCTAGTATAAGAATCATAGATGTTCCTTTAAGCTTCTGTGAATTCTCAGTTATTGAACCACCCAGACACCACCAAGCTGCTGGAACACTAGTGTTACTGTCTCCAGTCAAGCCAGTGTTACATCACCATAGACTGAAAGAAAGAAGCCCTAAAATCCACACCTTCTAGCTCAATTAAAGTTTACAGCTGAACACATGGACAGAGAGAGAGCCTTCTGGAGGAAAGTTTGGCCCAGAAGTGTGTTTGGTGGAGTGACACTCAGTTGTTGGTGGTGGTACTGTAGCATCACGCTCTGGGGCTATTCTTCTGCCAGTGGAAGGAATCATGAAGAAGGAGAACTTCAGACTTCTTCTAGAAGAACCTCAAATCATCAGCTAGACAGGTGGAATTTAGACAGAATTGTATGTTCCAACAGGACAATGAGTCCAAACAGACCTAGAAACTGATTGTGGGATGGAGAAAGCAGGCTCGCTTTAAGGGTTTGGAGCCTTAACCTTATTGAAAATGTGCAGACCATGTTCAGACCTAAACAAAAATGTTTTTTTCTTCTTCTTTTTTTTTTGAAGTTCATGGATTCTACCAAGAAGGGAGATCAGATATCTTAGAAGATTTTCTGGCAGAAGCTTGTTGAAGGTGATCAGTAGCTAAAGGTGAAACTTGGGACGAACCTTTTGTGTGCAAAAACTTTTGGGCTTTTCATTCTATTAAATGATTATATATAAAATCTCCACCAAGTTTGTGTGTGTGTGTGTATATGCAATCCTGCTCCAGAAAATGACTAGTTCAAAGCTCTGACGTTTGTGTTCATGGTGACTGTGTATAAACACTGTTAGTGTAACGAGTAGACTGATCATGTATTCTCCAAGCTTCTCAAGAGCCCCCCCCCCCCCCCCCCCCCATCCTCCAAACATAAAAACACCTTTTATAACCTTCAGGCAAGAATAAAATTTCAGATCAGCAAGGACACTCAAGGGTGTTCAAGGGTTTGGGGTGAAGTTTGTCCAAGTGTTAAGTATTTTGCACCCTAATTGATCTTTTGACCTCTGACTGAAAGGAACTACAAGGATGCCATTTAAAGCAGCACAGTTTAAAGTCCCTCCATCCATCAGGGGACTGACGGTGTGTCAACAAGCACTCAATGGCACACACACACACACAGACACATACCCACACACACATACACACACAGAGAAACACACATTTTAAAAATCAGGCAAAACAAATCCTGCAGCTGTTCTTACACCCACAATAACACCTTCGCAAGCATACCACACACACGCGCACACGCACACACACGCACACACACACACACACACACGCACACACACACACAAAATCTTAACAAAAAAAATAAATTATCCACCAGGACATGATAAAGTTGGTAATTTCATGCCCTACTGTGTGAGTTATTGAGTGCTCGTCATGCTGATTTGTAAAATTAGACTTCTACATCATCCTCACTCTCCACTGCAGTCTGTTAGAAAGCCGGCTCTGTTCCAATCTGAAGGAACAAACACTCACACTTCTGGAATTGTTTCAGTCCACCTCTCCTTGGTTATATTATTTTGACCAACTAGAGCCACATTTCAGATCTCTAAAGAATCTCGGAACCCACCAAGAACACAACACTGACATAATAAATCCCTGATACTGCATGACCATGCAACTCTAGAACCTGAAAGCAGAAAACTGCTTAATGGCAATTCCTTGAAACCAGACAACAAGGAAAAACAATGAATGACAACCCTAAAGACTGAATTCCTATTAACATACTGTAGTTCCTTTTGAAATCAGATCCTTAAAACCCAGGGTCCTTTAAACATAGAACCTGAAAACATATAGCCCTGAGGATATGGAACCTAAAACATAACGACTTTGAGAAAATGTGTGTATGGTCCTGAGAATGGAGTCCAACACATAGGGCCCTAAAATACTGAAGACTCAATGCTCTGATAAAACAGAGCCATGAGGACATGGAACACATGATCCTGAGAACATAGTCCCATTGAAAATATGGCCCTGAGAACATGAAACATGAGAACATACAACCTCCAGAACATACAGTAGGGGCCTGAGAATATGGAACCCCAAAACACAAAGTGAGAATCTAATATCCTGAGAGCATGGGCCCCTGAGAGCAAAGTGCACTGACATGTGGCTCTAAGAACATACAACCTCCAGAACATTGGGCTTTAAGAACGTGGAACATGAGGAAAATGCAATCTCTGGAACTGTGGACATGGAATCCCAAACCACAAGGTCCTGAGAATGTAAGATCCTTATAGCATTGGTGATATAGAACCTTTAAACATATGGCTCTGAGAAGATTAGGAACATGAAATATAAGATAATGAAAACATAAGTTTTAGAACAACAGGTTGTGAGAACCTGGATTTTGCAGGTACTTCAGAACCATGAAAACATAATGTCTGAAAGATTTGCTCTTCATACAGTAGATTTTTATTTTACTTTTTTTTGTAAACACTGCATGCTGAAAGGTCTTTAAGAACATGCGGCTATAAGGAAAAGGACCCTATGAAACACCATAGGAATGGAAATGGAGGGATTGCAGGATCACAAGCTAGAACATAATGTTCCCTTTCAAAAGCTACACTCGATGCTGCGTCAAAACGCTATGGGAACGTCCCTTTGTTCAACAGTTGTGAAGCACGTGTGTCAAACACGCCAAACTTTGGCATATACCGTATATCCTCGGTCAGGTGACGTCATCTGATGAGGTGCACCTGCAGGTTATAAATAGAACTGAATCGTAAACATTCTTCAAGACTTTTTGTCTTCAAGGACCGCATTGTGTGTGTGTATTTCAGTTTTATAAAACTGAAATAGAAAGTGTTACACTACTCACCAGAAAAGATGGCAGAGTTAGATAGGAGTTGCGTGCCTGCGTGTGAAAGATATCTCGCCGAGGGCGATCTCCACGCTTTCTGTTTTAAGTGCTTTCTGTTTTAAGTGTAGCACACTATCCTCGGGCTTGAGCATTGCGATCTCCTCCCTATTAAAGTCCTTTGCCTTGCCTTCTGTAAAACAAAACCGCGAGCCGCGGCGCATTCCTGGTTCGCGTGCAGATCTGGCGTAAGCGCATGAGGAGGAATCCTCCTTTTATCTCGCTCTCTTGCGGGAGCATGAGCCTTTACGTCTAGAAGAAACTTCCTCTCTCACTTCGGCGGAGATGGAAACTGTCACTTCAGAGCGCTCATCTAGCGATGAACAAGGATATCAGGAGATATTAGAGGTGGTAACACGCGCGGTCGAACACTTACTCCTCGATTGGCTGAGTCCCCCAAGCGCTCAAAATTAGACAACAGGTTTCTGTCGGGTGCCCTCCCCCCAAAAAAGGGGACAGGCCTCAATGGCGCACCCTCCACTTTTTCTTTGGCGATCTCCATGACAAATTAACTCATTCATGGAAGATGCCTTATTCATCCCGTGTCTTTGTGCCATCTACATCAATTTATTCTAATGTCGTGGATGCAAAGTTATATGATGATGCCCCAGGGATGTCATCCTCCCTGAAAAAGTACACACTGCCCACCAAGCCGTGTAGACCAACATCTTCATTGGTGGGAAAAGCTTTTCAGGCAGCGGGTCAGGCTGGTGCTGCTCTGCACACCATGGCGGTTTTACAGGCATACCAAGCTGACCTGCTGAATGACTTGAGCACCGGCGGGGTTATCGATGAAAGGGCGTTTTAGAATTACGCCGAGCCAGTCCCTTCACGCAACCAAGCAGACAGCCCATGCTATCGGCCATTTTATGGCTGCCATGGTGTCTACAGAGAGAAATCTGTTGCTTAATTTTATGGGCATCAAGGACACGATTGCACGTTCCTCCTTGATGCCTCCATCTCGCCTTCCGGCCTGTTCCGTGATGCCGTCATCAATATGTTTCGGGAGGAGAAACGTGAGGTTTTTTTCCCTGCTGTGCTCAACAGTCTGGACCATTGGCCACCCAGTTCTGACCAGGTCTTGTTCCCACGAGGCGTGAGACACAGCAGGAGAGGAGCCGCGCTTCGCAGTCTGCTTCAAGGAGACCGGACTTGAGGAGTATTATCTTGCTGGAACAAGCACCTCTGTTGAGTCAGGAAATACAGACTTTGCTGGGGAAAGGGGCCGTAGAACATGTTCCTCTCCCAGGCACAGAGTCAGGCTATTACAGTTGCTATTTCTTGGTTTCCAAGAAAGACGGGGGGTTGCGTTCAACTTTACATCTTTGTAGGCTGAACATCAAAATGTTGACAGCCAGAATTATCGTTTCTCCAATCCAACGGAGGATTGGTTTCTGACAATTGACCTGAAGGACGCATATTTTCATATAGAAATATTGCCACAACACAGGAAGTTCCTGATGTTCGCTTTCGGGGTCGAAGCCTACCAGTATCGGGTCCTTCCATTTGGCCTAGCCCTGTCACCCCACACATATACAAAATGCACGGATGCAGCCCTGGCTCTATGACTACAGGGCATCCAAATCCTGAATTACATAGATGACTGGCTGATGCTGGCTCAGTCTCAACAGCTAGTGCTTTGACATCGAGATGTCGTCATACCTCATCTTGATTCTTTCAAATTGAGACTCAACGCCGGGGAAGGCATTCTCTTTCCTGCTCAGAGGATAACATATTTAAACATAAGGAAATCGGGCTAGGCCAGAAAGTGATTGTTCATTACTTTCAGAGTGTTTTAGATCTCATGGCAGCTGCATGAGATACCCTTGGGCCTTCTGCACACGAGATCACTTCAGTGGTGGCAATGCGCCAGGGGATTTCATCCAAAGGGCCAATCCCCAGGCAAATAAGGAGGCTTCGTACCCTTCCTATCTGGTTCAGACCCCGGTTTTTGACTCTCGATCCCACTCTAGATCCGTGTTGTTGTCGCAAGTTGCTAACGACAGACGCTTCCCTCACGGACTGGGTGCGGTCTTAGATGGCCATCCAACCCAAGGGATCTGGAGAAGCCATCTTCTCGCGTGGCACATCAGTTGCCTCGAACAGATGGCTCTATTTCTGGCCCAGAAATACTCCCTCCAGCAGTTGAGAGGCTACCATGTCCTAGTACGGGTGCACAACACTATGGTAGTCTCGTACATAAATCGCCGGGGCGGACTGAGTTCGCGCCGCTGTAAAAAGGTACCGCACCAGGTTCTGCTCTAGACACAGGACAAGTTCCTGTCCCTCAGGGCGATTTACATTCTGGGGCATAATATGGGATCTTACTTGCTATTCAGACAAGCTGACACACGGGGATTGGAAACCTCACCCTGAAGTAGTCAGTCAAATTGGGAGAGGTGGACCTCTTTGCCTTACAGGAGAAGGCACAATGTCCTTCTTATTACCCTCTGAGTCCTCCAGCTCCACTGGGTCTGGACGCGATGGCCCATATGTGGCCCAGATTGCGTCTTCATGCATTTCCCCCGGGAACAGGGCAAAGTCCTAGCCAAGGTCCGTCAACAAGGCTTGCGCATCGTATTGATAGCTTCTGACTCTCAAGATGGTTTTTCCTATGGCCATGCACCCAGTTGTTCTCAAAACCTTCTTTCCTCCGTCTTTTACAGCTTCAGGATAGGAAAGATGTCACTTACTATGTAGGGGGGGTTGGGAGGGTGGCCACCACTAGACAAACATTTCACGTTGGGTGAGAGATGCTATTGCCTAGGGTTAGACTTCGCCTCTAGGAATTAGGGCCCATTTGACCAGGGAGCTTGCCTCATCAATTGCTCTGGCAAGAGGTGTCGTCTTGTAGCAAGTGTGTGATGCGGCAGGTTGGTCCTCTCCGCATGCATTCGTCAGATTTTATAGTTTGGATGTCCATGCCACTCCAGGCTCATGGGTCCTCCAGTCAGCATCCCAGAATTATGTCTGGGACCTCTTTGGTGACTGTGCGCACACTACACAACCCTGGAGGTCCAGATACTTGCAGTGCGGCGGTGTTGGTATTCTTGTTCTCATAGCGTTTTCATGCAGCATCGAGTGTAGCTTTTGAAAGGGAACGTCTCGGGTTACTTTGTGGTAATCCTGTTCCCTGAAAAAGCGGGAACGATATGCTGCGCTCCAATGCCGCACTGCGGGCGTGACTGGACGCCCTTTCAGACAAAAATTGACCTGAGGATGTTTCCGGTTCACTTGACCTGACTGAGGATGTTTGACGTCACCTGATCGAGGTTATATATGCCGAAGTTTGGCGTGTTTGACACACACATGCTTCACAGTCTTTGAGCAAAAGGACAGTCCCATATCGTTTTCACGCAGCATCTCGTTCCAGCTTTTTCAGGGAACAGGGTTACAGCACAGTAACCCGAGACGGCCTTGAGCCATGAGGCTCTGAGGACATAGGACTTTGGAACGTTAGACTTAACATCATTAGGTTGGGAATAAGGATCCCTGAAAATATAACAGAGAAATAGAGCCTCAAAAATTCCTTAGCACTCAGCATCGTTGGGGAACGTTGTGTGCTGAGCAGAGACACAGGACCATGAGAAAATTAGGCAGTGAGATGGTAGAGCCGTAGTGGGGATGTGGGGAATTGGTAACAGTTGGCTCTGAGAATGTAGAACCACAATGCTGGAATAAACCATAGAACCAGTAGAACATAGATCTATTAGTAACATGGGGCGGTCAATTACTATCTGTGGAACTAGCATGCTATGTAGTTAGAAGGAGAACATTATTGTGCAGATGTAGGCTGTTTTATTGAATAGCTAGAACCCAAGAACCTTAACAAAAAGCATACAGCTAAGTCTTTCTAGCACATCGTTTATTTCAGCATCATGCCACAGATTAATGTTCGTGTTTCTTTAACTTGAAAACCCGCTGAAAGAAACAAATGATTTATGCGAGGCCCGGAGGGAATTAACACATGCTAATGAATTCACACACACAAGCCAAACAGCCTGGCGTTAGATCTGTGTAGCGTATGCAGGCTTTCGCAGTGTGTTTGTGCGCTGATGAGGACGGGCTTTCTGCCGATGTTTCAGGAACAAAAGGGCTTGTCCTTTACTTTAAAAGCTTTCAGCATGAGCACGGAGCGGTTCTGAGGTTCTGGATAAAGTGCTGCGTGTTGTCTATGAGAAGTAAATCAAAGCAACAGGACGCTTCAGAACGGATAAAGCTCCTCAAATGGGCAGAGAAACATCTACAAGATTAGAGCACAAGTCGAGTCACTTTGATTTACGGCTCTGAGACGATATGGGTGTGCGTGGGTGTGTGTGTGTGTGTTCATGGCTGAGTTTAAAGCCCTTCAGCCCCGCAAGAAGATCCGTGTAAGAACCAAATAGACCTGTAAGATTCAGATTGACTGTGACGCGCAGAACAGAGATGACAAAACACGCTGTTTAACTTCTGACTCAGATGCTCCGACTCACCGCGGTGATGAGGAACGAGGATCTGTGTACAGAGTGAACGGAAACACAACCCAGAATCTAGATTGTTAAACAGACAACAGGTCGAATCACAACGCAGTCTGAACATGGGGCAGCAGAACACAGAACTTTTTTTACTCAGGAAAAAAATAAACACAGAACATGGAAGATTTAATTTATACAGTGAGCAAACCACAACATACACACATCATGCACACTACATACACACTGCATTCATACTACATACACACTATGTACACACTACATACACACAGCATCCACACTACATACACACAACATCCACACTACATCCACACTAAACAACATACACACTACATACACACAGCATCCACACTTCATCCACACTACATACACACAACATCCACACAGCACCACATCCATACTACACAACACCTATACTACTGCACAGCATCCACATATCACATCCATACTACACCACATGAACATTACACATCACCTACACAGCACAACATCCACACTACACAATATCTACACATCCACACTACACAATATCTACACAACATCCATACTACACCACATTCACACTGCACAACATCCACAAAACATACACAAAACACAACATCCACACTACATTCACACTACACAACATCCACATAATACAACATCCACACTACACAACATCCACATCCACACTACACAACATTCACAATACATTAACACTACACAATATTCACACTACATTCACACTACACAGCATTCACACTACATTAACACTACACCACATTCACACTGCACAACATCCACACTACATTAACACTAAACAACATCCACACTACACAACATCCACACTACATTAACACTACACAACATCCACATTACACACACCCACACTACATCCACACTACACACACCCACACTACATTCACACTACACAACATCCACACTACATTAACACTAAACATCCACACTACATCCACACTACACAACATTCACACAACATCCACACTACACAACATTCACACAACATCCACACTACATTAACACTACACCACATTCACACTACACAACATCCACACTGCATTAACACTAAACAACATCCACAATACATTCACACTACACAACATCCACACTAGATTAACACTAAACAACATCCACAGTACATTCACACTACACAACATTCACACTACACAACATCCACACTACATCCACACTACACAACATCCACACTACATCCACACTACACACACCCACACTACATCCACATTACACACACCCACACTACACAACATCCACACTACATCCACACTACACTACATTCATACTACACAACATCCACACTACATCCACACTACACAACATCCACACTACACAACATCCACACTACACAACATTCACACAACATCCACACTACATTAACACTACACCACATTAACACTACACCACATCCACACTACACAACACTCACACTACATTAACACTAAACAACATTCACAATACATTCACACTACACACCTTCCACACTAAACAACATCCACACTACATTCACACTACACAACATCTACACTACATTAACACTAAACAACATCCACAGTACAATCACACTAAACAACATCCACAGTACAATCACACTAAACAACATCCACACTACACAACATTCACACAACATCCACATCCACACTACACAACATTCACACTACATTAACACTACACCACATTCACACTGCACAACATCCACACTACATTCACACTACACAACATCCACACTAAACTACATCCACACTACATTCACACTACACAACATCCACACTACATCCACACTACACAACATTCACACAACATCCACACTACACAACATTCACACAACATCCACACTACATTAACACTACACCACATTCACACTACACAACATCCACACTACATTAACACTAAACAACATCCACAATACATTCACACTACACAACATCCACACTAGATTAACACTACACAACATTCACACTACACAACATCCACAGTACATCCACACTACACAACATCCACACTACACACACCCACACTACATCCACATTACACAACATCCACACTACATCCACACTACACAACATCCACACTACATCCACACTACACAACATCCACACTACATTAACACTACACAACATTCATACTACACAACATCCACACTACATTAACACTAAACAACATCCACAATACATTCACACTAAACAACATCCACAGTACATTCACACTACACAACATTCACACTACACAACATCCACAGTACATCCACACTACACAACATCCACACTGCACACACCCACACTACATCCACATTACACACACCCACACTACACAACATCCACACTACATCCACACTACACAACATCCACACTACACAACATTCACACAACATCCACACTACATTAACACTACACCACATTCACACTACACAACATCCACACTACATCCACACTACATTAACACTACACAACATCCACACTACATTAACACTAAACAACATCCACAATACATTCACACTAAACAACATCCACAGTACATTCACACTACACAACATTCACACTACACAACATCCACAGTACATCCACACTACACAACATCCACACTACACACACCCACACTACATCCACATTACACACACCCACACTACACAACATCCACACTACATCCACACTACACAACATCCACACTACACAACATTCACACAACATCCACACTACATTCACACTACACAACATCCACACTACATCCACACTACACAACATTCACACAACATCCACACTACACAACATTCACACAACATCCACACTACATTAACACTACACCACATTCACACTACACAACATCCACACTACATTAACACTAAACAACATCCACAATACATTCACACTACACAACATCCACACTAGATTAACACTAAACAACATCCACAGTACATTCACACTACACAACATTCACACTACACAACATCCACACTACACAACATCCACACTACACACACCCACACTACATCCACATTACACACACCCACACTACACAACATCCACACTACATCCACACTACACTACATTCATACTACACAACATCCACACTACATCCACACTACACAACATCCACACTACACAACATTCACACAACATCCACACTACATTAACACTACACCACATTCACACTACACCACATCCACACTACACAACATTCACACTACATTAACACTAAACAACATTCACAATACATTCACACTACACACCATCCACACTAAACAACATCCACACTACATTCACACTACACAACATCTACACTACATTAACACTAAACAGCATCCACAGTACAATCACACTAAACAACATCCACAGTACAATCACACTAAACAACATCCACACTACACAACATCCACACTACACAACATTCACACAACATCCACATCCACACTACACAACATCTACATTACATTAACACTAAACAGCATCCACAGTACAATCACACTGCACAACATCCACACTACATCCACACTACACAACATCCACACTACACAACATTCACACAACATCCACACTACATTAACACTACACCACATTCACACTACACCACATCCACACTACACAACATTCACACTACATTAACACTAAACAACATTCACAATACATTCACACTACACACCATCCACACTAAACAACATCCACACTACATTCACACTACACAACATCTACACTACATTAACACTAAACAGCATCCACAGTACAATCACACTAAACAACATCCACACTACATTCACACTACACAACATCCACACTACATTCACACTACACAACATCCACACTACATCCACACTACACAACATTCACACAACATCCACATCCACACTACACAACATCTACATTACATTAACACTAAACAACATCCACAGTACAATCACACTGCACAACATCCACACTACATTCACACTACACAACATCCACACTACATTCACACTACACAACATCCACACTACATCCACACTACACAACATTCACACAACATCCACACTACACAACATTCACACAACATCCACACTACATTAACACTACACCACATTCACACTACACAACATCCACAATACATTCACACTACACAACATCCACACTAGATTAACACTAAACAACACCCACAGTACATCCACATTACACACACCCACACTACATCCACACTGTATCCACACTACACAACATCCACACTGTATCCACACTACACTACATTCATACTACACAACATCCACACTACATCCACACTACACAACATCCACACTACACAACATCCACACTACATTAACACTACACCACATTCACACTACACCACGTCCACACTACACAACATTCACACTACATTAACACTAAACAACATCCACACTACATTCACACTACACAACATCCACACTACATTAACACTAAACAACATCCACAGTACAATCACACTAAACAACATCCACACTACACAACATCCACACTACACAACATTCACACTACATTAACACTACACCACATTCACACTGCACAACATCCACACTACATTCACACTACACAACATCCACACTAAACAACATCCACACTACATTCACACTACATTAACACTAAACAACATTCACAGTACATTCACACTACATCCACACTACACACACCCACACTACATCCACACTACACAACATCCACACTAAATTAACACTAAACAACATCCACACTACATTTACACTACACACACCCACACTACACAACATCCACACTACATTCACACTACACAACACCCACACTACATCCACACTTCACTACATGGATTTTTGCAGGTAAGATCTCAAACGCTCAGTGAGTTTAGTTTCCTTTTGAGTTGCTTCCTGATTGAATGGTTCAGTAAATTACAGTTGTCTGGTATTTTTTGACTTGGAGGAGGTATTTTGTGGTGCTCTGTGTTTGACAAAGCAAATTATATGTGCATTCTCAGCAGGTTCCCTGGTGGATCAGTGGCTAGCCTTGAATGCCCTTAGCATTGAGACGGGGGTTCGAGACCTGCTCGAGGCATTGGCTTAGTTTCAGAAAGAAAGAAAGTTACCATCAGCAGTAACGCTGTAAGGTTAACATTACTACAGTTTTCACTGAAATGACATTAAAATGATAAAAGTGATCCAGTTTGTCTGAGAGTTTGCTAAGTGTCAAGCCATCGAGTTTAAGTGTTAATCCTGAGCTTTATTAGCGTGTGTTATTTCTGATGCTATTTCCATCCTGAGACTCAGCATGCAATCGGTTCCTGATGGAAGGAAAAGAGAAGGATTGCAGATATTTCTGAGCGCTGTGAAGTGTTCGAGTTCCTCCTCTATAGGTGTTGATGTAGGTGGAAGGTGTTTGTGCTGCCAGTTAAGCTGCAGGACGCATATTTTCTCACCGCCGTCCTTCTTTTTGTTTGCATTCCTCCCACCCCCTCCCCTTTTTTAAAGCCTTTTTCACACCGGTTGTATAAAAGCAAGCTGTCGCAGGGTCTCCGTGCTCCTGTCTTCACACAAGGACGAGGACGTGGCGCTCTGGTTCTGTTCCTCTTTTACACAGTACCCTTCCCTCTCTCTCTCTCTTCCTCTCTATCAGTGGATTTAAATGAAATAAGTGAGTAATGGTAGCGTTTAGTGATGCATGAGTTGTGTGTGCTGAAGGGAAGCCGACTTTCCTCTCCCCTGTTCAGTTCGTTGTTACAGGTGTTTGGCTCTAACCAGACACATCTGGACGACCTCCTAAGCAATAAATAAATAAATAAATAAAATTGTTTCCAGGCCCATTCACTTGTAAAAGTAAATAGGGCAGTGCAGATTCGCTGCGAGGATTTTGGGTGTCGAACATGAGGGATTATTTTCAGCCTCTCCTCCTCCCTCGAACCTGGACGAGGCTCAGAGTCGCTGCCGGGAGCGTCGGCGCTAGTAAACAGTGCACTTTAGTCTGAGCTAAAATGATAAAACAGATGTTCCGGCACTGACCCGGAGATTTGTGCGAGCATTTTGTATTGATCTCAAAACACAACGATCACACTGGGTATTACTGAAAGTCTCGGAAATCAGAGATTACATTAGAGAGCGCTCTAATGGTTCCTCTGTTTGCTTCTGAAAAAAAAAAAAAAGTAGTTTTTGATCAGGAACAGTGAAAAAACATCTGTGCAAGAATTATGGCTAGTGTTTTTTTTTTTCTTTTTTCTTGTTGTTCGCTTTTTTAATATTCTTTATTTAAAAAATAAGCAGTTTCATCCAGCATGTCACCGTGTAGAAAATGTAGAAATAAGCAAATTTCTAAATGTTATTTAACAGGACACTAACTCACTAGTTTAAGCAAGGTAGCTCACATTCTTCTGATTTCCTCTGGAAGCAGACAATACTGTCATAAAATTATCCTATGCTGCTATGGCAACCATCATCTCACCATCACTCCCCAGTGATGGACTGGCAACCCGTTCAAGGTGTACCCTGCCTCGTGGCCCAACTCAGTTTATTATACATACGTTATATATAAAGCAGTTTATAATCATTTATTTTGAACATCTGATTTAACTTTCCACTTGGACGAGCTTGTACTTTAAAACATCTGTATGCTGCATAAGGGCATATAATATACTGTAGCTACAAAGCTAACTAGCTTCTAATACAATGCTGAATCCCAACTCCTTCTTTAACCCCTGATCAAGGGCACTTCTTGGTGAGTGGAACAAGGGATTGTACACCCTACATAGGGCACTAGTTTTCACTTTAACATTAATATTCTAAAGAGTAATAAGTGGAAATATGCAGTAAATCTGGTGAGTTTCTGAGGTCTGTCCACCACCTCCATGGTTTATTCTCCTCACCTTTTAGATACAGAGTACCGCTAAGAGTTTAAAACTACTGGCACCTCCTGTTAATTACGCTAACTGTCGCTCACCAGCTCCACCAATCGCGGTTAGTTAGTTCCGCCAGGCACAAATAACTGTGGGTGGAGCAAAATAACTGGTTAAATAAAGAAACTAATCATAATCTGTTGATAGTAAATGGTGTTTGTGCAACTGTTGGATACAAGTGATATGAAATTACATTGAATGAACAATCTCAAAACAATGTTGCAAATACAACCTCAAAACAACTTCATTTGATCTTTTTTTCCCCCCTGATCGTCCATTCGCGTGAGCACATCCAGGGTCCCTTATGTTTCTAACAGGGTTTGGAATTAGGATCTGAGATCATGACGGATGTAACAGCTTCCCACACATGCCGTGTGTGTCTCATGTCACAAATCTCTTAGTGTCGTTACTTCTCTGTTTCATTTTCTTTCAGAAATATTACCATGAGATGCAGCTTAGCTTCCAAATGATTCCAATGTAATATGGGATTTGTACAACTGCACCACATCCACTTTCACAGAACAAATTCCATATGATAAGCAGGTTGTTGTTGTTTTATTTACCCTTTTATGTCAACTTTCCAATTTAATATTTCTGTGAACTGCTTTTATATTTTTTGGTTATTCTAACTTTTAAACAAGCTTGTTTACAGAATGAACATCCTTTATGAAGCTGCAGAAAACAGTGTTCATAAAAACACCCTAAATGTGTAAAATACATTTATACATTTTAGTATTCAATATAAAATGTATATTTCAGTATAAATTTTATATTGCTTTGTCATCAGGATTCAAGCTCAAGCAAGTGTTTTTGAGCTTATTTTCAGCACACAGTTAAATATTTTGAGTCTCTAACGGGCCACAGATTTAGACCCACGCTTCTGGTGTGCAGAGTTCAGAGCTTTCTGTGCCGAGTCGAGAGAGAGAGAGAGAGGAGAAGCCAGGGGCCGCCTTTTCCGTAATGTAACCGCAAATTGTTTTTTCCTTTTTTTTTTGTAAATTTTTTACTTAAGCTCGTAAATCTATTTGGGTTCCTGCAGCAGGCCTCTTAAAGGAGCCGCTCATCAGCCGGGTCTTGTTCCTTTCGCATGCCTCAACCCTGTACTCATATTTAAGGCTGCTTAATTGGTTCTGCGCTGAGCTCTAAGAGGCAATTACTCCATAAAAGCGAACGAGGAGGGTGTGCTGTAAACCAAGGCATCCTAATCCACCAGATTGATGCCAGACTTGAAAACAGCTGCACGTGGCAGTAATTAGTGGCGTAATGGGTTTATTATTTACGCTGAAAGACTCAAAGTGAAGATTTACGAAGAGGACAACGCGACTCCGAGGTAGAGCGGATCACAGAAACTTAGATAAATACACACAAGCGGAGGTTTTCCTCTGAGAGGTTCCTTTAAGAAAATAAGCTCTTTGTGCTCCAAGTGGAATGGCAAAGTCAGGAAAGTCTGATGTCACTGGGGTTTTTTCAAACCGCAACACACATCGTGAATTTCTGCCTAGTTCTATAAAAATGCAGAGCAATAACAGGGAGCAGACGTGGCAGCGCAGACACACACAGGAACAGTGAAACAGGATCGACTGGGTTTCAAAGGAACCAAAAAAAAAAAAAAAAAACCCTCTGTGAAACTTTAAATGTGGTTTCAGTGGGCGGAGCAAAAGTTACTGTACAATGTATAGAATAATGTTGTGTTGTTATCGTTTGGAGCACTTTGGCCGTGCAGAGTCAAAAGTCGATTCCTGCCTCAGGTCTGTGTGTGTGTGTGTGTGTGTGTAAACTGAGTGTGTGGCGTCAACTTTAAATAATTACTCATTATTATTATTATGCTTCTTAATATCTACACCCTTAAACTTGGTGCAGAAATGGTTCTTTAAGGGTTCTAATGTTCTTAGAGTCCCTGGAGTGGGTTCTGCCTGAGGGACACATAAGGCTTCCAACCTACCTGAGAGAGGGAACAAAGTTCTTTTATGCCCCAAAAAAGGTTTTCCTTGGAACCCTTTCCCTCTTAGAAACACTGCTGTATGCAGTTACAGGGTCCCCACTGAGGAAATACTGTACAGGGTCTTGAGGGGCGGAGAAATACAAAACCGAGGAATGAATGATATTCATGCTTTCCAAGATGGCCGCCTACATACTGTTTGAGTGGTTACAGATGGCAGGAAATTGATAAGTTTCACTTAAATTTTAGAATGAGATTGATGTTATTTCTTATCCTGCAGCAATAGAGACCAAATGTGTCTTGATCATGGTACAAAAGATTACGATATGAAAAATGTAAACATCAAAAAATCATTAGATATTTATCGATCTGTCATCAGAATGTGAGTGTGTGGAGTGAGTGACGTTCCGCTAGCTTAGCTTTCACTAAAAAGAACTGACTGTTTATTCATTCAGGAGCGATCAGGGTCTCATTTTTCACTGATGGTTTCCCTCTGAGGTGTGCGTGTGTGTGTGTGTGCGTTTAATAACTATTTAAAGCAAGATTGCAGATCTGCGAGCGGAAAGCCGTGACGAGGGCTGAAAAGAGCTGATGCCACTCGACTCGAGCTGGAGGAAAAAAGCGCACAGCTTTTTAACCGCTAAGAGAAAAGTTCCTGCGTTGTGCTGAATCGTCGTTTGGGAAGAAAGCGCCCGAGGACGTTGATCCAGGCTCGTTCAACTGTGGAATTTTTTAAAGAAGACTTGAAGGGAGATGAGCGATCGGTGCATGAGGAGGAAACTGGAGAGGCTCGTGTGTCCAGCGTAGCTTGTTTATTTAGCTGCTCCTACACGTTTCTTCTTCACAAGCAGATTTTTATGAATAAAGCTTCTGTTTCCTCAGAAGGTCACATGACCCGATCGGTCACTAGAGAGACCGGAAGATGAAGGGAATCTCTCAGGGAGAGACTGAAGTTTAGTGCAATAAAGAACATGACCTCCTCTTTTTCTCTCCTTCTTTAGCGTTTATTTTCCTGAACATCCTAAACGAGAGCTCAGGGAATTTTCCACGTGAGTCTCTGATCCTTCAGCCTGCGGCGAGAAACCGATCCCTGTGTTCCAATCCTGTTCCTGAAGCACCCTCGTCCCCTGCTCACTCCCCCTCGGATTCATCCGTCGTAAGGTTCAGACATTATATGACAGATCCGGTCGACATCGCTGACCGCAAAATACCCACGAGACATCTGGTGCAGTCTCCTGTCCTCTACATATTCCAGAACTCTGACAGCGTCACCTTTATTTCCTCTTTTATTTCTCTGACTCTTTCATTAGCAAGTTAGCGATCGAGGGAATTCACGACAGGCTAGTGAATGAGACAAAACTTTACGCTCATGTGTTTAGGTTCTGTGTAGATCTCAGAAACATGTATTACACAATCAGAATCTCGTTTAGGTCTGTGTGTAGTTTAAAGCGGCGTGTAGCTTTGGTCAGTATGTACTGTAGTTTAGGGCGGTGTGTAGGTTTTGTTCTGTGTGTAGTTGTGGACAGTGTGTAGTTTCGGTCAGTGTGTAGATATGGACAGTGTAATTTAGGACAGTGTGTAGTTGTGGACAGTGTGTAGTTGTGGACAGTGTGTAGTTTCGGTCAGTTGTGTAGTTTCGGTCAGTGTGTAGATATGGACAGTGTAATTTAGGACAGTGTGTAGTTGTGGACAGTGTGTAGTTGTGGACAGTGTGTAGTTTCGGTCAGTTGTGTAGTTTCGGTCAGTGTGTAGTTTAGGTCAGTTGTGTAGTTGTGGACAGTGTGTAGTTTCGGTTAGTTGTGTAGTTTCGATCAGTGTGTAGATATGGACAGTGTAATTTAGGACAGTGTGTAGTTGTGGACAGTGTGTAGTTGTGGACAGTGTGTAGTTTCGGTCAGTTGTGTAGTTTCGGTCAGTGTGTAGTTTAGGTCAGTTGTGTAGTTGTGGACAGTGTGTAGTTTCGGTCAGTGTGTAGTTTCGGTCAGTGTGTAGTTGTGGACAGTGTGTAGTTTCGGTCAGTTGTGTAGTTTCGGTCAGTGTGTAGTTTAGGTCAGTTGTGTAGTTGTGGACAGTGTGTAGTTTCGGTCAGTGTGTAGTTTCGGTCAGTGTGTAGTTTCGGTCAGTGTATAGTTGTGGACAGTGTGTAGTTTCGGTCAGTGTGCAGATGTGGACAGTGTAATTTAGGACAGTGTGTAGTTGTGGACAGTGTGTAGTTTCGGTCAGTGTATAGTTGTGGACAGTGTGTAGTTGTGAACAGTGTGTAGTTTAGCACAGTGTGTAGTTGTGGAAAGTGTATAGTTTAGGATAGTGTGTAGTTGTGGACAGTGTGTAGTTTCGGTCAGTGTATAGTTGTGGACAGTGTGTAGTTGTGGACAGCGTGTAGTTTAGCACAGTGTGTAGTTGTGGACAGTGTATAGTTTAGGATAGTGTGTAGTTGTGGACAGTGTGTAGTTTCGGTCAGTGTGGAGTCGTGGACAGTGTGTAGTTTCGGTCAGTGTGTAGTTGTGGACAGTGTGTAATTTAGGACAGTGTGTAGTTGTGGACAGTGAATAGTTTCGGTCAGTGTGTAGTTGTGGACAGTGTGTAGTTGTGAACAGTGTGTAGTTTAGCACAGTGTGTAGTTGTGGGCAGTGTATAGTTGTGGACAGCGTGTAGTTTAGCACAGTGTATAGTTGTGGACAGTGTATAGTTTCGGTCAGTGTGTAGTTGTAGACAGTGTGTAGTTTCGGTCAGTTGTGTAGTTTCGGTCAGTGTGTAGTTTAGGTCAGTTGTGTAGTTGTGGACAGTGTGTAGTTTCGGTCAGTGTGTAGTTTCAGTCAGTGTATAGTTGTGGACAGTGTGTAGTTTCGGTCAGTGTGTAGTTGTGGACAGTGTGTAGTTTAGGTCAGTTGTGTAGTTTCGGTCAGTGTGTAGTTTAGGTCAGTTGTGTAGTTGTGGACAGTGTGTAGTTTCGGTCAGTGTATAGTTGTGGACAGTGTGTAGTTTCAGTCAGTGTGTAGATGTGGACAGTGTAATTTAGGACAGTGTGTAGTTGTGGACAGTGTGTAGTTTCGGTCAGTTGTGTAGTTTCGGTCAGTGTGTAGATATGGACAGTGTAATTTAGGACAGTGTGTAGTTGTGGACAGTGTGTAGTTGTGGACAGTGTGTAGTTTCGGTCAGTTGTGTAGTTTCGGTCAGTGTGTAGTTTAGGTCAGTTGTGTAGTTGTGGACAGTGTGTAGTTTCGGTTAGTTGTGTAGTTTCGATCAGTGTGTAGATATGGACAGTGTAATTTAGGACAGTGTGTAGTTGTGGACAGTGTGTAGTTGTGGACAGTGTGTAGTTTCGGTCAGTTGTGTAGTTTCGGTCAGTGTGTAGTTTCGGTCAGTGTGTAGTTTCGGTCAGTGTGTAGTTGTGGACAGTGTGTAGTTTCGGTCAGTTGTGTAGTTTCGGTCAGTGTGTAGTTTAGGTCAATTGTGTAGTTGTGGACAGTGTGTAGTTTCGGTCAGTGTGTAGTTTCGGTCAGTGTATAGTTGTGGACAGTGTGTAGTTTCGGTCAGTGTGCAGATGTGGACAGTGTAATTTAGGACAGTGTGTAGTTGTGGACAGTGTGTAGTTTCGGTCAGTGTATAGTTGTGGACAGTGTGTAGTTGTGAACAGTGTGTAGTTTAGCACAGTGTGTAGTTGTGGAAAGTGTATAGTTGTGGACAGCGTGTAGTTTAGCACAGTGTGTAGTTGTGGACAGTGTATAGTTTAGGACAGTGTGTAGTTGTGGACAGTGTGTAGTTGTGAACAGTGTGTAGTTTAGCACAGTGTGTAGTTGTGGGCAGTGTATAGTTGTGGACAGCGTGTAGTTTAGCACAGTGTATAGTTGTGGACAGTGTATAGTTTCGGTCAGTGTGTAGTTGTAGACAGTGTGTAGTTTCGGTCAGTTGTGTAGTTTCGGTCAGTGTGTAGTTTAGGTCAGTTGTGTAGTTGTGGACAGTGTGTAGTTTCGGTCAGTGTGTAGTTTCAGTCAGTGTATAGTTGTGGACAGTGTGTAGTTTCGGTCAGTGTGTAGTTGTGGACAGTGTGTAGTTTAGGTCAGTTGTGTAGTTTCGGTCAGTGTGTAGTTTAGGTCAGTTGTGTAGTTGTGGACAGTGTGTAGTTTCGGTCAGTGTATAGTTGTGGACAGTGTGTAGTTTCAGTCAGTGTGTAGATGTGGACAGTGTAATTTAGGACAGTGTGTAGTTGTGGACAGTGTGTAGTTTCGGTCAGTTGTGTAGTTTCGGTCAGTGTGTAGATATGGACAGTGTAATTTAGGACAGTGTGTAGTTGTGGACAGTGTGTAGTTGTGGACAGTGTGTAGTTTCGGTCAGTTGTGTAGTTTCGGTCAGTGTGTAGTTTAGGTCAGTTGTGTAGTTGTGGACAGTGTGTAGTTTCGGTTAGTTGTGTAGTTTCGATCAGTGTGTAGATATGGACAGTGTAATTTAGGACAGTGTGTAGTTGTCGACAGTGTGTAGTTGTGGACAGTGTGTAGTTTCGGTCAGTTGTGTAGTTTCGGTCAGTGTGTAGTTTCGGTCAGTGTGTAGTTTCGGTCAGTGTGTAGTTGTGGACAGTGTGTAGTTTCGGTCAGTTGTGTAGTTTCGGTCAGTGTGTAGTTTAGGTCAATTGTGTAGTTGTGGACAGTGTGTAGTTTCGGTCAGTTGTGTAGTTTCGGTCAGTGTGTAGTTTAGGTCAATTGTGTAGTTGTGGACAGTGTGTAGTTTCGGTCAGTGTGTAGTTTCGGTCAGTGTATAGTTGTGGACAGTGTGTAGTTTCGGTCAGTGTGCAGATGTGGACAGTGTAATTTAGGACAGTGTGTAGTTGTGGACAGTGTGTAGTTTCGGTCAGTGTATAGTTGTGGACAGTGTGTAGTTGTGAACAGTGTGTAGTTTAGCACAGTGTGTAGTTGTGGAAAGTGTATAGTTGTGGACAGCGTGTAGTTTAGCACAGTGTGTAGTTGTGGACAGTGTATAGTTTAGGACAGTGTGTAGTTGTGGACAGTGTGTAGTTTCGGTCAGTGTGGAGTTGTGGACAGTGTGTAGTTTCGGTCAGTGTGTAGTTGTGGACAGTGTGTAATTTAGGACAGTGTGTAGTTGTGGACAGTGAATAGTTTCGGTCAGTGTGTAGTTGTGGACAGTGTGTAGTTGTGAACAGTGTGTAGTTTAGCACAGTGTGTAGTTGTGGACAGTGTATAGTTGTGGACAGCGTGTAGTTTAGCACAGTGTGTAGTTGTGGACAGTGTATAGTTTCGGTCAGTGTGTAGTTGTGGACAGTGTGTAGTTTCGGTCAGTTGTGTAGTTTCGGTCAGTGTGTAGTTTAGGTCAGTTGTGTATTTGTGGACAGTGTGTAGTTTCGGTCAGTGTGTAGTTGTGGACAGTGTGTAGTTTAGGTCAGTTGTGTAGTTTCGGTCAGTGTGTAGTTTAGGTCAGTTGTGTAGTTGTGGACAGTGTGTAGTTTCGGTCAGTGTATAGTTGTGGACAGTGTGTAGTTTCAGTCAGTGTGTAGATGTGGACAGTGTAATTTAGGACAGTGTGTAGTTGTGGACAGTGTGTAGTTTCGGTCAGTGTATAGTTGTGGACAGTGTGTAGTTTCCGTCAGTGTGTAGTTGTGGACAGTGTGTAGTTGTGAACAGTGTGTATTTTAGCACAGTGTGTAGTTGTGGAAAGTGTATAGTTGTGGACAGCGTGTAGTTTAGCACAGTGTGTAGTTGTGGACAGTGTATAGTTTAGGACAGTGTGTAGTTGTGGACAGTGTGTAGTTTCGGTCAGTGTGGAGTTGTGGACAGTGTGTAGTTTCCGTCAGTGTGTAGTTGTGGACAGTGTGTAATTTAGGACAGTGTGTAGTTGTGGACAGTGTGTAGTTGTGAACAGTGTGTAGTTTAGCACAGTGTGTAGTTGTGGACAGTGTATAGTTGTGGACAGCGTGTAGTTTAGCACAGTGTGTAGTTGTGGACAGTGTATAGTTTCGGTCAGTGTGTAGTTGTAGACAGTGTGTAGTTTCGGTCAGTGTGGAGTTGTGGACAGTGTGTAGTTTCGGTCAGTGTGTAGTTGTGGACAGTGTGTAGTTGTGAACAGTGTGTAGTTTAGCACAGTGTGTAGTTGTGGACAGCGTATAGTTTAGCACAGTGTGTAGTTGTGGACAGTGTATAGTTTAGGACAGTGTGTAGTTGTGGACAGTGTGTAGTTTAAGACAGTGTGTAGTTGTGGACAGTGTGTAGTTGTGGACAGTGTGTAGTAGTGGACATTGTGTAGTTGTGGACAGTGTGTAGTAGTGGACATTGTGTAGTTGTGGACAGTGAATAGTTGTGGACATTGTGTAGTTGTGGACATTTGTGCTGGGGAATGCAAGTACCTTCATGAACCTGTTTTATAATCACCTGAACATTTGTCCTGCTTTGATTCTTGTAAATAGTAATGAAATCGATCAGTGTGTGTGTGTGTGTGTGTGTGTGTGTGTGTGTTTGATCAGAGTGTGTGTTTGATCTGACTGTGGAAATGGAGAGGGTTGCTCTACTCTTCTGCTTTTTCCTATTTATTTATTTATTTATTTATTTATTTGCAGGCATGTTGATGCGCGAGCTCGGGGACATCTAGTGTCGGTAATTAAAACTGGATCTATAGATTAAAATGAAACGGCCCTCCGACATCAATTACACAACGCTAATTGAGTACATAGCGTTAGCGCAACACATTTCATCCAGCCTGAGTTTATACTGTAAGGCATCATAACTGCATCTCCTCCATAAACCTTATGAAGCTCAAACAGTAAAAATATCATCACACCTTTAATATTTAAACATTTTCTTAACTCAATCATTTTATCACTTTTTACTTTGAAAAAAGAAAAGATAATTATACAAATGATACATTTATACTTTAATAATAAAGTCAGAAATAATGGCCACGTGTCCCTATTTGGAAAAATAAGTGCCCCCCTCTCTTTAATGCTCGTAACACTTGATTTCTTTTTTTTTTTTTCTCTGATTTCTCATGACAAGGACACAGTAATATGCAGCGCAGCGTGTTTACACTCGTTCACTCACACGTTCAGCTCCATCACACTTTTCCTCGCTCTCCTCTCAGAGTGGTGTGATGATCTGAGACATAAAGAAAATTAAAAGTTCTGCAGACCAGCTGCAGGTTCTTTTGTGTAATGCTAGTGCATACAGAGCGCTGCGACACACACACTCGCTGTTGTCATGATGTAAACAGATGTAGAAAATAGGACACAAGAGCCGCAGGGCATTATGGGATTTCCTGATGCTGGAATTCATCACACCTGTCTGTAACGCTGCGCTCGGAGATTTTAATGCAAATTATATTTCTGTAAAATAATATCAGAGATCAAAAGAAAGTGTTTAACACAAATTACAATCTCTTCCAGGGTGTGTGTGTGTGTGTGTGTGTGTGTGTGTGTGTGTGTGTGTGTGTGTTTTAGTCTCACTACCTGTGTATGTTCTCCAGCCTGTCTGTGGATGTGTGTGTGTGTGTGTGTGTATGTTTTCCAGTCTGTCTGTGAAGGGGTGTGTGTGTGTGTGTGTGTGTGTGCCTCAGTCTCTCAGAGACAATGTTAGTTTAATTCTGTGTTTTCCACACTTTCTGTGATGGTGTACAGTATGTGTGTTCCAGTCTCTCCATTATAAGGTCTGTGTTTTTTAAGGTATCTCCATGAGGGTGTGTGTTCCAGTCTCCTTCATGTTCAAGTTCAGTGTGCAGGTGAATATGTATAACACCAGTGTATCTCAGCTGCGTAGTCATTTTTCACAGAGCCTGTCAGGAAGAAGGTGATAAAATTCTGCTCGCTGTATAATCAGAGATGAACCGCATCCAGGACTCATTATCTGTCCTTTCTTCTTTCTTCTACCGCTCTTATGAAGAAGAATAGCTTCTATTTTTTTAAATTTTGGTTTCCAGGAACACCGTGATAGCATTTCATTCACGCCGGAGCTGAAGTCATCACTATGCATATTACAAAGCGCGCTCCTCAGCGAAACCCAGATTAGAACCGGGTTCTGCCGTGTCCCTTTGATCCCACACACTTAGCAAACAAATTTGTGGATCATATTGCCAATAGGAGCGTTTAATGCAGGTTTGTTTGCGTCTCTTCTCCAGAATGATGTGATGAATTTGAGAGCAGGCCGATCGCGCTGACATTTGCAGCCGACGCTCGCTATACAAATGCAAATGTAATCTTCCCGTCCTCCTCGAGCCCCTAATTGTTCCCAGCTGCACTCTAGGCTTTGGGATAAAACCCAGTATGAGCTTAAATTAGATCTCCAGATCATTTATTCATGTATGTCGTTATCGCTTAACCGTTTGTAGTGCAGAAGAATACAGGTTCACGGCAATGCAGTAGGAAGGCGTGGCCATTTTAGGATGAGCAAAGTCTGACACTGAAGGAAGTGTTGTGGTAGAACTCTGCAAAAAAGCTTTTAGTTGAGAAACAAAAACATTTTAAAGATTGTTTGAATTAAATAATTAAAAAATAACAGTAAATAATTTGTAATCAATTTCTTTTCATGCAAAAAGAAATACAGAGCATCTGGAAAGTATTCACAGCGCTTCACTTTCCACATTTTGCTATTTTACAGCCCTGTTTCAACATGGATTCAATTCATTATTTTTCTCAAAATTCTACACACAATGCCCCACAATGACAACGTGGAAGAAGTTTGTTTGAAATCTTTGCAAATATATATATATATATATATAAAATCACATGTACGTGGCATAAGTATTCACATAACCTGACATGCCATGACGCTCAAACTTGTGCATTCTCTTTCCACTGATCGTCCTTGAGATGTTTCTACAACTCGACTGGAGTCCACCTGTGGGAAATTCAGTTGATTGGACATGATTTTAAAAAACACCTGTCTATATAAAAGGTCCCACATTTAACAGTCAAGTCAAGTCAAGTCAATTTTATTTATATAGCGCTTTTAACAATTGACATTGTCGCAAAGCAGCTTTACACAATAAAAAGAAGTAAGTTTGTATGCAATGTGAATGTGTATGAATCAAAATGATAAGATTGTCCCCGATGAGCAAGCCGAGGGCGACGGTGGCAAGGAAAAACTCCCTGAGATGGTAATAGGAAGAAACCTTGAGAGGAACCAGACTCAACAGGGAACCCATCCTCATCTGGGTGATAACGGAGAGCAGGGATTGATCAGCATAATAATGTGTACTGGAAGTTCAGTGTAACAGGAGATGTGTTAAAATTAAAATTAAAAGGAGTCCAGTTTGTTCCCGGAGGCTCAGGTAGACTGTAGGGGATTCCGGTCCTGAGTTATCGAACAACTGAAGTCACAGGTCCCCAGAGCATCAATCGATGACAGGACAGTCTTCATGGAAACCATCCCCAGCCACCACACGAATCCAGGCAGACCACACGGGGCATCCATGCGACGAGATCTCCAACCAGAAGCAGGACTCCAGGACGGGTTAGTGCAGGTCAGAGCATAAACCAAGTCACGACGTCCAAGGTATTGACTGTAGACATTCGAGACAGGTATTGAGGCACAGATCTGGGGTAGGGTACAGAAAAAAATTCTGTAGCATTGAAGATCCCAATGAGCACAGTGGCCTCCATCATCCATAAATGGAAGAAGGTAGGAACCACCAGGACACTTCCTAGAGTGGGCCGCCCGGCCAAACTGAGTGATCGGGGGAGAAGGGCCTTAAGTCAAGGAGGTGACCAAGTACCCGATGTTTAGTCTGAAAGAGCTCCAGTGTTTCTCTGAGGAGAGGAGAACCTTCCAGAAGAAAAAACATCTTGTAGCATCATACTCAAAAAGATAAGGCTGCACTTGATTGTTTCTCATGGTCTGAGAGTCCTTCAGGTCTTTTGGAAAACTGCAGGGCCCGTATTCACAAAGCTCCTTAAGCCTAAAGGTTGATCCTGGTGACGTAATTCTATGAAAAATCTTAGAATTATGACATTTTCTTAGAATTTTCCCTTAAATTTAGGATTAAATCTTAGTAAAGATAATCTTCTACAAAACATCTTAGCCCTAAAAACAGCTCCTAAGGTAAACATTGTTAAGAGTAGAGAGGAGGACTTTTAAGAGGTTTAAGAGTTTCTATAGCAGAGGACAAAATGGTGGAAAGAAGAAATATTCTCCAAACACTGAACATAAAGCTAAACGTAAACGCTGCTCTTCTGTCCAATTTGGTTTTCTTGTTCTTTTACTTCCTTCCGTCTCTCTTGGATTGTTGGCTACAGACCATCCAAAAGTGCAAATTAAATAAAATGTCCTGTGATCATGTAAACTGGTAAAAGCTGAGACGTTTTGCTTCCATCAATCTGAAATGGATTCACAAGTAATAAAATCAGAATGGTAAATAAATGTAAGAAATTAAATATACGTACTAACTACTTTGTGGAAATTGGTTGTTTAAAAAGGAGACACATTTTCAACAATTGGCTGTTTAATTATCTTTAAGATATTTCGCCTGTAACAGAAACTTTGCATAAAGTAGCCTGCATTCATGATTATACAATTTCATCATATACAAACATTATGATTTTACTGTCTGTTCTATTATCATATATTCTATTTTTACAAAGAGCTCATTTCAAGACCTTTACAGAGGTCAGAGGTTATTTTTTTTATCAACCAATCACAGTCTTTGAACTGCTGCATCATCCCTAGCAACGGGGTCGACCACGCCCCCTCACTACGATAAAGGGTTTTGTACTTTCTTTACTCAGAGTTGCTCTAAGAAGTTTTCTAAATCACTTTTTTTCTAAGACTCCCAGCTAGGACTTTTTAGGCTAAGATAGGAGCTCTCTGAGAGAATTCTAAGAAGCTTTGTGAATACGGGCCCAGGTGCCAGTCATGTGCCTTTTACTAAGGAGTGGCTTCAGTCTGGCCAATCTACCATGCAGACCTGATTGATGGAGTGCTGCAGAGATGGATTTTTTTTTCTGGAAGGTTCTCCTCTCTCCACTGGTCACCTCCCTGACTAAGGCCCTTCTCCCCTGATCGTTCACATTGGCCAGCCAACCCACTCTAGGAAGAGTCCTGGTGGTTACAAACTTCTTCATTTGTGGATGATGGAGGCAACTGTGCTGGACCTTCAATGTTGAAGAAATGTTTCTGTACCCTTCCCCAGATCTGTGCCTCGAAACAATCCTGTCTGAGAGGTCTACAGACAATTCCTTGGACTTCAGGGCTTGGTTTGTGCTCTGCCATGTACTGTTAACTGTGGGACCTTACATAGACAGGTCCAATCAACTGAATTTCCCAAAGGTGGATTCCAATCAAGTTGTAAAAACATCTCAAGGATGATCAGTGGAAACAGGATGCACCTGAGTCCAATTTTGAGTGTCATAGCAAAAGGTGTGAATACTTATGTACATGTGATTGTTTAGTTTTTTACGTTAAATTTGAAAGGATTTCAAACAAACTTCTTTCATGCTGTCATTATGGGGTATTGTTTTTAGAATTTTGAGAAAAATAATGAATTTAATCCATTTTGAAACAAGGCTGTAAAATAGCAAAATGTGGAGAAAGTGAAGCGCTGTGAATACTTCCTGGATGAACTGTATTAGACAAATATTCTGACCGTAGCACTCTAAAGCTTTAATTACTGCGTGAATGCTAATCCAGGGACTCAAAACTGAGCTAGCAGGCAATCAAAGGATAACTATTAAGCTTTATCTTAACAGTTAATGTAAATCAGCAATTAGCGCTTACATCTGGCACACATCTAGTAACCGACGGGTTGATGATGTAGTTAGTAGGCGACAGAAGCACTGCTTATATTTTTTTAACTTGTGGCTAATTAAAGAGCTGTTGAAATTAAAATTCTAGTTTGCATGTTTGTCACAATCACTCGGACTCGCCACAAACATTTTGATTAATGAGTTATTTAAAACACGACATACTGTAAGTTAGAAACAAATAAATTATAATAAAAGGCAGAGGCTTAATATACCTGAGAATAAATTAACTGTACGCATGAACAAAGAAGATGGTTTAGCTTAAGAAGAGATTTGATAAAATAAATACATTTAAAAAACCTAAATCTTTTACCTCCAAGAGAGAAAACCAGATGAAAGCTTATGTAAATACATGACTGGAATGATTTAACGAGAGTCATTTACAAAAACTCACTAGAGTTGACTGGTAAGTTATCTTAAAATACATCAAATAAATTTAATTAATTTAAAAGTTAGGCGGCACGCTGGTGTAGTGGTTAGCACTGTTGCCTTGCATCTCCAGGGTCCGGGTTCAATTCCCGATCTGGTTCGATTCCCGTCTCTGTGTGCATGGAGTCCGTATGTTCTCCCCGTGCATGGTGGGTTTCCTCCGGGTACTCTGACAGTCCAAAGACATGTAGGTTAGGTTAATTGGCATTCCCAAATTGGCTGCAGTGTGTGAATGAGTGTGTGCTCTGTGATGGATTGGCAACCTGTCCAGGGTGTACCCCGCCTTGTGCCATAAGTCTCCTTGGATAGGCTCCAGGCCCCCGCGACCCTGATTTACAGGATAAAGCGGTATAGATGATGATGAGTGAGTGAGTGAGGGTAATTTAATGTTAATTCAATTTCTTTAAAATATGAAAACTAACATACTGACTGAAAATAACACTAATTTACTGGCAAAGAGCTAATCTAACAAGTGTGAAAGCTTAAAAGCTAGCAAAATCACAATAGAGATTGTAATAGGCAACCTAGCAAACTTATGCTAACCTAGCAAGTGAAAGCTAACCTCATGAATTCTAAATTCTTTGTGAATAAAAATGAGACAGCTAAACTTTATTATTATTATTACAAATCAAATGTACCATTGATGATTCAGGTGGCAAGAAAATCACAGAAACATTCTGTATGGCTAGAAAAAAAATCATCTTCTTCACTAACAATCAGATCTCTCTCTGCTTTATCCCTCAGAGCTGCAGCAAACGAAAAGAAAAAAAAAAACAGCATTTCAGCTTAATCTGCAGCCACGTCCAATTTATTCCTGCTCCTGATTCATTAACTAGATGTCCGCTCGCCTTAATTAATCCTTCAGATGTGTCACGATTCTGATGTTTACATGCAAACAAAATCTCTAGCAGCGCCACACGCTACACACGGCTAATCAGGAATTAAGTGCAAAGCTTTTTTTAATGACAGTAATCAGTGAGGTCTGGGATAAACTGAGGCTCTGAGTAAACTCACACTGTGTGTTACAGTGAGGAAAACCGACACGCCGGATTTAATATCGTCTCATTTATGATTTTTTTAATTTTTTTTTGTACTCTTTCTGAAGTGCATTCTAGTTTAAAAAGTCATTCAGTATTGCTTGCGAGTGTCCCTGAAAATAGATGACTCCTCGTGTCCGTTGCACGTGCTGCGCACTTTCATTAAGAGCCAATCAGAATCCAATTATGGCCCCTATCGCAGCCAATTAAAGCTTTTTGCATTTAAACGCTACTGTAGGGTGAAATATTTCCAATCACCGCAACGCTTCATTATCACTTTGTCAGAATCGGCTGATGGAAAATGAAGTCTGGCGTGCTGGGGGTTTGAAATCCACACTTCCTCTTTTCCCTGGAGTCTATTTACCATAAACTCAGAGAGCATGGAAATGAGTAAAAATCCATTAATACTGCAGCTGTGAGACAGACAGCACAGCCTCGGCATTTATAAATAACTTAGAATTTGTACAAACCAACTGCTGCTTAAAGTTTTGATGGGTCGTTACGAAACTTGATGTAACAATCGAGAAGAAGAAACATCAAAACCAGAAAAAAAAAATAACAAACAGAAAAGCAGAAAGAACTTAATGCATGCCTAAAAGTATTTACAGGGTATTTTGTACACTTAGGTATGGCAAAGAGCTTTTTCATACATTTTAGCACTTTGTATAGTTTAGCATTTTGTACATTTTTATTTATATTATTTATTTCCTTTTTTTAATTTGTAATGCGCCATGTACAATATTAAACGTAAATTTTGCCATTTGATGTAGAATTACCTTGGAGGTAATTTTAATCTGCAGTTCCTTGGCAGGTCACATCAAAACAGTCAGAACAATGCTAATTAAGAACATAATCACAAGAACAAAACACCACCAGACAAATAACCACCCACAACAAGAGACATAATGGACATAACTAACACAATAACGCAATATCACATGACAGGGAGTGCTGTTCTGCTTGTTATAGCACTGATGTGGTCATAGGCATGAGGGCGAATCCAGAATACTGGATATATCACAGCTGTGCTGATATTCAGTACAGCAGCAGCACAACCTTGACCTCGATTGAACTCCTTTTATTATCAACAGATTACGAATTGTTTCTTTATTTCACCAGTTATTTTTCTCCGCTAACACATATCCTTCCACACCTAGCAGAACAAACTACTGACTGAAGAACAGGATTCTTAGGAACTCTTTTAATGGCTCTTTCATTTAATGAAAAATAAACAACCTGCATTCTGTTTTTGTAGGACAACACACGACTGAATATTGCCCAGAAGAGTAACTTCAGCTGTGTTTTCACACTAGGCACAATTGATTTGTACACACGAATGATTGCTCAATCCCCTTCCCACTCCCTCATTAGTCAGCGTTCACATTATTATTTTTCTCTGTACGTAGGTACACTTGCCTATTTTCACCCTCCGATACAGCAGGTGGCAGTACGCATCTGGTTAGTTTACTAGGTCCATTAAAGATGAAGAGTAAAAGAGAATGAGGGGTGAATCTTCTTGCTATGGCTAATATTATTAATGATGCTGTTGTTTGCCTTCCTACTTTATCACCGTGTTTTATCTGACTGCGTAGGTCAGAGAATAACATTGGCACATGCTCACATGCTGCGCATCCATGGCGAGTTTGGAAAAGACAGATCGGACTGATGACAGCGTGTCGACTTCTGTGTTCATTTGCGATTGCCTCCCATATCTGATTCGACATGGACCAGGTCTCAGACCAACACCTGCGAATTGACGATGCAGTTGAGTCAGGTCAGAATCCCCAAGGAATTCCTGATACACCAAGGTACTTCCTAATGGAAGATCTAAGATGGCTGTTTCTGGTACCTCAGCTCAGAATGTGGACCCCATCCAGAACGCCATGATGCACTGACTGGTGTACAAGGGTGGAGGAAACTGGGACAACTCCCCCAAGCTCCACCTGGTTCTTCCTTTTCAAGCTACTCTTTAGGATGTCAGAGGATTGCATCTCCCAAACAGGCACAGTGGTACTGAATGGTGGCAATAGATTAGAACCATTGTTTTGGACTGTCTAAACAAATGTGGCAGGGAAGGGACAAGCCAAAAGTAGTCATGGCTGTAGGAATATTGCCGATTTTCTTTTCCTTCACACACTCGGGCGTGGACAGCAGGTCACCGGCACACAACTGCTACAAAGCTGCCCCAACGGTGAGCTCCAGTCCCCCACCAACAGTCACAGCTCACTTCTGTGCATGTCAATCTGCCACATGTGTTAGACTGTTTGTATTGTGCCTCACTCCATTCTTCAATGACACACCGCTGAAAGCTAAAAGGCTGATCTAATAACCCAGAAATCCATATCCATGTTTGTGCAGTAGACTAAATTTTAGTTCCTGAGAAAAACTAAGTAAAGCATAATAATAATTATAATTATATCAATGAGACATTACTGATTTATGTATTTAATTAAATTTAACTTTTTTATCATTTATAAATGCCATAGCCCCGCTATGGGAAAAATAAGATTAAACAGTAGATTCAGGATAACAACAGTAACCTAGCCTCAAATCCATAACCACAGGGTCACAGGTTCATGTCTCAGTGTGCGTCGGTGTCTAATATCACTCATCCTCTCTGCCCTTTGCCATGGCCTCCGTGAAAAACTTCCAAATCCCCAAATCATGATAGGAAAAAAAATGTGTTATGAAAGTTTTCGCTTTTGGGAAATAGATGACTTTCAGTGATCTCTTTTGTGACAAATGGCTTGACCTGACACTGAAATGGTTCTTTCTGAAATTTTCATTCCTCAAAAAAATCGAACCATTTTAGACAAGAATTACAGCACAAGAACAATGTTTCGTATGTTATCTGCCATGTTATGTAGAATTCTACAAGATATATGGCTTTAATCCACGGACAAGAAAAGTCAATAAAGTAATGACATTAATGTTCTGTTGTAAAAGGGAAGTGAGGAACACACACATCGCTGCACTGTCAGACCCCAGCCACCTTGGACATGAAAAAAGATAATGTAGAAGCATGATATTCCTTACATGTACATTTTTGTATTGTGTACACTTCAATACTTCCTAAGGTGCAGTATTCTGTAGAGTTCATTAATTTAGTATATCATAGACTTAAATTTTTTAACAGAGTTTAGTAACTATCAAAGATACATACATTATTCACATTTTTGCATGCTTCAGTATTTAGCAGTTTAGCAATCCATACAGTTTAATGTATTTATTTATTCATTTCTTTATGTAACTTTTGATATTATGTAAATTTTAGTATTTTGCACATTCAGTACACTCAGCAATCCATAACATTCAGTATTTTTATAGTTTCTCATAATATTTCATAGTGTTCAGTATTTTATACCCTTCTCTTTTATAAAATAATTAAATTTAAAAAATCTGTACTTCTTGTGCATACCATGTTGTTGTTGTTGTTGTTGTTGTTGTTCATCTTAGAGATGCTCCCATTATGGGATCGCCTCTGAGGGCAATCCAATACACGCACAACTTTATGCCGGTTACCTTTCCCCGTTTATCTGGGCTCGGAACCAGCACTGCATTCCATGAAATTTTGTATTACTTATAGTTCAGTATTTCATAGAGGTACGTCCTACACTTTAGTATTAAAATAACAAAAACAGTATTTCCTTGACTGCATAGAGTCCATAATGGACAGTGTTTTGAATACGTTGGCAGTTCATTAAAAAAAAAAAAACATATTTTGTATACTATTTCTTATAGTTCAGTATTCCATAGTATTCAGTATTTCCTGCACTTAAGTATGTAACAGTGTTTAGTATTTCCTTGGATTTGTTATTCCATAAAATTTAGTATTTCCTATAGGTCAGTATTGCACAGAGTAACGTACAGATCTGAAGGTAAGAATGGTACCATAAGGTAGGGATAAGAAACCTGAACACTATTGTGTGTTATTATTTAGATAGTCTATAATGTGTGTAACGTATAACTCTCCAAACCCCAAACCATCAGCAGTGCTGTGAAAACCACAGACCATTTAGCAGAATAAAAAAAAAATAAAATAAATAAAGTACTCATCCTAAAGCAGGTGTAATCTTCTCTACTCCTTCAACATGCTAACGTTAAAAACATTTATTTTTCACGTTATATTTTATCATTACAAAAGTCAGATCAGTATGATGAGGTTTAAATGACTTTTTATTCCATACTAGTTTTTCACAGCTTCCAACAAACTTGATTGAACTAATCAGCTATTAACCTTTTTATGAATTAAAGTCGGTGAGGTAGAGCAGGGAAAATACTATACAGCTATAGCCAAAAGTTTTGAAAGTGATACAAATATGAATTTTCACAAGGTCTGCTGCTTCGGTGTTTTGGATCTTTTTGTCGGATGTTACTATGGTATACTTAAGTATAATTACAGTACAAGTATTTTATGGGTGTGAAAGGCTTTTTGCTTTTTGCCCATTAAGCGACATTTAATAAGTGCAATGTTTCTGTAAACCATTTAATCTTTGCTTTAGACTTTTCATTTATTTATTACTTAATGTATTTTTATAACATGACACCATTGTAAATAACCCCTCGCTCTGGACGATGTTTAAGTAAACGAGAAATAAGAGGTGTGAATTTGATGAAATATGACACGTCCTTTCTTCTCAGCCCTGCTATTGATCCTGGCAGCTTGAGAAATCTTCTGTTTATTTGTTCTGCCCACATCATCACCAGAACATTTGACATCTCGTTCATCGCCTCTTACTTAATTTCCAAATCTGCCAATTCCAAATCAATGGCGTTAGGATTAAAAGCATACATACATAAATATAAGACTCCATGGAAGCGTTATGCATCTCTCGCCATCAAAATACCAGACGCTGGCGATTATTCACAGAGGCATTGTGTTTCTATCGACCGAGTCAGGGATATATCATTACTAGCTGTTGATCTGTGTGTGTGTGTGTGTGTCAGTGCGGTGTGTATGTGTCTGATTGTTGTATATGTTTTAATGTGGTGTGTATGTGTGTCAGTATGGTGTGTACGTTAGTATGGTGTGTATATGTAAGTGTGGTATGTACGTGTCAAATTGTTGTGGATATGTCAGTGTGGTTTGTATGTGTCTGATTGTTGTGTTCGTGACAGTGTGGGAAGGGAACTGCCATTGGGTGCTGATCTCTTTTGGTGGGTTGGTGAGGGCATACGGTCTGCACAACTTGTGATTAGAGTGTCAAATTATGAACAAAATACAGAGGCATAAACAAAGTTTTTTTCAATGTCTTGTACACTTAAGTATTCCACACAGCTTTGTAGTCTATGGACTTAATCATTCAGTAAGGAATGACGTACTGCTCAGTATTTTCTATATTTCAGTATTCTGTACACTTTCAGCTAAATACTCTTCAGTATTCTGTAGAGTTCAGTATTTACTGTATAATATTCTATATATAAAATTTAATATTCTGTAAGCTTTGGTGTTTATCACACTGACACACATCGACAACACCAGCTACCCATGTATTACTTCATCATGTGTAGTTTATATTACAGCTAAAGTAGCTATGAGAATGAATTCTACCATTCAACTGACTGAAGTACACCGGTACAGTATCGTTCAGAGCTCATGCTGAGATCAGAATCATGGTCCGAGGAGACGCCACCATCTGTTAGTATACAGTATAACAGGTCTAATGTGTGCTAAAGCCACTAATCACCCGGCTGTACATCATCATAAACTAACGCAGTAAACTGTCTTCGACAGACCTAGCATTTCTCTTGACTGAGCCAGGCTGGTGACGTATGTGTGTCTGTGTGTGTGTGTTGTATCTGTGTTTGTCACATTTATATGACAGAGAAACATTAGCATCTCACTCTTCCCTCAGCGAGTGTATCTCAGATCCATCACTCACTATGTGTTAATAAACACTGCAGGACAGCTGCAGGGCTACAGGCTAATTCGACCCTCAGAAATGTGTTTATCCTCAGTGTGTGAGTGTGTATTCTGTCTGTCATCATTTGTCTAGGTGTTAGTGCTCATACTTTTAACTTAGGAAAAATCTTCAACCGTCTCTATTAGTCCTAAATCGCTAGCTTTAACAAAAACACATATAGAAAAACAGATTTTCTTTACCTCAGGAAACAGGCTGTGCAGGTCGTTTGTTGTGTCGATAGTCTCCTTTAGGACAGAATCTGCGCTAACTGTTAGCATTCAGGAACTATTTTTAGTATCTCCATTTTCACTCGAGTTAGCATTAGCCATACTATAACCATAACAACCAATTAATTTATTTGTGCATTTGCACACTTAAACAAGCTATCAATGCATGCTAACACATTAATGGAATACATTTCCCTGAGGTAGCATTCGTAGCAAGTTTGTCACTGCTTCTTTTACCACTTACAGCCATTATCAAAACAGGCTTAATACGGCTCAATGTTAATAAAATTCACAAATTCACAATTTAATTAAATAAATCAGTGAGTGCTTTCTGTTTTTCTTTCTTATACCCACAATCCAGACCGGCTATATCAGAAATCATGCTAAGCATTTGCAGCACACTTTTCTCTCAGGAATATATATATATATATATTTTTTTTTTATTATTATTTTTATTTTAAGTAGGTCAAATTTTTCTCCATCACAAGCAGGGAATGGAGCAAACACTAACGCTAACACCCAGGACCTCATTTAATGTGAGTGTGTAGAGTGTATTCACGCCCCTGACAGGCCATGAAGAAAGGTCTATTAGCGTTAGCGTCAGACTTTTCCCTCAGGATACATTTCCAGCAGCTCCTTATTCCTCCATCAGCGAGTCTAGCCTTAATCATTATGGCTAGTGCTAACTCCCAGTGACTCATTTAATGTGAACATACAAGTGTGTAACACACACACACACACACACCAGATCGTTTTACTCTATTATATATTTAAAATCTGTTATTTGTAAATAGTTACCTTTAGTTTTAATGATATTTAGCAATAGCTAGATATGCTAAAAGCTAGATTTGCTAATGTGTGTGTGTGTGTGTGTGTGTGTGTGTGTGTGTGTGTGTGTGTGAGAGAGAGAGAGAGATCTTTGTGTTTGTCACACCCACACACCTTGTTGATGGAATTATGCTAAGCATTAGCGTCATGCCTTTTTCTCTCAGAAAACATTTCTAATGTTGTGTTTAGCAAGTCTTGACTAGCTGTAATAACTATAATCCTCATCGTAATAGAGAAGAATGCTAACAACACATTTCTCTTCTCTCGCTCTTTCTCTCTCTTAATCTTAGCAAATGTGTTAAGCACTCACACTACTACTTAGAATAGTATTACTAAAACACTAGCACATAGGAATTCTGAAAACACTGTGTGTGTGAGTGTGTTGTCACACCCATGCTCTGATGATAGAATTATGCTAAGTATTACCGTCATGCTTCTTTACATTTTGAGGAGTCTAGGTGATTGCACCCTGACGAGGTGTAATCTTAAATATAATAGAGGAGAAGATTAGCTAACTGCAAATGCTAATCCCCACACGGGCTACGCTAAATCATTAGCATCGCAGATTTTTCCAGCTTCACACAGATCATGATAAAAACAAAAAGCAAATTTTCACATAATTAAACTAACGTATTGTGTGTGTGTGTGTGTGTGTGTGTGTGTGTGTGTGTGTGTGTGTGTGTGTGTGGTACAGTTAGGCTTGCTGGTGCAACTACCAGGTAAACATTAGCATCACATTTTTTGCCTAAGGAAATTTTTTTGTGAGCAATGCATTTGCTCTGTCATTAGCTATAGACTTTAGTGTGTGTGTGTGTGTGTGTGTGTTTCATGTTTAACACACATGACAAGTGACAGAATTTATGCTAAGCATTAGCACATGTTGAATAGCACCACAACCTTATCTCAGGATATATTTCTGCAAGACTTGTTATTGCTGTATTGTTACAAATGTGCATAGTGTATATATTGTTACATATTGCACAATGTTAATATTGTTTGTGTTGGCCAATAAAGCTGATTTTATACTGATGCAAAATATATGCTGGTATGCTGTGGACCAGCATCAGTAAAGTGTCCAGCATACCAGCATATATTTTGCATCAGTATAAAATCAGATTTATTGGCAAACACAAACAATATTAACATTGTGTAATATGTAACAATATATACAATTGATAATAATAATAATAATAATAATAATAACAAAAACAAAACATGAGACCAACCTCTCAGGGACACTTTCACACCACAGGAGTGTAAATGAGTGAGCTTGGCCCTCACTCTTTATTTAGGGGTCTGCAGGTTTATGGGTCCTGAAGTAGTTCTGACATGACCTGACATTTGTGTATTTTTCTTACTTATAAACATGTAAATGTCACCTATTTCACCTAGTGCAAAGTAAATGTCCAGGATTGAGGGAAGAGGGACACAGATGATCTTATACACAGAAGGCACCTTTCTGGCATACTGTAAATATGGCCGTGCAAACAGACATTAAGGGTAAAACAGTGGGAACAGGAACAGAGCACTATGAAGAAAGGGTGTCAGGTTTGTAAAAGCCCACTATTACACCCTATACACAGTCATACATCTTTGTGCCTCTCTCGAAAAGCAGTTCTTGTTTATCTCAAGACACAAGTGAACATCACATACCTGGCATTTCCATGGTGTTTATGGCTGCTTACTTTAAACTGATTTGCAATTCACGCAGACCCTGTGACCAGCAGTGGTAACATTCCTGGCATCTGAGGTCAGTCCATGTGCTGGTTGTGTGCAGTCACAGGTGAAGCCTTATCGTGTGGTCAACCACTTAAAAATACAAGAGATCCGTCCCGAATCCAGACCCCAGTCGTGGTCGAGGTTCCCGTGACATAGTGATGGTCCGTCTGTATCTTGCCTGCTTGTTTGCATTTGGTCTCTATAAAACAGGTGGCTGATCATTTTCATGGTCACAACTGTTTATAAAAAAGGAAAAAGAAACATAAACATGATGATAATAAAATTACTGTCAATAATCATCAATAACTATTGACCATGCATAAAGACAACACAAACTTTTGCAATGTTTAGGCAACAGGAGCTTAAGTGTTTGTGCTAAATAACATTATAGATAGCAGTGTCATAAGCTAACCAAAAACTGAACCAAATTGCTACCATAACATGAAGCTATCCAAAACGGGGTGAATATATTATAAACATTTACACCACAGCTGATACTGACAACCATCTGTAATCTAGGTACATACTGTAAGGCATTAGCTTAGCCACCTGTGAGCTAACCTGTTTGTGCTAAGCTACATAAGGCAGTATGTTAGCATGATTTAGCAGTGTTATCTACATGCTAACCAAACCATGTAAGTGACATTAAATGACAATGTTTCACATAAACTGGCAAAAGCTTGTGAGAAAATGAGGAAAAATTAATTAATATTAGTTTTATATTATCAGAATAAGGATTATATAAGATTTAACAACTTACCCATGGTAACAGCTTGCTGGATTCTCCTCCTTCGTTCTCTGTTGGAGTCTCAGTGTTGTTCTGAGGTAAATCTAAACTCCTCCCACTGTCCAGAACATTCTGTAGAGCTCCAGAAACCTGCACAGCGCCTAACAACATCCTACACACCGCAGGAAACTTATCGGATCTACTGTGTGTGTGTGTTGGGGTGGCCTTGTATGTAGATTACCCTGACTGTTTCCCTGTGAACAGCGTGTGGGCGTGTCCTTAGGTCATTATCAGTGAATGAAGTGTGGCAGAAAGACTGTATCTCTCCTTAGATTCATATGGATTACATAAACTGAGAACATTTATTTTTGATTAAGCTTGCTACATTTAAAAGTAGACACTTTAAGCTTTCTATAGATATATATATGTATAGATATATAGATATATGGATATGTGTGTGTTTATTTTAGTTATTTTAGTGACACGTTTCAAAAAGATTTACAGGGAGACTGAGACAGCAGAAAGCGCACCCTGTTTATTTTCTTTATTTTACAAAAGCACAATGTTTTATTGATATGTGAGTGTACATTAACAAATAAAGATATAAATCGATACATTACATGTATGTGTATGATTAAAAATGATGGAACATTTTAAGTTATTTTGACGGTTACCATAAAAAAATGCACGCTGCTGGTATAATTGCTGGTCAAGCTGGTAAACATCTATGATGGTCTATGCTGGGTTTTTTTTTTTTTTTTTAGTTTTAAGTGATTTCCATTGAAAAAAAGTGCATTTATATAAAGGTTTGTGTTGTGTTTTTAGACAATCCACAGACATTTAATAAATGTAAAATAATGTATTTACATGTTTTTGGTAAATGGATTATTTTTGTCTTTTGTATGTAAATCCATTTAAAGATAACACTACACAGTCCATGTATTTACATTACACATTATTTTCAGTACAAGCTATTAAAAAACAAGATAATGAGCTAAAGTGGTACCCAATTTTAACTACCAAAACCTTGCTGGTGGCCCAACATATAAATCATGCTGGCCTATGCTGGATTTTTCAGCAGACATGCTGGTCTTCCATCAGTTATGCTGGTTCACCAGCTAAACCAGCACCAGACAAGCACTAACTAGCAAGACCAATGCTAGTGGTAAGGTTTCATCAGCGTAGATCAGCTGGTCTTCCATCAGTTATGCTGGTTCACCAGCTAAACCAGCATCAGACCAGCATTAACCAGCATAGACCAGCATATAAATCATCTTGGTCTATGCTGTTTTTTTTTCAGCTGGGTAACACAGGAACTAGTTTGAAAACTAATGCTAACACACAAGCTAATGCTAATAACATAGAGATATTAAAAGTTAATACTAACATACAAGAATGTCTTTAAACGCCAGTACTATCATAGGGAATTATTTAAAAGTTAATGCTAAATTATATAAATTGGAAAAAACTAATGCTAACTTATAGAAGAACTTTAAAATCTAACACCAACACATGAACTTGTTTAATTTGAGTTTAATCCAGAAGATTGATCAGCTATGTGTTTTTTTTAAAGTGTCACCACCTTTAATCATATGCATGACAAATGAAGCAATAAAGGCTAAAAGCTAATGCTAACACCAAGAAATAAATTAATCCAGTTAAGCTATAGATGGTGGCCGTCATCAAAACTCTCCTTGAGGGAAGGTGACCTGTCTCACTTGCTTTTCACACTCATCCATCAAATGAACAAGTGAAAGAGCTTTTATCTTCATGGATAAAAACAAAAAACATGGTTCCGCTTCAGAACATAACAGGAGCTAGCAGCGCTTATTAGCCCTGCAACTGGTTCGCACATTAGGGACAGATGTGTGTTTGGTTGTCATGGTAAAATTATATTCTCACAGGTTTAGTTTACTGGTAAAAAAAACCAGTGATGCAAGTCCTAAAATATGATCTATGCCACAAGCAGTTAGCTAAGTGCCTAGCAGAGTTAGCACGATCTGGTTCTTAGATCTGGCAGAAGAAAAACGGGGCGGCGTTTTCTAATTGGCACATTTTTGTACTGTTGCATTTTTAATGAGCATGAAGGTATGGAGTTCTTTCCCATCCATGTTAATCGAGTCTCAAGCAGGGCTTTTGTTTGTTTTGTTTTTTTGTCGTTTTTTCCTACAGAAATCTGTATTTGTGACAACTGTAAATTGTGTTTATTAACAAAAAAATAAACACATTTTGATGTAAAAAAAAAAAAATCAGCCTATGAATTGAAAGCCATTGTTCACTTTTTTCAATTTTTATATATTTTTTATTTGTTTTTAGTTTATAATTAGATTTCTTATGTATTTTGCCCAATATGAAAATATATGTATTATATGTATTTAAATCACTTGTTTATCCTTAAGAATATTGTTGTATTTATGTATCTTTTTAATAACTTTCACATTGCATTGAACTCTTATAGGTAAAATAAAGTCCTTTTTTGAGATAAATAAATTCTGCGGTTGTTATTAATTATGCATGCAGTGATGACCCGACACTGGGCGTTTGGTGTGATTTTTACACTTCAGCACTAAATGTGCATTAATCAGTGGTGATAAGGCGATCAGTCCTGCCTGAGAGCCGGGGTGAAGCAGCTCGGGAACATGAGGTATGTTTTATTTTGGGCCAAACTCTTTTAGTTTTATGGGGGATCGTGAGTTAAAGGTGCTGATGCTGTGCTTCACTTCTTCTTTTTTGTTCTTTACCAACAAGCTCTTAACTGTTGAAGAGATAATTGTGTTAAATATTATTTTAAATGATAGTATTTCAATTATTTAACTTCAAATCATTACAGTGAGATATAATAAATACTCTCTCTCTCTCTTATTCTCTCTATCTCTTCCCTGATAACTAATTTAAACCTGAGCATCTGTATAAACTTCCCTCCTTTACATCATCTTCCAATTTCATTCCACGCATCCTGAAGTTACTGGAAGATTTCATCACTGATTTTATATGTATGATGCAAAGAGAGAGAGAGAGAGGGAGAACTCCTGACATCATTGCAGTACTGTACTGTGATTGGACAACAGCTTGCTTCCTCATCACCAATCAGCTGTAAATTTGCATATGGCTCTATAAAAATAAACTGAAACATGACAGCATGCAGAAGCGCTGATCTGGGCTGTGCATAAGCAAATCTGGTCTTTAGTCAGCTGTTTAAACGCTGGCTAAGGGGGGGACAAGACTCAGCGTTTATTCATTCATTTTCTATAGCCCTCAGCCTGACAGGACTAGCCGGGGGACTGGTGCTTCTGCCTTTGGGCACAAGGTGGGGGTAAACTGTGGGTGGGGTGCCAACTGGGAGGAAACCGGAGAACCTGGAGGAAAACCCCCAAATCATAGGGAGAACATGCAGACGTACACACACACACATACACACACACACACACACAAAGCAGAGGTGAGATTCAAACCCCCAGCCCTGGAGATGCAAGGCGACAGTGCTAACCGCTCAGCTTCCATAATCTTTCACACCATTATCTAATCATTATTATTATTATTTACATTATTATTTAAGGAAGGAAAAGTGTCTAAGTTTCTAATTTATTTATTTCCTCACTTATTATAGGGTGTTAAAGATTCAGTGTTTTACTCAGACGTGTTAAATATAACACCAGTATGTACAGAAACACTCACCGATCTCTCATGTATGACAAATGTTATATTTGATGTGTAAACTTCCTTGACCTATTTGAGCTCCTTTAATGCATAGATATTTCTGTGAAGTTAATCAATGACTGCCATAATAATAATAATAATAATAATAATAATAATAGTTAGAATTTGCATCATAACTATTGCACACCTCTGAAGTGTTAAATAAAGTTGAGAGAGTGTGTGTAGAAGCGCTTAATGCTTTCCCGCCATACGTTATCAGGCATTTATGTTATCCGTGCTGGAAGTCCATCCTTCTGTTCCCATTTCCTCCTCCATCTCTAAGGTTCCTGTAAGCTTCACCTCTCCGCTTGAGATGATTACAGTCCAGAGAGGGTTCTCCGTTTCAGCTGGTGTCTTGATTTTTCCCTCTCGCTGCTCACACAATCGAACTCGCGCTGACCATGATCTGTCGCAGGAAAGTGAGAACTCGAGAAAAAACAAATACAACATAGAAATAAATTTACAACTTGCTTCAGTGCCATGGTGAAGATAATACTTTGGTTTTATAGGAATATTTTAAACCGATTTATAATAAAAGTATATATATATATATATATATATATATATATATATATATAGATATAGATATTATTGGAAAATGTTCGATTTTTTTTTATTAGAATTTGCTCAAATGGTATTCAGTAAAAAAACATAAATGTGAGAGGTCTTATTTATTACTCTCATCAGTTAATCTTGTATTTCACTTTTCTAAATGTACACAGGCTGATTTAATTTGCATATTGCAATGTTACAAATTCCTAAGGTGAAATATTAAACTTTAATAAATTATTGTCACATGAAATAACATTTAAAAACACTTTCGTGTCTGCAGGTCGAGGACATGCTGCACTGTGCAGTTTTTGTGAGTTAAATCGATTTTGATACCAAGACATAATGAATCTGCATGAGACTATGTGTGGGGAAATGTGTGCATGTGTGTGTGTTCATGTGGCACAAAAAGATGACTAACTTTAACTGTTTTTTATCTTTAGAGAAATTAAGAGTGGCTGCTGAGGCATTTACAGCTGCTACAACGGAACAGGAATGACGTTGTTCCGGTGAGGTGGTGCGACGGCGTGACTATGAACTTCATGAACTGATGTAAATGTAATCGTTGGTGTTGCGTTGGTGTAGGAGGAGATGAACTAATTTGCGTAAATGTTTGCGATATCCACGGAGCTGGATTGAACTACACCATGGTCTCAGTATTGAAGCTCACGTCGCGTTTATTTCCTGCCTTGCAGCCATTTCAGCTTTAGCATTAAATTCCAGAGGAACAAAGTCACTGAAGCGCTGTGAGGTTAGAAAGTGTTTTGTGATGTTTAAGGCTTCTGTTCAGTTCTCCGGTGTCTGGGCTACTCCCGTATTCCTCACCACGGGTCCGTCCCGACCAGATCAGATGAGCTTTAGAAGTTCGGTGTCACTGATAACTTTGACTGCAGATAAATTATCTTTGGAGAGGGTGAATAATTCACAGATAACAATAAAGACCTGGGCGACTGAGCCGAACGGCGAAGGAGACTTTGAAGATTACTGAAAACTTTTTACTTTTATTTAGTTATTTTATCTACCCGGGAGATTTGAGGTGTTTTCTTAGATGCAAAGTGTCACGAAATTCAGTGTGAAAAATCAATGTCCTTTAAAGTGTGACATGTCCTTCAGACCATCAGCAGACCATCTTCTTTAGTGGGCTCGAGAGATAGATTAACTTATTTATTTATTTATTTATTTATTTTAATCAATAGATAGATAGAACTTACTAGAATGTTCCTTCTCCGCCCCCAGCCGTCCTTTCACTTTTAAAACTGGTTCAACTGGTCAGGTTTTTGTGGTTCATGGTGGTGAGTAAATGCCTGTCATGGTCAGTGGGGAGATAGAGAGCCTTACTGCTTTAATTAAATAATTAAATGTCATTAACTCACCTCTCTGGCACACGTGCGCGTACTGCACTGAGAATATCATAAAATAAACATGTCTCATTTTGCAGTTCTGTTTTCGAATATGAAAAAGCCTCCTCGTGTACAGGAGGTGACATTAGTTTAATGTTATAATTGTCATACCGCGTTCTCATTTACCTTGCTAATGCTAAACCCTGAGAGCGGTCAGAGTGTGAATTAAATACAAGTGGATGCGATTCGTACAACCTTCATAGCATCAGAAATACTACGGCTCTGCAGACTGCAGTCACTAATTGAATGGCGCTAACGGCGCAAATTAATGTCAGCTGTGTGAAGCCACTTTAACTCAAGCTGGAACGATTGAAGTATTAGCATCGCACATCAGAGCGTTAAGGCACGCGAGTCTGTTACCTGAAATCTGTAAATCTCCTGATGTACAATCGTACACGATAGCCTCGTTTTGTTCATGTGACTCTTGTTGCAGTTGCACAACGTTAGTTATAAACAACGCCCCCTACAGTCACAGTGAAAGCACACTATATTCTACTCACTGCACTGTAACTGTTCATGTTTAAATAAAATGTGGCCTAACAGCATGTGATTTAAATGTTATTGTATTATTAAATGTTAAATAAATTTGATGTTATTGTTTAGGAAAGTTAGTATGCATGATTTAGACTCAAATGTTTTTCATTTGTGTCGACTAAAATAGTCTGAAACTAACAATAATTAAAATATCACTAAAACTAAAAAAGGGCATCATTAAAATAGTGATATTGTAAGCGATATTTTCATTTTACTTAAATTTTATTTGTATAGCGCTTTTAACAATTGTCATTGCCGCAAAGCAGCTTCACACAATCAAAAGAAGATTCTGGAAATTTCTACAAAATGTGTAGTGTCTATAAAGTGTCCTCCATCTAGCGACACCCCTCGACCTCTCTGACCTCCCTCCCCACCTGCTTGACCACACCCCCCTTCATCACTATGACCTCCGTCCCCACCTGCTTAGCCACACCCTCTTCATCACATTAAACCCCCTCCCCACCTTGCTATCTACACCCCATTCGTCTCTCAGGACCTCCTCTCCACTTGGTTGGCCCCACCCCCTTTACCTCTTTGAACCCCTCACTTGCCCCCTCCTCCTGACCACGCCTCCTGAAACTTAGCCTATCCGCACATAGTTACATTGTTTCTCTTTCCTGTAGAAGGAACTGTTTATCACTGTCACATCTTCTTCTTTACTTTATATAATAAATTAAAGTTAACATATTTTAAGTCTACCTTTGTTCATATAATATATTACACTCCACATAGCTTCTGTTCATGTTCATTGATGATTTTGTGATCCCGTGATCCTGTACACTCTGACTGAGTGATCAGGAGAAAAGCGCACAAAGTTTCACAATGGAAATTTTTTACCTTTTACTCCTCCCTCCACGTCAGTGTTGGCATGAATGGAGCTCTCTTCCCGTAACCTCGGCCTGGCACGGAAACCCCCAGTCGCGATCCCAACTAATTAATAATGAGATGGAGTATAAAGAGTGATGTAATGTTTGAGGAGCAAATCAAATCTGCATCGCGGCCTAACTCACTTAAGAACACATTACTTCTCCATCTGAAGATGGATGAGGGCGTGAGGGGGCAGAAGAGGATGCGCTGCGGCTGGAGAGAGAGCTAAACTGATTAACAAAGAACTCCTTTTTCCTGTATGCACCGGGGCTGATGGGTGAAATGGACTGGCGTGCCCGGTACTCGCGTCCTCCGATTAGACTTTTCCCGGAATGCGCTCAAGATCGTTCCCGACGATTGTAACACTTCTGTTCCCGCAGCTCTTTAAAAAGAAACCTGATCTGCACATTCGGATGAATCCTCCAACCTTTTAACTCCTGTGTGTGTGTGTGTGTGTGTGTGTGTGTGTGTGTGTGTGTGTGTGTGTGTGTGTGTTATATAGTGCAGAATGTAGAATGGACAGAAGAGTACTTAGCTGAGCTCTCCATATTTTCACTCTGACGACTGAAACATGACGAAACAGTGCAGTGTGTGTGTGTCAATACAGTGCAGAGTATTTATGAAGCAGCTCTAATGGAGGCCACGCACTTGTACTTGAAGGTCAGACTGTGTTCATTTCCTCCTCTTAACGTCAGCCCCTAAGGTCCGAGCGCACTTCTAGCAACTGTTTTTTTTTTCCCCCCCTCAACACTCATGAATAACTAATAACAGCAAATGAGTGTGTGGAAATAAAAACACAAACACACAGGATTATATAACACATTAATATCAATATCAATTAACACTTGGTCCAACAGGAACTGCTTATTCAATACACAGTGCACTGATCTGTGGTCCACATCAGAGCAGAGAATATCACAGGAACCTAAGAATTCCCACAATGCAATGGTTTTTGGAGTTGCATGCTTTTTTTTTTTTATACGCCGAGGTGCAGAAAGTGTGGAATTTAACTCAGAATGAGCAAAGTCAGGAAAACTCATTTAAGAATAATCAGCAACTTTTCTGTCTTCAAATCTTCAGTTATTCCGTAACATACATTATGTATTAATTTAATGTGTTTAAGCCTTTAATTACACAGTTAATTAAATACAGTGAACCGTGGCTTTCAGACTCGGGCCTTCAGTCAGTTCCAGCGCAGTGAGCTCCCTGCACACAAACGAAAAGCCGCGCAGCTGAAACGCTACTGAACGCTGACTGGAGAACATCTCGAGGGAGCAGGAGAAGCCGTTATTAAAGCTGAAGTGAAGGAATAGAGTTATGGTTTAGTTGTGTACACTGATACTGTTTGGGTGCCGCTTCAGGTGATATTAGTAGTGATGATGGTGACGATGATGAAGATGATGGTACTGGCAATGAAGGTGATGACGATAGTAGTGATGGTAAGGATGATAGTGATGATGATGATGAAGATGATGACTGGAGCAGTGCCCGAGTGAGTGGTGTGTGTGTGCGTGTGTGTGTGTGTGTGTGTGTGTGTGTGTGTGTGTGTGTGTGTGTGTGTGTGTGTGTGTGTACGGGGCTCACCGAGCTGCAGTCTCCAGCACTAACCCAATGACTATTAGCTCATTTCCTGGTGCAGTGGGAGTTTAATTAATCTGCTCACTAGGACACGGTGCAGCGGCGAGGCTCCCTGAGGAACACACACACCGCTCGCCAGCAAGAGTGTGACACCAACACGTGTTCAACAATCTCTTATTATTACACAAACAGTTCTCACGTCGCTCCGAGATGTCGCAGCGTTACAGTAAGAAAGTGTAGCCTTACATCATTTCATCAAGAGCCGTCCGTGTGTCTATACCTCCATTACACCATCCACGCTCTTTATACGCTCGTCACTTCTGCACACAGCAACACATTTATTTATTTATTTGTTTGTTTGTTTGTTTGTTTGTTTTTGTTTGCATTAAAATGATCCTAACTTTCCAGAGGCATCACTTGTGACTTACTTGGATATAAGTTTGACATCAGCACAGGCACACTGATGGATCATACACACCTTTCATGTCCTCAAACATACACACACACGGAAACAATAAAGCACACAAGAGTTATCTTAGCAGTAATGCAAGGAATGCACAGTGACACACACACACACACACACAAGTTATTAGGAAATCTCTGCTTTTTTGCACACTTATCTAATCCGCCAATCACACGGCTGACTTGCTGCTTTGAGTATTTCTGTAACTGCTGATCTCTCAGGATTTTCACACACGCCAGTCCCTGGAGTTTACACAGAGTGCTGTGGAAACAGATTGACCTCTTGGGAGCGAGAGGTCTGTCCATGGAAACACACTGTTGATGGGAGAGATCAGAAACTCTGGACGACTGTGGAGCAGAAAAGCATCTCAGGACACACAACAGTCTGACCCTTGACGGTCACTAAAGCAGAAGGCCATGTCGGCTTTCTCTTCTCTGGAGAGGTGGAGAGTGGGGAAATGAAGCCTGGTCTCTGAATGAATCTCGATTTCTGCTGTGGAACACAGAGGGTCGGCAGCATGAAGACATGGACGCAACGCGCTTTGTGTCGACAGTCCAGGCCGGTGGAGTTGGTGTAGCGGTGTGGGGAACGTTGTGTATTTGTTAACACCAACCAATCAGTGCTCAAGTAATTTCCACAGTCTGAGTATCATTGCCAAGCATGTGCATCCCTCCAATCTTCTAACACCTGATTCCAGCATGACGTAGGTCACGAAACAAAAACGTCACCTCGATGGTCAACGATGATGGGTTCTTCTCAGCATAAAGACGGATGTTAAAGGAACTTTCGGAAGATCAGGTGGAGCAATCGCAGAGCTGGCTCCATACTCAGAGAGTGAGAGTGGAAAAAGGGGCGGGGCTAATCTCCAGGTGAGAAATCACCCGAGTCTCCTATCATTGCTGAGCATGTGCATCCCTTCATGACCGTGATCTGCTAACGGCATCATGACTTCTTCAGTGACCTGAAGGTCCGACTCCAGTCTAATCCCTCTGGGATGTGATAGAACATTCCAGAAAACATCTGAAATAGCAGGTTGAATGATGATGGGTTCATCTCGACATGGATCAGGATCTCGGGGGAACGTTTGGAAGATTGTATGGAGCAACGCAGAGCTGGCTCAGTATTAGGAGAGTGAGAATGAGAAAGGAAACAGCTGAGGCGCGCGCATCAGAACACAGAGATGAAGCCTTGAATCATGACCTCAGAGTCACATGATGTTCTGTGTTCACAGCTGAAGTGTTTTTCTTTCCACCACTGTTTCATTCCTTCATCACTTTGAATGACGTTTCATTTTCATTCCGCTGTTTCATTTATCTCTTTAACCGGTGATCTGATGGAAATCGACTACATGATGGATTTTATTTCATCACTGCAGAGGTGCTAAAAGTTTTTTTAAAAGTTTGTGCATTTTCAGAAAAGTGCAGTGTGACTTTCATCAGGTGGCCGCTTAAGGTCCAAGTGAGAAAAAACAAAGCTGGAGGACAGAGAGCTGGCTAAGATCAGCCAAAATCAAATCAAATCAAGTGAAATTTTAAAAATATTGGGAACAAATCAGACAAGTCCCAGGTAAATTCCGTAAGCACTGAATGTTATGCATGTAGGGATAATTAGCTAGTTAGCATAACTAGCCAACAATGCTATTGCAATTGTTGCAATGTAACTAGCGATAAATAGCTTCATGTTTGTTAGATTTTTTTTTTTTTAATGGCGGCCAGTCAGACAGAAATGGAAATGTGTATGAAACCAGAAGGGAAGGAGAAGGAGGGGCAGCGTGGAGCTGACGGAGGCTTAGTGGAGAGAATACGGCAATCCTTGCGTGTTTTAGATCCCCGTATACAAGACAGGACAGGATCCAATTTTATCATCCCGACTCAGATGGAGGAGTTTCTTCTGGACTCAGTGACTTCCGCAGGACAGAACGAGGCTGAGATATGGGATAAATCATGAAAAATATGACGATATTTCTGCTTATTAGTCTTGAAATCTATCACTATGAAAGTAAGCTGCAGAATTCTCTGATGCAGCGTCCTGCGTTCTGATTGGTCAGAAGGTGTTGATTAATTCTCTAAAACAGCAGTTGTGACAGTAGCGAAGGTTTATATTAATGCGCTGGCTCTAGGACGTGATTGTTTCCATAGCAACGGCTCATTCACAGAGACGTGTACAGCGCATGTGTGCATTCGATGATGCAGTGGATTTTATTTTCAGAAAGAGCTGCAACATCTTCAGGACAGATGAGTTCGCAGTTCTTTAAAGTTTCTCATATTTTAGCATTGTGTAAATATATTTATGTATTAATAACTTGCAGAGAGAGAATAGAGACTGGTGAGGGAACGAGTGTTTATCGCTGCTATAACATAAGCGAGAACAGGAGGCTACTCACGCAGAATTAAACTATAAAGGGACAAAAAGGGAATACAGGCTGTAATCTCTGGCAAAGTGCAGAGGTGTAAGAGGAATAAAACACGTTTAGGATGTTAGAGGAAAACATGAACTTCAAGATAGTAAAAGGATTCTACTGTAACACACACACACACACACACACACACACACACACACACAGGCCTTAGTTAATTAGTTACCTGCTCGTTAGCGCTAATAGACTCAGTGTTTTATGCTGCATGAGTTTAAGGCTGTTATTTGAATCTGACCCAAACAGCATGACGTCTAAACGCTAGTAAAAGCCAGACACATGAACGCACCGGAACTCCACCTTCACACTCGCCAATAAACAGCCCTGTGTGTGTGTGTGCGTGTGTGTGTGTGTGTGTGTGTGTGTGTGTGTGTGTGTGTATGAGCTTTATGACCCGTCTAGTCCAGTAGCGTTAAGTAAACACAGACCCACAGCTGGCGATTAGACGCCTTTCTCTATTTCAGCGTAAACGCTGTGTGTGTAACTTAAACCCTGACGTTCCGGCTCCTCTTTTCCTCTGAAGCGTCTAGAAACCGGCTACTACCAGGATTTTCATGCGAGACTCCAATTACGTGTTTGCCTGAGCCGAGATTTGTGACCGCTCACGTTTAGTGTTTCAAAGCAAGCGGGGCAGCGGGCCTCTGCAGCGGCAAGACTTTATTACAATAACAGCGTAATGAGCGCAACGTGACACTCGGAGCCTCAGCACCGCTACACACCGCTACCGCTAGAGTTACACAAACACCGGGGCTGTAACGCAACGCCGCGGTCTGCTTAATCCACACACTGGGCCTCGTTTATCAATCTTTCAGTAAAGTTTCTTGAAATGTTTATGTCGAACAAACTCAAACATTTCAGACGGATATTTTTCTTTCCCCAGAAATGCAGATTTTCTTCGCATTAAGGAGTGTAAGTTGATCAACGCTAATCACGCGTCACTCACCAGGTGTACATTAGTTAATCTTTGTACGTATACATTTACACAATCCCAGGAGCAAAAGCAGTGTTTCTCCAAACTCATGGAATTTTAATGGAAAGCAATTTTTTTGTCTAAACATTTTTGCAAAAGGTTTTATGTATAATTCTGATTGTATCCAATTGATAAACAAGTCCTATTATTCACACAATATCTCTTTTAATTGTTTGGTTTAATCCAGAAGTGGGCGTGGCCTAAAGCCTTGGTAGACACAACTGTATTTTTAAACAACTGTTTAAAATAATATATTTTTCTTTCCTAAATGAAAACAAATAAAACAATTGACACTTTCATTTTGCTTGAGTGAGCAAGATAGCACGGCGTGAAGTTAAAAGCAAAAGTCATCAATCCACATGGCCCGGCTCCAAAAAGTGATGCTTCAGAAAAGTCAAATTATTGTCCTTCATCAAGCAAAGACAACAACTAGTGAGATAAAGTTGAAATGACTAGAATAAAAAAAAAGCACTGTGTGAGACATTATTTGGAAGGACAGAACTGAACCTCAACGCCACATCCTGAATGAGTGGATGAAAGACCATTTAAACACCTGGTGAAGATCATGGTAAAATATGTCCAGGTGTGTTTAACAGGTGAAAGTAAGAACATTTACACACACACACACACACACACACACACACACACAGTGTGATAAGAACACACAGTTGGGACTAAACAGCTGTGAGTCCTTAAGAAAACCTCTCGTTAGTGAGACTCATCAGATTCAGTTTGTTAGTGATCATAAAGTCTGGACTCTGGACTGATGGAGAAAGGTCATGTGACCTGATGAGTCCAGACTGAGTCTACTCCAGAGTGATGGGCGTGTCAGGGTGAGAAGGGAAGCGCATGAAGCGATGCTCCCATCATGCATAGTGTCCACTGTACAAGCCTCTGGAGACAGTGTTATGATCTGGGGTCGCTTCAGTGGCTCAGGTCGAGACTCAGCAACGTTATGTGGAGATAAAATGAAGTCACATGACCACCTGAATGTTTAAGGTTAAGTTTAAGGTTATATATTTCATATATTTGTTTAAGATTATAAATCTGGAGAAGTGCTGCTGCGAGGCAAAGTGTGTGCTTTTCATAATAACAGCAGGATGGTTTTATAAAAATGTTTTCTTTTAAGGATGAAGGAGAAGAGTCATCTGGTGAAGATATAATGAATGTAAAATGAATTAAATGATGATTTAGAGATACGCTGCGCTGTTTCTATAAGTGGCTCATAAAACAAACGCATGTTTCCTTTTTCCTCTACAGACGTTTGGTTTTATTTAGGAGCTCAGGAGGGCAGGGTGTGGCTCAGGGTGTGGCTCCGGGTGTGGGTCATGGTGTGGGTAAGGGTGTGGCTCAGGGTGTGGCTCAGGGTGTAGCTCATGGTGTGGGTTACGGTGTGGCTCAGGGTCTGAGCCAGGGTGTGGGTCACGGTATGAGTCAGGGTGTGGGTCAGGGTGTGGCTCAGGGTGTGGGTCAGGCAACTGTAGCACCGACAAAACCCCCCCTGAATACCACCTCGTCTGCTAGTGCCATGTTAAAGAACTTGATCTTTGCTCTGTGAGCAGGTTGCCAGGCAGAAACGACCCTTTCAGTCCTGAACACTTTGGGTTCGTCTCGAGTCTTTTCATTCGATTTCTTTGAGTTGTGTTATGGTGGGGATTTTGGCTGTGAACTGGCAACCAGACCTACAAGCTTACAGAAGCTGTTAGATCCAGATCCAAAAACACTCAGAACCTTGTGTTGTTCAGTCCCAGTACACACACACACACACACACACACACACACAGATCCACCACGTGAAATTTCACTACCATTTAAAACCCAGGTCATTATATCACTGTGTCATTTCAATGCAAAGTGACAAGCAGCATGTTGGATCCATTACACACACACACACACACACACACACACACACACACACACACACACACACATAGATTTACTGCAGGGAGAACAAGAACAAGCCCACTTTTGTTCAGCTTTGAGAGCGATGAAAAACAGAAGCGACTGTGCAGAAGGAGTGTGTGTGTGTGTGTGTGTGTGTGTGTGTGTGTGTGTGTGTGTGTGTGTGTGAGAGAGAGAGAGAGAGAGAGAGAGAGACATTCTGCATTTGGTTACACAAGACAAAATCAGAACAATAAAAGTGTCTCTCAGCCAGTCGAGGAGCTGACAGCGAGACGCTAATGCAAATAAGAAGCACTTAGAGAGAGAGAGAGAGAGAGAGAGAGAGAGAGAATGCAAAACAGAGAGAAAGACAGATGACAAAGAGAGACAGAGAGAAAAACTGAGAGACAAATAGAGAGAGAAAATACGATAGACAGACAACAGACACTGTGTGAGAGAGACAGTGAGAGAAAGACAGACAGAGACAAATGACAAAGAAGACAGAGAGAATAAGTTAAAGAGATCTGAGCAAGAGAGAGAGAGAGAGAGAGAGAGAGAAGACTGACAAATGAGAAGCACAGACAGAGAGAAAGACAGAGAAAGAGTCAGAGAATACAGTCAAACGTTTAATCCTAAATTTGATCTAAATACTAATCAGCAATCTGCAAAAGCCCAGCCTCTAAACGATGAGCTCCAGTTCATCCCAGATTCATCATCTTACATTTTACCCTTCCTTAAACCCTAATACTTGACCCTAAACCCTAACCTTAACCCCTTGGCGTCAATCCCTAAACCCTTAAACCTGACCTTCTCCCTGGTCTTTAATCCCGCAGCCTGAAGCCTGAGCTCGGTGTATAAGGCAGAGAGGACACACTGGGTGGCGTGTTAATTTAGTTGAGCGGTAGGTGGTTTGGGACAGAGCCGGAGAGGAGATGGAGTGACCTCACACTTCAGAATGAGAGAAGGGTTTAGTCCTGAGTCAAAGCCAACGAGGAAAAACACTTCAGCTTCATTTAGGTTTATTATGTCTTTGTTAGCTTTTATTAAATGTCTCTAATTGCTAGACAGACACTAATGACTCTAAAATCCTTTAATGAGAAATGTGTGTGTGTGTGTGTGTGTGTGTGTGTGTGTGTGTGTGTGTGTGTGTTCACTCTGACAGATGTGATGGTGTTTGTCCGTGTGACAGATTAAATTTAAACCCCTCTGTCACCTGCAGTTGTTGTTCCTCCTGCCAGGGTCGGGAAGACACGGCTAGCGCTGACTGACGCGCTACATGCTAATGCTGTGTTTCTGCTGTAAATCCTAAAGTCTGACATCACCACGGAATTAATTCAATCGTATTCTTTTCATTTTTAGAGCACCTTGAACAGCAGAAAAGAGCAACACGGTGTCAGGATTACAGAAGCAGGTGTTTAGCATTAAATTAGCATAGTGCAGAGGAGTCACAATACCCATAATGCTACACTCTCAGGTTTGTAGGGAATAATGAATAAGGATTTTCACCCACATTTTCTATTTTACCTCCTTTTATACATAAACCCCAAAGATAAATCACCAAAATACAAATACCAATTCCTGAATACTAATCCCCAAACTCCACAACCCAATCTGTAAATACTTACTCCACAATCCAAACCTAAATCCAAATATTAACCCTGAAGCTGCAAAATATAATCTCTAAAATGTATGAACACTAATCCCCAATCTAACAATCCTAATCCCTAAATACTAATCCAGAATCTGCAAAACTGTCATCCTTAAATACTAATCCTCAAACTGCAGATCATTATCCCAGAAGACTAATCCCCAAACTCCAAATCCTAATCTCGAAACCTGCAAACTAATCAGGTTAAACCAAAACACTATAGACTAATCACTAAACCTTCAACCATAAACATTAATTACTAATCCCCAAATTAAAAAGATGTATTCCTAACCCCCAAAGTAATATCTAAAAACTAAGGGCATAATCCCAAACTCTAAATCCTAACTCCGATTTATCACTTAGCCCGAATCATGATCCCTAAGTACTAATCCCACCGATGTATCCCTTAACACTATAACCTGACCCTAAATACTTCTTCCCTCGTTCTAACACACTGTCCATAAACCTTAAATTTTAATCCCATTTTACTAGGAAGTAATCCCTAAACCCTAAAGACTAATACCCGAACCCTAGTCCATTATCCAGAAACACTAGTGTAGTCACATCTCATTAATCACTTCCTCTCTCTCCCTGCCATTCTTTCTTTCTCTCATTCAATTTCTCCATCTCCTTACCAATTTCAATCATAAAATTATCACATTTCATTTGTCTTGCAAAATAATATATAAAATGAGAAACTTACATACATATGTACAGTTATATATAATTAAATTAAGAGACATGTTTCCCTCCATCATGTTCATTCAGTTGCAGATTTAGATAAATTTCTTCCTGCTGTTGCTATTTGGATTTTCTTAAGCACTGAGTCTCGCTCTGTGTCTCGGCGCTGGTTAACGTGTCGTGATGATGCTGTGAATATTAATATCTGTCCCACTTTGTCGTCTCGGTGTTGCCGGATTGGGAATCTAATAATCCCTGATTGTCAACATGCCACTGTTTGCTGTTTTCTGACTGCAATTAGACTGCCGCGTTCCATCGCCGCCTCCCTGATGGAAAAAAAAAATGAACAGAGCAGCAGCAGCAGCAGCAAATCATTCTGGCACTCGGGGATGAAGGTCAAGCTCTTCAGCGAGGAAGGACAATTAATCGGCGGAAGCACACGTTCCTTGGATACTGGACACTAGGAACGACACGCTGACGAGACCTTCATGCTAATACGCTAACACTTTGGGGGATTTTTAGATGTTTTTCTTTTTTAATATTCACGCCAAGCTTCACATCAAGGCCAGTTTGGAGATAAAATCAATATATTTTAATTTGTTGTTACTAGAGTGGAGCTCAGAGCTGCGATGTTCAGGAGTCCTGATGTAACTACGGCTAAAATAATGCTAACACCTAAAAAAATCTATTTTCTAATAGAATGTAATATATAATCGCTTCATTTAAATTCAGGCAGATTCACTGGCTAAAGCTGAGCAATATATCATATAACAGCCACGTTGCAATAAATTCAGGAAATCTTTTAGAATTCCTGCAGCATTTAAACAGCAAACTCTGATTGAATGCAGCAGATTTAATCTGACCTTTATTCTGAATTTGTACTTTGTAATTTTTGTAGGATTTTTTTAACTGAACTTCTCTACGACTACTACCACTACTATTACTGTCTTTACTAGTTTTTTTTTTTCTTTTGAATATGCTTAGGTATAAAAATCGTAAATTAAAATATAAAAGAGAATTGGATAAAATACAAATAAAATTATATAAAATACTTTTTTTGCATAAAGTTGAGTAGCAAATCTCAAACATTGTTGAAAATTTCATCACAAAATGAGACACATAGGCAGCCAATCACATGACTTCTTTCTGTTACGTGATCAATAACGGGAAGCTGCAAGCTGGGGAATATAGCGACTGCAATGTAAGTTGAACTAAATGCATTCAGTACATTTTTGAAGAATGTTGAAGGCAATAAAAAAAGACGTTTACAGTTTGTTAGTGTTGTTGTCACGGGCACGGTTTCTGGACTCAATACAGAAACACAATCAACCAATAAGTTTTTATTTTCATATTACAATTCAACCAACATATTATTAATACAAATATAAATATTTAAATAAACACAAACACAACTGCAGGCTGATTTAATTTGTTGTGATAAAAACATGTGCGGTGGATTTATAGCGTTTTGAAAAATACCACATAAATTTCACCAAAGAAAGTCAGACATTGTTTTTCAACCATGCTTCAACGGAATTATATATATATATATAAAAAAAGAAGAACTCATGGAACAGGCCTGGACAAAAATGATGGTACCCCTAACTTAATAGTTTGTTGCACAACCTTTTGAGGCAATCACTGCAATCAAACGATTCCTGTAACTGTCAATGAGACTTCTGCACCTCTCTGCAGGTATTTTGGCCCACTCCTCATGAGCAAGCTGCTCCAGTTGTTTCCGGTTTGAAGGTTGCCTTTTCCAGACAGCATGTTTCAGCTCCTTCCAAAGATGCTCAATAGGATTGAGGTCAGGGCTCATAGAAGGCCACTTTAGAATAGTCCAATGTTTTCCTCTTAGCCATTCTTGGGTGTTTTTAGCTGTGTGTTTTGGGTCATTGTCCTGTTGCAAGACCCATGACCTGCGACTGAGACCCGGCTTTCTGACACTGGCCAGCACATTTCTCTCTAGAATCCCTTGATAGTCTTGAGATTTCATTGTACCCTGCACAGATTCAAGACACCCTGTGCCAAATGCAGCAAAGCAGCCCCAGAACATAACAGAGCCTCCTCCATGTTTCACAGTAGGGACAGTGTTCTTTTCTTCATATGCTTCATTTTTCCGTCTGTGAACATAGAGTTGATGTGCCTTGGCAAAAAGTTCCATTTTTGTCTCATCTGTCCATAGGACATTCTCCCAGAAGCTTTGTGGCTTGTCAACATGTAGTTTGGCATATTCCAGTCTGGCTTTTTTATGATTTGTTTTCAACAATGGTGTCCTCCTTGGTCGTCTCCCATGTAGTCCACTTTGGCTCAAACAACGACGGATGGTGCGATCTGACACTGATGTTCCTTGAGCATGAAGTTCACCTTGGATCTCTTTAGAAGTCTTTCTGGGCTCTTTTGTTACCATTCGGATTATCCGTCTCTTTGATTTCTCATCAATTTTACTCCTGCGGCCACGTCCAGGGAGGTTGGTACCTTTAACATGCTTGTCTATCATTTTCTTTCGAATCTCCTGAGACAACTCTTTCCTTTGCTTCCTCTGGTCCATGTTGAGTGTGGTACATACCATGTCACCAAACAACACAGTGACGACCTGGAGCCCTATATATAGGCCCACTGACTGATTACAAGATTGTAGACACCTGTGATGCTAATTAGTGGACACACCTTGAATTAACACGTCCCTTTGGTCACATTATTTTCAGTATTTTCTAGGGGTACCATCATTTTTGTCCAGGCCTGTTCCATGAGTTTATTTTTTTAAATAATTCTGTTGAAGCATGGTTGAAAAGCAATGTCTGACTCTCATTGGTTAACATTAATAGAATTTTTTTTTTAATTATTACTTTTGTCAGATTAAAGTTATTTATGCGACCATTGTGAGTTTTTCTTTCATTGACCGAAGGGTACCAACAATTTCGTCCATGTGTGTATATAACCCAGAATAGTGTGCCAGTTGTGTTTTTTACACTGCAGTGAAAAAAAAAAAAACATGCATAAAATATTCCCTATGAATTTGCAATACAATATACACACAAAAACTAATGATTAAACCTGCCAGAATGGATTTGTCTCATTTAGCTGTCGTTAGTGATTGGAGTTCTAGCTGCGTCTTTAGCAGGCGTTTGTGTGTTTATTTTACAAAAGAATTGCAAATAGCTGTGAGTAAATTCCTCATAACTGTCACTTAGGCTCCTTTAAAGTCACCGAGTTTTAAATCCAAACAGAGACACGAGTGCAGATTCCTCCAACCTGCAGCTCAAGAATGTATAAAGAAGACGTTCAACACGACACCGAGAGAAACCGCGAGCTTCCCTGTTAGCATTAAAATGATTATTATGAGTTATGAGAAACAATTTTAATAAAGAATTTTTTTTTTTTTTTTTTTTTTTTAATGAAGTGAATAATGTTTGAGGAGGTGAACGCTGAAGTGTTACTGACAAATAAACTATACTTATTTCAAATGTAGTCTGTAGAGGTTCTGTAATTTCCCCAAAGCTGATTATTTTCTACATCAGGATCCCCTCAGAGGGTTTGATTCCTCCTGTATCCACACGTTCATTAGTGCAATAAGATAACGACCCTGCATGCATTTTATCCATTAATAGTTGCATCTAGTGTTTAGTTCTTGTTCTCGGTTACGTTTAAACACTTGTTTCCTCACCAGCCTCTCGTTATTCCCTCTTAACGTTAATAAGACGCAAAAGAAATGATGAGGCTTGTTCTGTTACTGAGATAAAGAAAGTGTATTACAAGGAATCCTCATTGTGGTTTTTATTCTTTTACTTCTTTCATGTTTTATAAAATGCTGCTGTCATTTCTATTCAGTTAGAGTGAACCAATGGGTCGATGTTTCTGAAAAGAGCGGCGTTATATCAAATCAAAGTGAAGAAAAGCATGCTGAAATGGATTTGCTAATTGCAGGATCACATCCATGATTTCATATTTGTGTAAAATGCCGTGTCAGTAATATATATCAGGAGAACATTTGGTTTTCGAAGAGATGTACAGTAAACCTGCTGGAGTTACCAGATAGTTAACACAGTTTTAATCTGAAAAGAAGGCTTTTATAGTGATGTGTACAATGGTCCACTGCGCTGATCGATCATAACGATCATTGTAATCATGCGATAATGTTTTTTCACGCTGCTCAATCATCGCGCAAATCATATCGAGACGCAACTTTCGACGCGTGAAACTCGTTGAGTTTTCAGTCGAGCGATCTTTAATTCACTGTATGTCATGAAAGTGCTAAGCCCCGCCCCCTGACCTGATCCCAACCAATCAGAACTCTTCACCTTTCCCACTTTACACACACAAAGCTGTGTTCACAGTTTCTCAAATCCTGTTTTCTTTCCTTTTGCCTGTGACTCTCCGTCTGAGTGCCGTTTCTAACAAGAGCGATCTCAGACGACTGGGAGAAGAAAACCTGTTTCTGTGGCCATCAAGGCCACCTCAATCAAAATCAAAAGAATTCTCTTTTCTGCTCAGCGAGGAGAGGCCGAGAGAGAGCGGCTCGTTTTCCCGCTCGGTGATGGGCTGCGGACAGACGAGACTCTGATTAAACGCCTTTTTTCTCTTTCTGTTTCAGACTGAAACGTGGAGAGAATGCTGTCCGAGGCATTACTGTGTGCTTTCTGGGTAAAACCGTGCGATCTTGTGTCGCACCTGAAGGAGCTGTAGCGGCTTCATGGATTATACATTTAAAGACAGGAGGCCTCTGTGATGAAGATGCGCGAGGATGAAGCCGTGTCACTCGTGAATAAACACAAACACTGAACAAACAACAAAAACAGCAGGAAACTCACATGGGGTTATACATTAGCATGGTGCAGAGGACAAACCGCGAGTCAGAGAGTCAACGCGTCTCGGTGTTGAGGTGCTCTCTGCTTACTTCTGAGTGAACTCCAGCGAGGAAATGATTCGGCCCCGAATCGCCTCGACTGCATGAAGTGAATCACAGATTTGACTGACAAAATATTTTGAATGCGTTACTAAGTAGTTCCTTATCTAATCATCTACAGTACGTAGCTAGCGGCACAGTGGCGTAGCGGTTAGCACCGTGGCCTCACATCTCCAGGGTTGAGTGTTTGGTCTCCTCGTGCTTGGTGGGTTTCCTCCGGGTACTCCGGGTTTCTCCCACAGTCTAAAGACATGCAGATTAGACTAACTGGCATTCCCATGTGTGTGTGTGTGTGTGTGTGTGTGTGTGTGTTTGTGTGTGTGTGTGTGTGTGTGTGCCCTGTGATGGATTGGAACCCTGTCCAGGGTGTACCCCACCCCGTGACCCTGAATACGGAATAAAGCGGTATTGACGATGAGTGAGTGAGTGAGTGAGTGAGTGAGAGAGTTCAGACACCTTCAGAGTAGCTAATTGGCGTTCCCGAATGTCTGTGTGTGTTTTTGTGCTCTGCAATGGGCTGGTGATGGACTGGCAGGGTGAAAGACACAAACGGTTAAGTTTCTGATCAGGAGGTCGTGAGTTCAAGCAACAGTACTGCAAAGTTACCACTGTTGAGCCCTTGAGCAAAGTCCTTAATCCCATCTGCCCCAGGGGGCGCTGTATCCGGGCTGACCCTGACCCAAACCCCACAGTGAACGAATCATTTTCACTCTGATTCAGAATCAACAGCGCTCTGATTCGCACTTTTCATTTTCATTTCTTAAGCCCTAACAGCTACTAAACCAAACTTGGACGAAGTTCTGGAGTTGTTTGGAAAGTCATTTAGAATAAAGGGGGGGGGGGCATAAATAATAGATAAAAGAGGATGATAAAAAAAACAAAAAGATAAAAATAAAAACAAATCAAAGAAGAGTTAAATAAAAAAATACATCTAATGTCATGTGACAAATGATATCTACAGTTTTTCGGTACATTTAGTCAGAAACAATATCAAGACTCAGTATTCAAGGAAATTTGGTTGATATTTATTGCAGAAACGTAAAAGCGCTTCATTCCTGGAGATTCCTCTCTGACAGATTCCTATCTGGTGTCTCGCTGATGAAACTTCAGCCCCAGATTGCGCTCTCTCTCAGTCTCGAGTTTTTATCCAAGTAATCGGACAAATTGATGATTTTTTTTTTTAAGCTGCACTTTCTTTTCAGCACATGAGCGGAGGTTAAACGTGGACACACACTTCACCTCGTTCCTCTATTGTTCACCGACACGTCGACTTTTCACACACAATGAGGAACAAAAATCATCACTCAAGTCAACTTTAATATTAAACGCTTATCAGTAATTGCTTTTCAGAAGACTTTTAGTCGCGGAACGACTCTAACGATAATTATTGGATATTAAATCCCCGCTCATTGTCCCTACACACGTTATTAGCACTGAGGGCTTTTGTTTAATTGCTAGCATGTGGGATGTGAATGTAGAGGACGGGGGACGTGAACAGAATCCGAGTGTGAGTTGAGAAAACGAGGTGCGGTGATGAAATATTAAAGTCTTGCATCATTCTGCTGATGCGGTTATTTATTATGCGCTAATAAACCTCTTAGTGCCGGATATCATTTGAATGAACGCACTGGGAAAGAACAGAGAGAAATGAGCTGCCTGCAGGCGCACGCACACACACACACACACACACACACACACCATGTTGTCACTTAGCAGGGAGATTAGTGAACGTCAGCGCATTATTTAAGAAGCAGCAAAACAAACAAACCTGGGCTCCGTCCCAAATAGTAAAATTCACATCGCGTTAGGGTTCCTATAACGACATCGACTGGTTTTAGGCTCCGTCCCAAACGCTGAGCTCTGCTTAGTCTTTTTATTACAACTGTATTTTAATCCCAGCTGTTTTATGGTTGCGTCCCAACCGCCAAAATTCATAACTATTTATAGTTTCATCTGTTTCATCCTTGAATCTTAGGGATCCTGCTCATGTCTTGATCTGCAGTCGCTGCAGATTTGTCGGCTGCACATCAATGATGTGACTCTCCCGAACCTCCACCACGTCCCAAAGCCACCTCTTGACCTCTCAGACTGAGACCAGGTGACTGTGGAGGCTGTGTGAGTACAGTGACCTCACCGACATGTTCAACAAACCAGTGTGAGTGGATTTTAGCGTTGTGACATGGAGCGTTATCACGTGATCATACCGGGACAGACACGGTCAGGAACAACACTCAGGGAGGCTGTGGGATTTAAACCATGATCGTTGGTACTAAAAGGGTAACAAGAACCAGCATCTCCCCCACGCCATCACACACCACCACCAAGTCAAGTCAAGTCAAATAAAGTCGGCTTTTAATGTCATTCCAACCATATACAGTTCAGTACACAGTGAAACGAAACAACGTTCCTCCAGGACCGAGGTGCTACATACATGCAACGACATGAATTAACAACACACTTTACCGAAACCAGCCAGCTGACTAACGATCTAATCAGCTGACTGGCTCAGATATGACAGGCTGAACCGCTGATACGCGGCAGGATGGATCCATCTTGTTCAAGGTTCTGCACATCCGCTTCAAGGTCGGACATGTCGTGTGTTCAGTGACGCTCTTCAGCAGACCTCGGGTGTAACGAGATGTTATTCGACTTCCTGTTGCCTCTCTATCAACTCAAACCAGTCTGGCCGTTCTCCCCTGACCTCTGACCTCTGGCATCAACAAGGCATTTTCACCCAGAGCACGGTCCTCACTGGGAATTTTCTCTTTTTCACACTGTTCTCTGAAACCCTAGAGATGTGTGTGTGTGTGTGTGTGTGTGTGTGTGTGTGTGTGTGTGAAAATCCCAATAGATCAGCAGTTTGGGAAAAACTCGGACCGACACCCACGCCACGCTTTCTTCCCCTTTCTGATGCTCGATTTGAACTTTAGCAGATCGTCTTGACCAGAGCTGCAATCTATTCTGAAATGTACTTCACAGGATGCTCCCTACTCCCTCCTCCCTACTCCCTCCTCCCTACTCCCTCCTCCCTGCTCCCTACTCCCTCCTCCCTCCTCCCTCCTGCCTGCTCCATTTACAAGGAATGTCAGTGAAGGGAACTTCCCACGACAAAATTCCACCATTTGGCGCACCCTGCGAAGTCACCAGCGCAAACATCACGTTCTCCGTGCGTTACCATGGAAACATAAGCACCTCAGTCACTGCTGCTGCGGACATTTGACACTACAGACAAAAACTGATACCATTATAAATCATATGCTATTGACACATGTATAACCTATAAAGAAACTATTGAGTAATAATAATAATAATAATTTATTAAGATATAAAGATTTTTTTTTTACAGATTACTAGCCTATATAATACTAAGGATTTATTGATTCAATTAAAATTTTACTTATTGTGTTATATTAATATGATGTCGTCCTTGGTAATAATAATAAATATATAAAATATTTTTTCGAGCTCTATTTTTTTCACGCTCCAGCGAGACGCAATGACTTATGGGAAATTTTTCATTCCCTTTTCCGGTGATTTAAAGATTTAACATGGCTGAACACTCTGAGTAGTGCACTCCGCAGGGTACTTCAGGCCAATCGGGACACACCTCAGGTCTACGTGCCTAAATGCAGCGAGTTGCTGCCGTGTGATTGGTTTATTAGATATTTGTGTTAACGAGCAGTTAAACATTGTAGGATGAACGGTGGTGGTGAGCGTAAAGGTGAGTTCCGATCGGCCTGAAGTACCCTGCGAAGTGCACTACTCAGAGTGTTCAGCCATGTTAAGTATGATTCCAAACCGCAGGAGTGAAAATGTTTAGTTCAAAGAGAACTGCGAAAGGTGTAGGGAACAAGTGAACATCAGGTCTTCACTTCACCTTGAAAAGGGAATGAAAAAATTCCCATCAGTCATTGTGTCTCGCAAATGAACCAAAAACAAAAAGGAGCTCGGAAAAGCATTTATATATTTATTATCATTAATATCGAGGGCGACATCATATTAAAAGGACACAATAAGTTAAATTGTAAAAAAAAATCCATCCTATTATAAAGGCTAGTAATCTAAAAAAATAATAATAATATCTGTACATAAATTTAATCAATTATTATTATTGTTATTAATCAATAATTTATTTACAAGGTATACACGTTTCAATAGTATGTTTATAATGGTATCAGTTTATGTTTCAATAAATATTCAGTATTTAATGTCCGGAGTGTGAAATTTCCACAGCAGCAGCGACAGGTATCCGATTTGCTTATGTTTCCATGGTAACGCGCGGAGGAAGTGACAGCAGTGCTGGTGACTTTGCAGAGTGTTAACAAATGGTGGAGTTTTGTTGTGGGAAGTTCCCTTCACCGACATTCCCTGCAAACAGAGCAGGGAGTAGGGAGCAGGGATCAGGGAGTAGGGAGTAGGGAGCAGGGATCAGGGAGTAGGGAGCAGGGAGTAGGGAGCAGGGAGCAGGGAGTAGGGAGCAGGGAGTAGGGATCAGGGAGTAGGGAGCAGGGAGTAGGGAGCAGGGAGTAGGGAGCAGGGAGCAGGGAGTAGGGAGCAGGGATCAGGGAGCAGGGATCAGGGAGTAGGGAGCAGGGAGTAGGGAGCAGGGAGCAGGGATCAGGGAGTAGGGAGCAGGGAGCAGGGAGTAGGGAGCAGGGAGTAGGGAGCAGGGATCAGGGAGTAGGGAGCAGGGATCAGGGAGCAGGGATCAGGGATCAGGGAGCAGGGATCAGGGAGTAGGGAGCAGGGAGCAGGGATCAGGGAGTAGGGAGCAGGGATCAGGGAGCAGGGATCAGGGAGTAGGGAGTAGGGAGCAGGGATCAGGGAGCAGGGATCAGGGAGTAGGGAGCAGGGATCAGGGAGTAGGGAGTAGGGAGCAGGGAGTAGGGAGCAGGGAGCAGGGAGTAGGGAGCAGGGAGCACACCATAACGTACACTTTGGAAAGGAACGCAGCTCTGGTTATTACTGTATGTAAGGTTGAAACATTCCTACTAAAAGAAAGCACCAGACATTTTAATGTTCGATCCCAAGTTGACGTTAATGTTCTTTCAGTAGTTCTTGCAGGGTTCACACGACAACATCAGAGTTTCAGCCATTCATGCTCTCTTTATCTAGTGAGGTTTCTCAGTAGCTGTGGATCGGAGACTCTGTTGGATGCCGGCTGTGTGTGTGTGTGTGTGTGTGTGTGTGTGTGTGTGTGTGTGTGTGTGTGTGTGTGTGTGTGTGTGTGTGTGTAGATGTTTGTTGGAGCTCTGACTCGTCTGAAGCATCTCATCCTTGGTGAGGCTCTTTATTATTCTCCACGTGGACATGCACACAGCAGAAGAAGACATAAAAGAACTGAGTAACGCCTGAGGGCTCCAAGGGTTCACCAGGTTCAGCTGGTCACTGAAGCCAAGTGTGTTTTTGACCTGGAGTTTTCTGCACGCGCTCAGTCAGGAAGCACTCTGACCCTCACAGATCTCCGTCTGATGTAACACAACACCGAGCATAAAACCACGTCAACACCAGCGTATAAATCTCATTTATGATCAGTTTTACATCAGGAGCCCCAGCCGAGTCACCAAAGACACGAAGAGCCACGAGTGTAAAACGCCGAGCTGTCTGTAACTACACGCCGTCCCAGAGGTCTCCGTCCACGGGGGGAAGTAACAGGTTTCAGGAAAATGTCCTGCAATATATTTTGACTTAACTTTATATGATATAGATTTTCCAGACAGCGTTTCAGATCAGTTATACTGAACATGATTTAAAGGAACTCATTGGATGTAAGACAGTAAGGCAAATAAAATAAGTTTTATAAAACCAGTTGAAATAAAACATTTTAGGACATTTTAAAGTTCTGTTCCTAACTTCCTATCTAGTTAATATCCCTAATAAACTGGACTGTCTACCATTGAGAGGCTCTGTCTCAATCACTAGACGTCTTATTCAGTTATATTCACTAAAATACTCTCAAAGTCAAATCCTAGAATTCATGTCTACTTACAGTTCTTAGAATAAATCAGCCATGTAAAGGCTCTGCTCCAAACCTTAGAATTGAGCACATCGGGTCTTTATAAATATTTAACATAAGAATTGACTATTTAAGGCTCCGTCCCAAATACTAATCGTTCAGCTCTAATTAGTTTTTTTTGTTAGAACTGACCTTCAGCCTCGGCCCTTTTACGTCTCCGTCTAAACGCTGACTGTTTAAGATTCTCCCAAAACTATTTATGGTTCCTGTTACAATAGAAAATCGATGTCAGCCATTTTAATGTTCCGTATCTACTTAGTGTTCTTGAGAGAACTTCAATTTTTGGACACACACACACACACACACACACACACACTCAGACCGTTTCTGAGACGGGAGGTGTGTAAGTGCTGCTTGTTCACACTTTTACACTACAGGGTGTTTAGGATCAATATCTCTAACCGAGCAGTGTTCAGAGAGCAGGAAACAACACACACACACACACACACACACACACACACGCGTACACACACACACGCACACACACACACACACACACACACGATGTGCTCCCACGCGCACACACTTACATTTTTTGGACACATTGCTGTCAGGAGAGAACACACACAGATGTGTGATGAGTGTGATACTCATACTGTGTGTTCACAATCAATCACCATGACAGCAACAATCCTCTCACACACACACACACACTAACGATAAAATACACACATTATTAATATGAAACACATGGAAAGCAAGATCAAACCGTAGCTTTCAGACCTGGGCTTTCAGTGAGCTTCCCAGCGAGCTGCCTCTAAACAAATGAACAATGCCTCACAGATGCCTCACAAACGGCTCACAGACAGCTCACAAACGCTTCACAGACAGCTCACAGACAACTCACAGATGGCTCACAGATGCATTCTGACAGACAGCTCACAGACAGCTCACAAATAACAGACGGCTCACAGACGCGTTCAGACAGACAGCTCACAGACGGCTCACAGACAACTCACAGACGGCTCACAGACGCGTTCAGACAGGCAGCTCACAGACGCTTCACAGACAGCTCACAGACGGCTCACAGACGCGTTCTGACAGACAGCTCACAAATAACTCAGACAGCTCACAGACAACTCAGAATGCTCACAGACGCGTTCTGACAGACAGCTCACAGACGCCTCACAGACAGCTCACAAATAGCTCACAGACAGCTCACAGACGGCTCACAGACACGTTCTGACAGACAGCTCACAGACGCCTCACCTGAGCAGAACAGTTACTCTGTACTTTTATCAAACAACCAACTGCAATACAGTAAAATACATTAAACATAATGAGCTCATGGTGCTGGATTTTTTTTTCTCTCTCCTTGACAGATGTGACGATCATACATGTGATCCCTGGCTTTAATAAATTCAACAGCACTTGCTTTTGTTACAGAAACTGTTGATCTTCAGGGATTCTCACCCACAGCAGTCGCTAAGTTTTAATAAATCCAAACGAACGTCTGCAGAGTTCTGTCCTTCAGACATCTATAGCAAAGAAACAAAGAGAAATCTCACAGCACAAAACCTTCACATTGTGAATGTAAAATCATCATAACTCCAGCAATCCGCTAACAAATGGAGGTTTTAGTTTGTCAGGTGTTGTGACACTGTGATCTAGTGGAGAAAACTCACGCTAACGAGACTAACGATACGCGTGCTGGGTGGGTTTCCTCAGGGTACTCTGGTTTTCTCCCACAGCCCAAAAACATGCAGATTAGGCTATCTGGCATTCCCAAATTGCCCGTAGTGTGTGTATGTGTGCTTGCATGCCTGAGAGGGATTGGAACCTTGTCCAGGGTGTACCCCGCCTTCTGCCCCGAGTCCCCGCATGGCTCTGTACAGGATGAGCGCTTTAGAGAGAGAGAATATTAGTTCTAAATTAAAACTGATAAACTCATTTTAGATAAATTAGTTCATTAATTTAGTTCACCGCGGGAGCCTGCAGGTTTAAATTCGGCACGCCTCTGAGAAAGCCTCGAGTGTTCAGCAACCACATAGCAACAGCAAAGAATGAATCTGATTGGCTGAGTTTCACCTCACTTTCACCTACTAAAATCATACAATTATTAAAGTGACAAGACTTTAAAATAAAAAAAAATGTATGTAACATTGAGGACATGCGCCACTGATTCAGTAAGTACTAAACTCTGTGTTTGTGTGTTTGTGTGTGTGTGTGTGTGTGTGTGTGTGTGTGTGTGTGTGTGTGTGTGTCATCATCCGCAAGCTGTTTTATTCCCCCTACACCACAGCAATTACATTTTTTATTTACTTAAAAAATAGACTTTTTTTAGTTTTAGTTTTTATTGTATTTAATCATTTTTAGATGCATTTAATAATTATTATATATTTCACTTATACACATTATACACATTATAGCAGCTATAAACTCAAGTTAATCAGACAAAAATAATACACAGCAATTCCTTTTTTTTTCCTTCTTTTTTTTTTGTGTGAGAAAGAGCCAAGACGTGTCTGACACTGGAGACTCCTTCTCTACCAACTAGACTGTTTAATTCCCTTTGAATAAACTGTTGCTATGGAAACGATAATGTATCAGAATGAGCACATTCATATAATCCTGCACTACCGTCAGAGCTGCTGTCCTCGAGAATTAATCAACAGTTAATTGAGGCCCCGCCTCCTTGTGCACTCATCCTCTCCCTGTATTTAGTGTGATCAGGAGTAAAAGCTGGCATTATGCAGTGACGTCAGTCATTTGGAGTGTGTGTGTGTGTGTGTGTGAGAGAGAGAGAGAGAGAGAGAGAGAGAGAGCGCACAATAAAACACAATGAAAGCTTTTACACTCTTTATTACAGCAGAATGAATGAGAGCTAAAAATACAGCAGAGTGAAGTGAACACTCTGAATGAGACACACAGCAGTGACTCATCTGTAGCTGCAGGATGTTCTAGTGTGTGTGTGTGTGTGTGTGTCGACATATTAGCATGTAGTTTTCAAATAAAGGAACATAACACGTTAACACACTGATTCATGACTACGCTACGGCTCTCTGTCTTTAATCCGGTTCTACAGCTCGCTGAGAGCGTCAGTGATTTCCTTAACACACTGAAGAATCTGCTTCGGGTGAGACGCCGGTACGAGTCGACCTGCTCACATCTTTCCTTTCATTATTGTAGTTAACATTATTAACCTCCCCATGATCTGTGCTGTTCTCTCTCCTCTCACTGTTGTCTGTTTCCTGTTCTCTGCACATTTCAGTGTTTTGCTCCACTTTAACACTCCTGACTCAGCTCATGAAGGAGTTGATAATTAGCTGATGATTTGAGTCAGGTGTGTTAGAGCAGGAAAGAAAAAACATAAAACCTGTACAAATGTCCAGAGTCTTCATTACTGAAACTGAAAAAAAAAAAACATATACAACAAAGAAATTAATACAAACTTACTCCTATTAACAGTTAGTTCAGACCGAGTAATCTGATTGGATGAAAGATGTTCTGTGAGTGCTGATAATATACAATAACAGCACTGTGGCGTGTAACTATCTGTGTGACTGGGCGTGTCCCAGGTGTTATCCAGTAGTTACTGACACTAACTGTGTGTCTCGGCGTGGGTGTGAGTGGGTCTGTACGGTCCGCAGTACTGAGGCGAGAGCAGCTGCCTGACCACGCCCACATTCACACCCAGTCACAGAAGCACTTTCAGCAACAACACACATCTGATAACGTCATGTCGTCTTAAACAACACGCCGTCTCTGCTGTCTATGAAGTCCTTCTGAATCGAATAAATGTAGTTTTATTTACTGTACATACTCTTGTCCACAATTGCATCACAGCCGCGCTGATAACCAGCACAACAGCACTCCCTGTCATGTGATATTGCTTAATTGTAACTACAGTCAAGTAAAGTCCAGCAGAAGTGATCATCCTCACTCTCTCAATCCCTGCACTGTGCACTCGCGCTCTGCACTCAGTAGTTATTTATCGAGTAAATGGACAATTTTCAGTGTTAACAGGAGCGTCTCGGATCGAAACTCTAGTACTGGAGAAATCATGTTTACATATACATCTCGATAAATGTGTTTCAAATTTTACTCAATATAAAGGAGGTGAAAAAGTCACTACTTTTACATTTACTAGTTCATTATGAAGTTAAGAAATGTCGATATTTTACTTGATAAAATGCAGTTAATGTCTCTTCTGAAAACTTTATTCAGGTTTGCTACAGAACAGTGTACAACACAATGTATGTGCTATTAAATGGATTAGAATAAAAACATCTTGTAAATAATTTGTTGGTGAGAAGAAACGGTGAGAGGTGGATTTATAGCATTTTGCAAAATCATACAACATTCACACTGATATAAACGAAACAAGTTAATGTTTTGTCATTTGTTCTATTATAATATAATATAATATAATATAATATAATATATTATATTTGTATATTACAGTGCAGAATGCAGAAAATGTTCGAAACTTCAAGTAATAAAAATAAGTTTAGGGAACAATTTTTATTATGGATTTTTAAGTGTCATTATAGACAGTTACAGCAGTCAAACTGAAGACTGATTATTAGCTGGAGCTCAACTCAACGCCCAGCTCATGTCTTCTACTGGAATTGATGCTAATCTAATCTTAGCAGGCTAATTTGTCTAAATATAGCTGGTTATTGTAATCCAATTAGCCAAACTCAACATACTGTTTAAAACAGGATGAGTTTTTTTTTTTAATGAAGTAAAGGAGACGCCTCATTTCATATGGGTTTCTATCTAGAATGCTAACGTGAAATGCTAATCTGCACTTCTTGTACAGCACAGTCAGTCCTGATGTAATAAACTCGTTAAAAAGTCCAGATTAAATAGAGTTTTTTTTTTTTTTTTTAATAAACTGTGAACCCATTACATTTCCAATAACACTAAAGTATGAACACTCCATGTCAGGGTTCTTCCCAGGCCTCTTTTACTGGACTTGTCCTTTGTTTAACATGTAGTCTCAGTCTTGATTCCTGCTTCACAGGTCACTCCTGTAGTCTTCAGGTGTTTTTCATTTCATGCTAATCACAGTCGTTATTTAAGCTCCTCACTTGTCCTCAGCGCTGTTAGTTTTTGGTCAGTTTGCTGTTAAGGTCCCTGGTTATTTCTCTCAGTCGTTGCCATGCTGCTAATGATAAAGCTAATGCTAATGTTGCTAGGAGTCACAGTTCTTAGCTCCTAGCTTTAGGTTCTGCTTTTGTTTTCAGTTCAGATTGTGTTAAATAGCGTTAAATCTGTGCTCGCGTCCCGCATCGCCCCGTCACCCCCGACACAGCTAATTAATACTCAACATTATAGCAAAGTACTGAAGAATTATTCTCTCCTGAGGAACAGAAGAAAGAAGAAACACTCTGTGTCCCAGTTTGATCAGCATCTTCCAAATGTAATGAATGAATTAACAGACAAAAGTGTCGTTAGAGTAATTTCTGTATTTCTCACGTCAACACATCTGAAACATATCGCATACTGTATGTCACTGGCATAACAATGGCTAAGAAGAAGACTAACAGTTAACACAAAACACTAACGCTGGATAAGAAAACATTATAATGTAGAGATGTAACATCAGATGAAGCACATATAACGGAAACATGTACGCTGAAGGCTAACTAGCAGATAATGACGGTAGCTAAGTGAGTGTGAGTTAGTCATTGGGGTAATAAGATTACTGGTTTTATCTTATCTTTGTAGATGTGTATATACGATGCTGCATATAGTTTGGAGTTCCTGCAGACATTGTGTGTACCATGTCTCCATTGTTGTACCAGAAATTATAATACAAAAGGCCCCACCCTAAGAACTGAAATAGCACACGGAATTTGACTCGGCATACAAAGCATTTTGGCGTACGACCGATTGAACCGTCCCGAACTCATCCCAAGTTTGTGCCTACAGTCCATTGCGTGGACGTCTGGGAGCCGTCAGTTAGCCACACGGCTAGTTCGCAAGGATGGAAGCAGTTAAGTTTGTACTAAATTTCTAATAAATTTTTCCTACTGAACAGAAGCACCTTATAAACGCCAAGACTTACTGTAATGTATTTACAGGCACCTCAATTCTGCCTTAAGACTGACTTTAAAAACCTGAACTATCCCTTTAATGTTGTGTAAAGCTAGCAGGATTAAGACTCATGTTCTGGGGCAGGGGAGCTCACTGGCTCACTTGATGATCATTTACTACTGATCAGGAGGTCACAGGTTTAAACCCCGGTATTAAAACTGCCTCGGTTGGGTCCTTGAGCAAGGCCCTCAACCCTCACCCACTCAGACACATCCTGAGATAACTGTAAGTCACTCTGGATAACAGCGTCTCCCAAATGCTGTAAATGTAAATGTCCATGTCCTCCTTTTCATCACATGGTTTTACAAGGAGTAATGTGGATGAGGATTATTAGCTAGTTTTACATCACACAAACTTCACAAGCGCTCCATCTCAGGCCTGATTTGGCTGAATATCTGTGTGTGTGTGTGTGTGTGTGTGTGTGTGTGTGTGTGTGTGTGTGTGTGTGTGTGTGATACTGAATGACTCTTTTCAGTGAACAGACTCACAATGCTTTCTGACAGAAAGTAAACGTGTCAAACTTTCACCACCATACATTTATCAGTGTGTTTTTCTTACTCTGTGCAAAAAGAAAAGAACTGAAATTAAATAAAAGTTGTTGCTCGGCGAGGAGAAGTCAGATATCAGAAGTGTATTACTGAGTCACTTTTCTACAGACGGACAAATACAGCTGGGGATTTCTCCTTTACAGGATTTTACCATAATAATAATAATAATAATAATAATAATCACTCACACACAGACACTGTAACATGATCCTCATAGTGACTTGAACAGGGAAGTCAGTCCTTTGCATCTAAGCCGGATATCTCGGGAAACTTTGTTGATTTGGTTTTAGAGAGGGCAGCTGGCTCAGCGTTATTTATATACTGTATATGTTTCATGGAAGTCTGTATGGCGGCACAGTGGTGTTGTGGGTAAACACTGTCGCCTTGCACCTCCAGGGTTTGGGTTTGATTCCCACCTCTGTGTGCATGGAGTTTGCCTGTTCTCCCTGTGCTTGGTGGGTTTCCTCAAGGTACTCTGGTTTCCTCCACCAGTCCAAAGACATGCACATTAGGCTAACTGACTTTAAATAATTTCTGTTATATCGGCCTTTCATCTGCATAACACACATGATGTTCTACAATTTCTGTTATCTGTCATCACCCAGATGAGGATGGGTTCCCTGTTGAGTCTGGTTCCTCTCAAGGTTTCTTCCTATTGCCATCTCAGGGAGTTTTTCCTTGCCACTGTCGCCGTCACCCTTGGCTTGCTCATCAGGGACAATCTCATTATCTAGACACATTTTTCTTACACATATATACATTACCATAAGTCTTCTTTTCATTTTCTTTTCATTTCTGTGAAGCTGCTTTGAGACAATGACCATTGTTAAAAGCGCTATAGAAATAAAATTGAATTGAATTGAATTGAATTGACGTTTCAAATTTTCCCGTAGCTTGTGAATGTTGACCGGATAAGTGTCACCTCTGGAATTCCACGGTCCCTAGCTGGACTACAGAGGTTCCTAGATGGATGGATGGCGGTTTGTACAAAATTGAGTCTGAATCAGAAGTTTAGAGACGTGGTAGTTTTGTGGTGTCTCGCTGCCGGTACACTGTAAACTCATTTTCAATGGTGTAAGTCCATTTTCAATCTTTCTGATCAGACACAAAGCAAAAGCGCTACGGCCACAGGAGCAAAGTGGCTCAGCACAAGTTGCAAAGCAAATCGTCATCATAACTCTAACATGTAACTCCAATACTAAACTAATAAAGAGAGAAATGTTTCCCATTCCTGACCCGCACATCTATAAAATGCTGTACATGATAAAAAAGTGTGATTTTAGCTAAAGTTGAACAAAGTGCCTCTGCTGAAATATTTATAAATCACATTTCATTTTCTCCTCTCCTCTCTCCTCACACTTTATTCTCAACAGATGTCTCAATCTAACCGCCGTTTATATGAGATTTTATTCCATTTGTCTTTCAGGACGCGACTCTCGGTGAACTCAAACATCTTGAGTCTCTTTTATAAACACAACCGCTTTTTTTTTTTCAATCTTACGATTGTCAGGTCTGCACGTAAACAATTGCGATCATGCAGATATATTGTGTTTTAACATAAACATTGGCTCATATGAAAAACATAAATATGAGTAAATACGTCCACTCACAGTCATGCAGGCTGAATTCTGAGCTCTGATTGGTGAGAGGTGTTGATGAATTCTCTATAACTGCAGGTTTCTCTTCGTGTGCTCGCGGTATGGAGATGTTTATGGAAGGAGTCTCCAGTGTCAGCGCTGAGTAACAGTCAGAGGTTCAGCTGTAAATGTTCGGACATCTTTAGGACAGGAGTTTAGACTTTTTTGGGGCTTATTATCAACATGACTATGACTATGGGTTATTAGCGTAAAAAAGAGAGAATAAAGAATGAGAGACTGAGTGTTTTTATCTGATATGAATTGAGAGAACAGGAAGTCACCTGCACGTGACGTTCTTTAATTAAAAACCTGTAGTTGTTGGCGAGTTGCTGTGGAATAAAAGACGTGGTGTTGTACTGTTGTTGTGATGGGAAGATAAGCAGCTTTAGCAATGGCTTGTCTTCATCTCAGCGCCTGTGTACAATGTGTAGAACAACACAAACAGACGAGGCGCTCGTGTATGATGCAGTGTGTTTGCATGGATGCAGCTGTTGCTTCTTGTTGCATAACCAGTTTGCTCGCGCTCCTCCCGCTGAGCGACACGACGCAGCATTTACAATAAATACACAAAGCCGATAAATTAGAAATGAAGTGTTGTGAGTATGTTGGCTCCATCTGGCAGGTGTAGGAGGTCCTTCTGTCGAGGTTAATCTGCAGGTGATGAGAACAGAACCAGATCATGTGGGAAATGTTCACGCCGATGCCGGGAGCTGAGTCACATGATCCTGCGTGAGAATAAAATACTAGTTTCGATAAAACTTGTCCATTGTTCGGCCTGACTTCGGTCCGGTCCTGATGAATCCAATAAAGATGAGCAGCGCGTGTAAAGAGCCTCGCCGAGAGCGTGATGTGGATGTGAAGCTGTGAAATCGTCTCCGCAGCACGAGACCCTGCTGTTAAACTTCATCAGAAGTCCTGAACGGTTAAGTCTTGGGATTATTAGCAAAAAGAAACGTCTACGCTTTATCCTTCATAATTTCCCCCGAGTCTCTGCCACAGATGGCTTTTTATTCACCTATTAAACAGTAATAAAATGACATCTGGTCTCTATTTAACTTTACGGAAGAAAAGGATAAAGTAATAAAATGTAGCTTTGCTCCACATCATCATCTGAAATTTTTGATTTAGGTCTTTAATACAGAAATTGATCAGAAAAGATCAAAATTTAGTAGAAAGATCACTTATTATTATTATTATTATTATTATTATTAATAATAAAGAATTTTAGATTTTTTTATTTTAAAATACAGTGGTCCCTCAAATGCTAAGAACTGAAATTAATTATCTGCATTTACATGATTTCCTGTGGGACAATGCATTTCACAATACAAAATTTCACCTTAAGAAAATTTCTTTTCATGTACAGTACAGAGCAAAAGTTTGGACACACCTTCCCATTCAAAGAGTTTTCTTTATTGTGTTCCTTAGCCATGGGGGTGGAGCCTATCGCAGGAGACTTGGAGCACGAGGTGTGTTACCCCTGGACAGGGTGCTAATCCATCAAAGGGCACACATACACACACACACACACACACACACACACACACACTGACAGCTCATTCACACACTACAGGCAATTTGGGAACATCAATTAACCTATATAAAAATTTTATATACAGTGGAACCTCGGTTTACGAGTGTTCCGCAAGACGAGCAAAGATTTTTAATAAATTTGACTTGAAAAACGAGCATGTCTTGCTTTACGAGTGCCGAGTTTTTTGACACACGACACACACACACACACTCTCTCTCTCGCCTTTACACACCCCCCCCCCTCCCTGGCTTCACACAGACACACACACACTCTGCTCTACACACAAACTCTGCTCTGTCGCGATTCGTTTCAAAGGTAAGGCGCTGGTTCATTTGTTTTTTGTTTTTTTTACTTTATAGCAGTGATTCCGATACTCTGTGTTCACGCGAGTGTCATTAGAGAGATTTCTTTTTTTCCCATTAAAACAGTGTTTCTGTTGTGTGTGTGTGTGTGTTGTGAAACTTAAAAAGCGAGGTGGGGGGAGGGAGGAGGAGTTTTACTGTGTAAGATGAGGCGAGGGAAGGGGCTAATTCCACACACACATACAACGGAAACACTTATCTGTTGGGATTTATTTTAACTTTTTTTAAAGGTAAAGTGCAAGTTAATTTGTTTTATTTTTACTTTACTATATTGTATTAATTATTTTTCTGTATTAATTCTTTTGGGCTGTGGAACAAATTATTTGAGTTTTCATTATTTCTTATAGGAAGATTTGATTTGGTTTACGAGTGTTTTGGAATACGAGCCCGCTTCCGGAACGAATTATGCTCGTAATCCAAGGTTCCACTGTGTGTGTATATCAAGTCAAGTCAAGTCAATTTTATTTATATAGCGCTTTTAACAATTGACATTGTCGCAAAGCAGCTTTACACAATAAAAAGAAGTAAGTTTTTATGCAATGTATATGAATCAAAATGACAAGATTGTCCCCGATGAGCAAGCCGAGGGCGACGGTGGCAAGGAAAAACTCCCTGAGATGGAATAGGAAGAAACCTTGAGAGGAACCAGACTCAACAGGGAACCCATCCTCATCTGGGTGATAACGGATAGCAGGAATTGCTCAGCATAATAATGTGTAAGACTGGAAGTTCAGTATAACAAGAGATGTTTTAAAATTAAAAGGAGTCCAGTTTGTTCCCGGAGGCTCAGGTAGACTGTAGGGGATTCCGGTCCTGAGTTATCGAACAACTGAAGTCACAGGTCCCCAGAGCATCACTCGATGACAGGAGAGTCTTCATGGAAACCATCCCCAGCCACCATACGAATCCAGGCAGACCACACGGGGCATCCATGCGACGAGATCTCCAACCAGAAGCAGGACTCCAGGATGGGTTAGACGGCTCCAGAGGGCAGAGGGGTCTGGATCACTGGCAACTCAGGAGCGAAACATGTATAGCTCGACAGAGAGACAGAGAGAGGGAAAGAAGAGGGGGAGAGAGAGAGAGAAGAGAGCAGAAAAGGAGAGAACAGAAAATAAGGAGAGATGGCAGTTAGGTATGGTCACAGTCAGCATGTATAAGGTGAATGTATATTTAGTGCAAAGTGCAAGCAGAGACTCCGGCAGGACTAACTATAACAGCATAACTAAAAGGGAGGAGCCAGAAGGAAACACAGACATGAGGGGGAACTGAGATGTAAAGCAACCAATCACCTCACCGTCAACAAACCTGAGTGATCAATGAGAGTGGGGAGGACAGCATCTAAACATACCAGTTCACCAGAATACTCTACATCCATGAGTCCCCCAGATCTGCTCCTTTACCTAAGGTTAATCTATTTACAAAAATGCTTGGCTAAATAAATAGGTTTTTAGCCTAGACTTAAACACTGAGACTGTGTCTGAGTCCCGAACATTAATAGGAAGACTATTCCATAACTTTGGGGCTTTGTAAGAAAAAGCTCTGCCCCCTGCTGTAGTTTTAATAATACGTGGTACTGACAGGCAGCCTGCATTCTTTGATCGAAGTAGGCGTGGCGGATCGTAAGACACTAACAGTTCACTCAAATACTGTGGCGCGAGACCATTTAGTGCTTTAAATGTCAAAAGTAGGATCTTATATATATATATATATATCTCACCTAAAGGATTATTAGGAACACCTGTTCAATTTCTCATTAATGCAATTATCTAATCAGCCAATCACATGGCAGTTGCTTCAATGCATTTAGGGGTGTGGTCCTGGTCAAGACAATCTCCTGAACTCCAAACTGAATGTCAGAATGGGAAAGAAAGGTGATTTAAGCTATTTTGAGCATGGCATGGTTGTTGGTGCCAGACGGGCCGGTCTGAGTATTTCACAATCTGCTCAGTTACTGGGATTTTCACGCACAACCATTTCTAGGGTTTATAAAGAATGGTGTGAAAACGGAAAAACATCCAGTATGTGGCGGTCCTGTGAGCGAAAATGCCTTGTTGATGCTGGAGGTAAGAGGAGAATGGGCCGACTGATTCAAGCTGATAGAAGAGCAACTTTGACTGAAATAACCACTCGTTACAACCGAGGTATGCAGCAAAGCATTTGTGAAGCCACAAAATGGACAACCTTGAGGCGGATGAGCTACAACAGCAGAAGACCCCACCGGGTACCACTCATCTCCACTACAAATAGGAAAAAGAGGCTACAATTTGCACGAGCTCACCAAAATTGGACAGTTGAAGACTGGAAAAATGTTGCCTGGTCTGATGAGTCTGGATTTCTGTTGAGACATTCAAATGGTAGAGTCAGAATTTGGCGTAAACAGAATGAGAACATGGATCCATCATGCCTTGTTACCACTGTGCAGGCTGGTGGTGGTGGTGTAATGGTGTGGGGGATCTTTTCTTGCCACACTTTAGGCCCCTTAGTGCCAATTGGGCATCGTTTAATGCCACGGCCTACCTGAGCATTGTTTCTGACCATGTCCATCCCTTTATGACCACCATCCTCTGATGGCTACTTCCAGCAGGATAATGCACCATGTTACAAAGCTCAAATAATTTCAAATTGGTTTCTTGAACATGACAATGAGTTCACTGTACTAAAATGGCCCCCACAGTCACCAGATCTCAACCCAATAGAGCATCTTTGTGATGTGGTGGAACGGGAGCTTCGTGCCCTGGATGTGCAGCCCACAAATCTCCAACAACTGCAAGATGCTCTCCTATCAATATGGGCCAATGTTTGTAAAGAATGTTTCAGCACCTTGTTGAATCAATGCCACGTACAATTAAGGCAGTTCTGAAGGCGAACACTGTATTAGTATGGTGTTCCTAATAATCCTTTAGGTGAGTGTGTATATGTGTATATATATATATATATATATATATATATATAACATTTTGTATATAACCTTAAATTTATTGTAGGTTTTGCGTATCATAAATCTACATTTTGTTTTAGTTGCATCGCTGTGTGAAGATAAAAAGGTTGTTTTTTACAGGACAATTAAAAATGCTGTACATGGTGGTACTGTATATTGTCATGGTTTTGAAGTGGAGCAGACGCAAGTCCAAACAAATCACTACACATAGACGTGAACACACTTTAAACACTACGCTGGGTTACGCGGTAAAGCATGCAAGACTAGAAGACTAAGCAGAGCAACGACAAACAACCATCTGAGACTCAAGTAAAGCAAGACAGTGAAACACGGCAAACAGAAACTTTAATGTGACTTGCAGGGGCTGATGGGTAATACAATGAGACACACACACTAAAATGACCGAAGTGCACCCCCCCCCACACCCCCCCTTAATGCATGTAGCAGTATCAGTCAGAGCGCTGCATGACGGGGAGCAACGTAGTGTAGAGTGACATTCTCAGCTGAGTCAAGGCAAAGCAACATCTTCAGTGGCTGGACGTGACAGAGTAATTGGCCTCGGTGCAGCAGGAAGGTGGAGTGACATCTGAGACAGAGAGGGGACAGAGAGTGATGTCCTCAGCTGAGCAGAGAGACAGAGCGATGCCTGAAGGAGTGCAGGGAGACAGAGGGACGTCTGTGACACCGCCGAGCTGAAATGGAGGCAGCAGGGCTTTGGGGGAAAACCGTCCTCACCGGAGTCAGTGCTCGAGACAGGATGAAGACAGAAGACTCCTTCGTCTTGGACTCGGGCACAGCGGTCACGCCCCTGTGTGTCTTATAGAGCTCCAGCTGACACACCGGCACAACAAACACCAGGCAAAGGAACACTGCAAACAGGAACTTAAAGAAGAATGAAGAACACTTGCGCTCAGGGACACGCAGGGGACGTGGTCCACAGTGACACCGGGACATGGACTTAAATAGAGATTTGGTTTTTATAAATTCAACCATTTGCAAACTAAATGCTTTGGGCATAAACATGTAGCGTTCTCTGCCATTTTTTCTACTAATGTTTCCTGAAGGAGGAGATTAATGCTAACTGAGTGTTTATTGTTCTAATTAAAATTCTAACTAAAAGTTACTGCAGTTCTTTACACCGGACACGTGTCATGTTTACTCCAGCGCTCTGTTTATAAATAGACAAGACCATCATTTACACATCATGTGACCTTTAGAACGACCTTTGAACTGAAAACTCCGACAGGTTTCGCATTGTTTCTTTCCAGCCCCAGCTGTAATTGCTGTAATTACATGGCATTGATAAATATGACCTTCTGGACGAAAGGTTCGTGTCTCTCTGACAGGTGTGTCTCTTTTATCTGTCCGTCCACATGTTCTAGAGTTTAATTCTTTAATTGTCTCTCAGTCTGCTTGTTGCTGATTGTGATGTGTTTTATCCAGCTGTGAAGGAGAAGCTGAGCGAGTGTTTAGAGTAACGGTATCTTCCGTCATCATGATGCGTCTCCGTGACGTCGGCCGTTGTTCAGCAGCCATGAGGAGCGCGCTGCGTGAGGACGAGGACGTTGCAGGATATAAATGGATTTCCAGCAGTGAATCCCTCGCTGTAGCTGTGTTGTGCATAAAACGCTGTGCTTGGAGTGAATCCCGTCTCTCAGGCGCGCGGAAAACTGGGAGAATTTCACTGCCTGATGGAAACAGTGGAGCTGATGGTTCTTGTCACATGACCTGCGGTGTGCTCGCGGCATTCTGGGATTTCTTCAGTGTTAAACCTTGATTGTCCTTTCAGAATAAAACTGTTGTACATTTAAAGCGTCTGTATGTATCATAACGCATCTTGGAAAACAGAATGAAATGAATAATTTTTTTCCTTATGTCACAAGTCATATAGCAGAGAAGAAAAAAACAGACACAAATCAAACTACACACATCTGAGTGAAGAACACACACACACACACACAGCCTCAGGGTGTTTTTACCTCCTGGTATTTTCTTTTCTTTTTTTTTTCTCCACCAGTCATGAGAGTCGACCCCCTCTGTTTCTATGATATTTTATAACTTTTTATTTTCCCCATGAATTCACTCCGGTTCTCTGACTCAGTAAACATGTCTCTCACAGGCAGCAGCATGTGGGTTCTCTGCGGTTTTTTTGCCACTTTTCCTCTCACTTTGCCCGCATCTCAGGAGAGAAACACAGCGACATGAGCAGCTCTGGGAACAGGGAGAGCACGGAGCAGGTGGAGGATGACTAACACGCCGAGACGATGGAGAGAAACAGAGAGAGAGAGAGAGAGAGAGAGAGAGACCAAGAATTAGAGAATTAGAGAGAGAATTAAAGAGCGCACTGAAGCTTCCATCCACCTGTTTTTGTGCAAAATTTAAATGGAAACAAGAAAGAAAGGAAATTATAAAGAAAAAAGACAAGAATATAAAAAAATATGTTGCCCCTTTTTTAACACAGGTCAAAACTTTTGGATCAACAAAACACATTTTGAGAATTTTTTTTTAAAATTAGTTTTATTTGGATGAAGGCAGAATTTTGCTCCGGAGTGCCAATACTTTTTGCATCTACCTTGTGTAAGAAACAACCAACAGCCAAAATAAGTCAAATTGCAATGAGATTTTAATTATATGCGTGCCACGCCCCTTTTCATAATCTGGTGAAATGTATTTAAAATGACATTTTGTCAGGTCAGCTCATGAGTTCATGTTAGCCAACTCGCTACTGTTAGCCATGGATGTTTTGAAGATAAATTGTTGGCACCCTTTAAGAGGTATATTCTACTTCAATAAGAAAAAATATTTTTCCTTGTACTGTGTCTCGTCATATGGAGTTCTCTGACTCGCTGCTGAGGACGGACGCGTGTGGTCTCTTTGGGACGAGTGTGGTCTCTGTTTGGGACGAGTGTGGTCTCTTTGGGACGAGTGTGGTCTCTTTGGGATGCGTGTGGTCTCTGTCTGGGACGCGTGTGGTCTCTTTGGGACGAGTGTGGTCTCTGTTTGGGACGAGTGTGGTCTCTGTCTGGGACGCGTGTGGTCTCTGTCTGGGACGCGTGTGGTCTCTTTGGGACGCGTGTGGTCTCTTTGGGACGCGTGTGGTCTCTTTGGGACGAGTGTGGTCTCTGTTTGGGACGAGTGTGGTCTCTTTGGGACGAGTGTGGTCTCTTTGGGATGCGTGTGGTCTGTTTGGGTGACCACGCGTGTGGTGACCGGGTGAATTCCTAGAAAAACAGTTTTGTACTTGAGCCTCCAATAACCAACTGGACTCCATATGAACTTAAACACATCTCCTGTTACACTGAACTTCCAGTACACATTATTATGCTGATCAATCCCTGCTCTCCGTTATCACCCAGATGAGGATGGGTTCCCTGTTGAGTCTGGTTCCTCTCAAGGTTTCTTCCTGTTACCATCTCAGGGAGTTTTTCCCTCAGCACCGTCACCCTCGGCTCGTTCATCAGGGACCATCTGATCATTCTGATTCATACACATTTTTTCTCACATTTTAAACTCATTTCCATTTAGTCTGAATGCCGTAAAAGTGTTATATAAATAAAACTGAATTGAATTGAATATCTCAGAGTACAAAGTTTGTAAAATATTTAACTTTGTTACTTATCTCACAGCAAAATGCACAAATGAAGGTCTGCAAATCCTCGATTTGTTGTAAACTCTTTGCTAATTGGTTTCCCGGTGCAAATGGAATAATGGTGCTGTTGAAAATCACAGCTTTACGACTCGCTGAAGCTGAATTAGCTTTCCTCTCATGTTTAGTTTCCCCGGAAATGTTCTCTAGAAGTGTTTTAATAGAAAAGACGTTTAGCAGAACTGTGTTTTCTGAGACTCAACTTTTAAATGCGTGTTTTCTTTGAGAGGTGAAGCATTAAAAGAAGTCAGAAGCGAACAGAGCAGTGCACTTACGCTGGAGATCGGACAACGACTGCAGTCGGGATTCATCAGCCAACAGGAGCGGAAAGAGCAAAAGTTCTGAAGGTCAATTTGTAAACTTTGTGCTCTAAGAGATCTGATCTGAGACAGTGTAGCGTCACAGCAGCTCTGATGAGCAACACTCGGACCGTCCGTCCATCTCAGTAACGTCTCTGATACAGGACGTGAAATGAAGGCCTGCGATGTCGTTCAGGCGCCAACAATAGTCATGTGTCACCTTATGAATATTAATGATCATGTGAATCACAGTCACTGTAGTCACCTCATGAATATTCATCATATCACAAAGGATTGTTACACAACAGTTTGGCTTGGAACGTGCTCTAGCCGTGATGTAAGATCTGCTTCCCCGTGAGAAGCTCCTCTCAAGCACGGTATGATGGTACGGTCCGGAGGTGGGAGCGCTCGATCCTGCGTATCAAATATTAAAGCCGGTTACATCTGAACACAGGCAGAATGTGACATTATCAACGTCTCTCCCTCCTCTGAGCGCAACATGTGCCGTAAGAAGGGGCCTCCGAGTGGCGCTGTGGTGCAGTGTTCGTCCTATCATCTGGAGGTTCCCGGGTGATGCTGTAACCTCTCACAGCCGGAGGTCTAGAGAGAGCTGATTGGCCGAGCTCTCTCAGAGGGGAGGGATGAGAGGTACTTAGTGCTCCCACATTAATCACGGCTCTACAGCCAATCAGGGGCGTCTGTGAGCTCGCGCAACGGAGGGAGCGGATAGCGCCGTCCTCCGAGTGTGTTACGCCGCCCCCAACGGTGCGCGAGCGAGCAGTTCGAAAAGATGCGGTCGGCTGGCGTCACGTGGTTCGGAGGAAACACGTGATAGTCTTCGGCCCTCCCGGCTGAGTGGTAGTAGTAGCCTTAATGTGGAGCCCCCTAGTGACGGGGAGGAATTGGACACGACTAAATTAGGGAGAAAATCGGGGAAAAAATAATAAATAAAAAAAAACGTAAGAAGGTTTTTTTCCCAAAATAAATATATAATCATTATAAAGGTTTACTCCCTTGTTCTTTTCTTCTCTTAACGGTGACTCGCCACCTGCTGTATCGGAGTATGAACATGAATGCTGGCTAGTGGAGAGAGGGAAGCTATCATTCTCCTGTATGAATCAGTCAATCCTACTGTGAAATCAGCCTAAAAGTTACCTGTTGAGGAAAGTTCCTGGTTTTCTGATTCAGGTTACGCACTAAGTAACTCCACCTTTGCTTTATCTCTCTCTCTCTGCAGCTTTCTGTCATTACCGCTGTACCGATCGATCATGAGAATGCAGAGCTGTATCTTTGAAACACACATGGTTTAAAACACACTGTTAATCACATTAGCGCTCTGTTTGCGTTTTCTCACTCCTTGCTACACTTTTGCGCTGCTGTGCTAACTGTTTCTGCTGTTTGTCCTGTCCGCCTGTGTCAGGGTAATGTCTACACACATACCTGTACATACTGTAAGTACTAGATAAGTGGGCGTGTACACCATCCCTGTATGTTTATAGAAGCTTCAGGCAGAATAGAAGTTAACAGTACAAACCCGAGGGCAGGTCAGACTTTAAGTGCTTTAAGTGTCACACAGATGAAGCTCAGAACCCGAATTTACACCTTAGATAGATAGATAGATAGATAGATACTGTAGATAGATAGATAGATAGATTTGGACTCTTTCAGAGTGTAGTTTTCTACAGTACCATGATTAATGAGATTTATTAATTTTAGGAGACTTTCTATTTAAACCCAGCATACACACGTGGACAAAATTGTTGGTACCCTTCGGTCAATGAAAGAAAAACTGACAATGGTCACAGAAATAACTTTAATCTGACAAAAGTAATTATAAATAAGAATTCTATGAATGTTAACCAATGAAAGTCAGACATTGCTTTTCAACCATGCTTCAACGAAATTATATTTAAAAAAAATGAACTCATGGAACAGGCCTGGACAAAAATGATGGTACCCCTAACTTAATAGTTTGGTGCACAACCTTTTGAGGCAATCACTGCAATCAAACGATTCCTGTAACTGTCAATGAGACTTCTGCACCTCTCTGCAGGTATTTTGGCCCACTCCTCATGAGCAAGCTGCTCCAGTTGTTTCCGGTTTGAAGGGTGCCTTTTCCAGACAGCATGTTTCAGCTCCTTCCAAAGATGCTCAATAGGATTGAGGTCAGGGCTCATAGAAGGCCACTTTAGAATAGTCCAATGTTTTCCTCTTAGCCATTCTTGGGTGTTTTTAGCTGTGTGTTTTGGGTCATTGTCCTGTTGCAAGACCCATGACCTGCGACTGAGACCCAGCTTTCTGACACTGGCCAGCACATTTCTCTCTAGAATCCCTTGATAGTCTTGAGATTTCATTGTACCCTGCACAGATTCAAGACACCCTGTGCCAGATGCAGCAAAGCAGCCCCAGAACATAACAGAGCCTCCTCCATGTTTCACAGTAGGGACAGTGTTCTTTTCTTCATATGCTTCATTTTTCCGTCTGTGAACATAGAGCTGATGTGCCTTGGCAAAAAGTTCAATTTTTGTCTCATCTGTCCATAGGACATTCTCCCAGAAGCTTTGTGGCTTGTCAACATGTAGTTTGGCATATTCCAGTCTGGCTTTTTTATGATTTGTTTTCAACAATGGTGTCCTCCTTGGTCGTCTCCCATGTAGTCCACTTTGGCTCAAACAACGACGGATGGTGCGATCTGACACTGATGTTCCTTGAGCATGAAGTTCACCTTGGATCTCTTTAAAAGTCTTTCTGGGCTCTTTTGTTACCATTCGGATTATCCGTCTCTTTGATTTGTCATCAATTTTCCTCCTGCGGCCACGTCCAGGGAGGTTGGCTACAGTCCCATGGATCTTAAATTTCTGAATAATATGTGCAACTGTAGTCACAGGAACATCTAGCTGCTTAGAAATGGTCTTATAGCCTTTACCTTTAACATGCTTGTCTATAATTTTCTTTCGAATCTCCTGAGACAACTCTTTCCTTCGCTTCCTCTGGTCCATGTTGAGTGTGGTACATACCATGTCACCAAACAACACAGTGACTACCTGGAGCCCTATATATTGGCCCACTGACTGATTACAAGATTGTAGACACCTGTGATGCTAATTAGTGGACACACCTTGAATTAACATGTCCCTTTGGTCACATTATTTTCAGTATTTTCTAGGGGTACCATCATTTTTGTCCAGGCCTGTTCCATGAGTTTCTTTTTTTAAATAATTCTGTTGAAGCATGGTTGAAAAGCAATGTCTGACTTTCACTGGTTAACATTCATAGAATTTTTTTTTAATTATTACTTTTGTCAGATTAAAGTTATTTATGAGTCATTGTGAGTTTTTCTTTCATTGACCGAAGGGTACCAACAATTTTGTCCACGTGTGTAAGAAATAAAATGTATTCATTGACTTCAGGGACACCTAAACATTATACGTGCTTTATTCCTTTAATAGGTTTGATGACATCATAGGTGGCACATCAAACACTGATGTTTTAAATGTCAGAGAATTTCACACACGATTAAGCAGAAAGACTGAAAATGCTTCTGTCACCCTGATTTACTGTGACTAGATAATTTAATTAAAGTTTGGGATTTTTTGGTGTGTGTGTGTGTGTGTGTGTGTGTGTGTGTGTGTGTGTGTGTGTGTGGTGCATGTACTTGGGAGGAAGAGCAGGAAAACTTGACACCGAACATCTCGGCGCCTCACCACGCTTCGGTTTTTATCCGTGTGATCAGATTACAGTAACCCCCAGGTGATTTATGACTTTTCGGGGTTCCTGAGTGAAATCCAGTCGTGTTTGTTCAGTCCGCTGAGCAGAAAGGGGACACTGAAAGGCCAGAGCAGAGTAAATGAATTTTAAACAGATTAATGACTTTGTCTCAGAAGTAGTCATGATGTGGAGTAATTAGATTATAATTACATTAACGCAGGATGAAGTGTGCAGGAAGAGCTTTAGATTAAATACATCAGTTTCATTAACTGTTCTACTTCTCTTCACCCTCGCTGTGGACCTGATGAAACCACGGCACAAACTTTAACACGCCGGTAAAGTGCAGCGCTCAGTATGGAAATATACAGTACTGCTCTGAGTAAAAGTTAGGGCATGCAAAGTCCTGGTTTGACTTGAACATCCGTGAGTAGTGTGTGTGTGTGTGTGTGTGTGTGTGTGTGTGTGTGTGTCTATTAAAGGGACAGAATTAGATTTCCCGGTTTGATCTGAACATCTCTTCACCTGCTAAGACTTTCCATCTCTTCTATTTGTCCTGTTCCACTGAGTCTCTTACATACACATCGGTTCAGAGAGCTCGTTCGTAAGTCCAGTTTGTTTGTAAGTCCAACAAACATTGTCTAGGTACTACAATACTAACACAATTAGCTGTACACAGTATATTATTAGAATATAGTGTTCTTTAGAATCGTGCCGATGGTTGTGAGATTCAGAAATGATTGATGTCTGTCTGCCACCTTTTCATCTCGCTCCGTTCTCTCAGAGGTTTTCACTTTGATCTCCATCGTTATTCCTTCTTAGCAGTCGCAGCTTCATTGCCGCTGCCTTTGCGCTGCCTTCCACACATCCTGGACGTGTACTGCACTTGCAGAGGATGCACGCTGCACACACCTGATGATGTACAGTACAGTATAATCTCCAGATGATTGTATTTAGTGAATTCAGTGTAAAGTGTCTTTGTGGGGAAATGCCATATTTAAAGATGAATCATAAATTATATCCTGAATCCGTGTACAGTAGTGCACTTTATGTTTTGTATTAACTCATAAACAGATCATTTAACTGAGCGTTTGTATTAGTAACTAACATGTTCCACTAAAACATATATATCACACTTTATTTAACTCTATTTATAGCATTACATCATATTGTTGAACAGGAAGCCCACATTTAAAGTCGGGTCAGTCGTGGCCTAGTGGTTAAGACATTGGACTACAGGTTACTAGGTCCTGAGGTCAAAGCCCAGCACCACCACAGGTGTCACTGTCGAGCCCTTGAGTAAAGCCCTTAATCCTCAAATGTAAAAAAAAAAAATATATATATATATATATATATATATAGTAGTGTATCATTCCTTTTACACAGTTACACAATTTTAATTCATTAAAGACCATGATGTCATGTTTTCTCTGCAGATATCAGAAAGCTTTACATTTGGCTGTTACAAGTTTATACTGGAGACTCCTTCTCTAAATAAAAGTTCAATTTAAAAAATCACGACTTTAAGAAAACATAAACTATTTAAGTCCATGAGAATGAGCTGTTGCTATGGAAACGCTAATGTAAGGGTATCAGCGCTAGCACATTAATATAAACCTGCGTTAGTGTCATGGCTGCTGTTATAGTGAATTAAACAACAACTTCTATTCTGACCAATCAGAAGGCCAGAACAGGTCCTCGCAGGTAAAACGATATAAATGAATAAAGATGAACAGCTTCATTTCCATCAGCAGCAGAATAAAGTTTTTTTTACAGTTTTGTTTACATTTACAGTACACACCAGGATCTCGGTCAGGACGACTACGTTTCGCCGCGTGTCTTTCTCTCAGAACAAACACCGTATTTTGACATCTCACGCAAGGAGGTGAAATCTGAAACCTGAAAGCCCGCAGGCTGCCGTCATTTGAAAGTCTAATTGGAAGCAACAAAAGTGAAATCTTTCTACCTGTTTTTTTTTTGTTTTGTTTTTTTTTCATGCAAATTTTTAATTTGTGCATAAAAAATATCTTAATGCGAGCTACAGAAATGTGAGGAAATGCCTGGAATGATGTGCAGGTTTGTAATATATCATGCATGTGAATAAAAAGATGGAAGATGTGATAAAAGAGCAAATGGAAATGGACTTTTGGAGAAAAATGATCACATGGCGAGTCTAAGTTCTAGTCTCTTCTCTTACTGCGTCTCAGATCACACACTTAGATACTGAATAATGCTCTAAAGTATTATACTTTATAAGAAATATGGTGTTAGTTAGATTTTTATTTTCAACCCTGGAAACTGGGTTTCAGCTGTAAAAAAAAAAAAAAAGGTTCAAAATGCACTTAAAATGCACTTCAGTGGCAGAATTGAATATAATTTCCTATTACGTTTATGGATGGTCAAGGCCTGGTCCACATGAGTGTTTGAAATAATTTTTTTCTTCTTTGTTATTAAAAGAGACACTATGAGCATGCCAAACCACCAGGAGGCGATGTAACTCTAAACGTAAAGCCCTGTTTGCTAATCAGGAGCTGGGAAAAATGCACCGCAGCTGTCACTCTAATCAGCCACGCCCCTAATTATACATAATGTTATGGCTTAATATAATTTTAACTGATGAGTTACGTAAAACCCACCCGTGTACACGTGTCATGAAAGGAAAATTTAGCTATGGAGACTGAAAACTCAGGCGGTAAACATGTTTATTTCTGTTGTAAAGTTGGACATTTTAACACGGGGACTGACGCAGGTTTGGAGGCAGCTCCTAGTGGACATCCGAAGAAGTGCAAGTATCGGAACTTTCATGTTAGCTTCATTTTTTTCCGAACGCGAGGTTGCGAGGAGTAATCACGACGAGGTGGCTTTCAGGCATCGTTACACTCTACACACTGGTGATGTTGGATGGGATTCCACATACTGTATGGGAGTTGAACCAGAGCGACCTTGACCTTCCACGAGCATCTGTGATGGTGTGTGTGCAGAAGAGGGCAGTCAGCACTTGAGCAGGAGTTTGGAATCGAAACACAGGCTGTGTGTGTGTTTGTAGAAAGCGTGTTCTCGCCGTCTCTCTGTTGGGACGGTGGTGAGCTAGTTAGAGGGAACTGGGAATTAGCAAAAGAGCCGAATGTGGAGGAAATCTGAACAGAAAAAGAAACAGCAGGAGGTAGAGCTACTCTCCATCACCGCATGCTGAACGTACTCATGCAGTGTTTCTGAAAGTGCGATGGTCGGCTCCTGGACCCGATTAGCAAAAGACGAGCCCTGATGGGGTGACTCATGGTTCAGCTTTAATATTCAGCATGTATTACAGGATCTAACGCACACACACCCGGACGGACGCCATCCCGTTCCCTGAGAACGCAGACCAGGTCCCACCGCATCGCTTGTGTCCGAGTGTTTGGCAGGACGGAGGCAGACTGAGAAAGAACGATATTGAACACGACTTTTTAACAGATTGTCCTCGTTGCTGTTATTGATCTTCAGTCAAACTGCCAGCGAGCGCTTGTGTCCTAGATGCAACCCTATTTGTTGGAGGAAAAGGAGAAAAGGGAGGATGGAAAGAAGGAGCGAGTTGCTGAGTGGACTTGGCGTTCGGCCTCGTTTGTAGGAGTGAGCTGTCAAGTCGGAGACGTCCCCAGGGTGCGAATAAACGAATACGCTCTCACTCGCTTTCTCTCTCGGCCTGAGAAAAAGAGAGAACAAAAAAATCCTTTCACTGGCTGTGTTTTCTTTTTATAGAATTCCCCAAAGCAAGTGGTGTGTGCAGTCGGGTGACTGCCTGCCACTCAGACACACACACACACACACACACACACACACACACACAGTGTTATACAGCAGAGTCCACTGCTAAGACCTGCATTATCTCATCACTGATCAAAGACAATTTCATATCATTTCAATTAAAATATGCATCATAACAACGACAATACACACACACACACACACACACACACACACACACACACACACACACACATGGGTTTAAAAAAATTGGAAGCAACAACTCAGCTAAAACACACAAACCTGTTCCCTGAGCCCTTGTGAAGACGTTCCCCTCTCGTTGTGACTGATGCCGGTGACGTCACTGACACGCCCACAGCCGAAACACGGCACCATCACCATCGCAGTTTAAACAGAAAGTCAATTCCATCAGCTTTTATTAAATCATCTCTTTATTATATTATATTATATTTTCCCTCTTGTGATATCCAGGATGTGTCGTTTTCCTCTAATAACGCGCTCGCTCATTTGGGTTTAATTCAGACACATTTCTATTTCTAGCTATGGATTTTTGGCTTCACTTTTTTTGTTTTAAAAGCTGTAAGATGGTAAACTTTTACATTTAAATGTATTTTATGTCAAACTTGAAGGCTTTCTTCGGGTTACTGAGTTTAAGGTTTATTATCGTATCTTCAACTGAATCTCTCATGCTGTATTATGACGTCTAAGAATCTGCACTGATGTTTAAGGATGACACATTTTAGGTGTTTGTGCGCTGTACATCTCTATGAACCAGCTGACGCTATAGAAATTATAATATTACAGAAATGCAATAATATAAATATATGTTTCAATTTTACATACTATATACGTATATACAGTGCAGGTGAAACTACTGTAATATATGAGAGACTCATTACATGCAACGCAAGATAGTTCAAGCTGTGATTGGTCATAATTGAGATGATTATGTTGTACAGCACATGAAAACCCCAAATCCACAATCTCAGAAAATTTGAATATTACATGCAATCAATAAAGCAAGAATTGTACATAGAACAGTATCGGACCTCTGAAAAGTCCAAGTATGCTTATGTACTCAGTACTTGGTTTGGGCCTCAATGCGGCGCGGCATGGAAGCTCTCAGCCTGAGGCACTGCTGAGGTGTTCTGGAAGACCAGGATGCTTCAATAGCGGCCTTCAGCTCTTCTGCATCGTTCGGTCTCATGTCTCTCATCTTTCTCTTGGCAATGTCCTGTAGATTCTCTATGGGGTTCAGGTCGGACGAGTTTGCTGGCCAAACAAGCACAGTAATCCCACGCTCACTGAACCAGGTTTTGGTGCTTTTGGCAGTGTGGGCAGGTGCCAAGTCCAGCTGGAAAATTAAGTCAGCGTCCCCATAAAGCTTGTCCCCATAAAGGAAGCATGAAGTGCTCCAGAATCTCCTGGTAGACGGCTGCGTCGACCCTGGACTTAATGAAGCACACAGTGGACCGACACCGGCAGATGACATGGCTCCCCAAATCAACACAGACTGCGGAAACTTCACACTGGACTTCAAGCACCTTGCAGTGTGTGTGTGTGTGTGTGTGTGTGTGTGTGCCTCTACATTCTTCTTCCAGACTCTGGGTCCTTGGTTTCCAAATGGGATGCAAAAGTTGATCTCATGAGAAAAGAGGATTTGGACCACTGAGCAACAGACCAGTTCTTTTTTTTATCTTTAGCCCAGGTAAGACTCTTCTGACGTTGTTTGTTGTTCAGGTGCGGCTTGACAAGAGGAGTTACCTCTTGCAGTTACCTTTCGAGGCTTTCCCTCCTTATGGAGGACGTCAATGATGGTTTTCTGCACAACTGTCAGGTCCGCAGTCTTTCCCATGATTGTGTTTCCTACTGAACCAGACTGAGAGACCATTTAAAGGCTCAGGAACCCTTTGCAGGTGTTATGGCTTAATTAACTGATTAGACTGGGACACTTTGACCCTAGAATATTGAACCTTTTCACAATATTCAAATTTTCTGAGATTGTGGATTTGGGGTTTTGATCAATTAAATCATGGCTTGAACTATCTCGCTTTGCATGTAATGAGTCTCTCGTATATTAGTTTCACCTTTTAAGTTGCATTACTGAAATAAATGAACTCTTGCACGATATTCAAATTTTTCGAGTTTCACCATATATATTTTTTTTCCCATTTTTAGTTTTTTTTTATTTCTGATTTAGTATTTTTTTATACTTTATAATCTTTTTATTATATTTTATTTTATTTATTTTATTACATTTATTATATTTCATTTACATTATTTATTTATTTATTTTTACATTCTATTTTCTATTCACTTTTTAATAAATGTAACTTTTAATAAAATGATTTGGTTTATTTTTATACTCAAACTCACTCACTCATCATCTATACCGCTTAATCCTGTGTTCAGGGTCACGGGGGCGGAGCCTATCCCAGGAGACTTGGGGAACAAGGCGGGGTACACACTGGACAGGGTGCCAATCCATCACAGGAGATGGGAAGAGAGACGTCAAGAGACGGGAATCGAACCCGGACCCTGCAGGTGCTATACTCAAACTGTTACAGTTGAATGTTTTTATAATACACTTGTAGAAGTTTTTATTTATTTATTTATTTATTTTACATTTTTATACTATTATATCTTCACACATGTTGCAGTTTACACTCTTTTATTTTCTAAATCATTTTCCTATGCAGAGTAAATTCTACTTTAATTCTATTTTAACATTTTATAGCAATTCTATCTTTAATTGTACATTTTTCTGTGTATTTCTTTATACTTTTGTCATGGACAGTTGTATAAGTTGTGTATTGTATTTCACTGCATGTCGCTCTGTATGTGTTTGTGTACATGACAGATACAATTCCATTTGAAGCTACAGTATGCTAATGTCAGTGATGTAGTTAAGGAGAATTAATCAACACTCTCCGACCAATCAGAATCCAGAACCCGGCAGTACAGTGTGATAAATGATGATGATAATATGTCCGGTGTCTTGCTATTTATTTAATGAGAACTGATGGTGATAAAGGTGAAGGTGCAGGTTACTGGTACAATTCAGAGGACGTCTTTATGCCTCATTTCAGGATTGTAGTGTGATTTTATCTGTTGTCTCCGTGATCAGTTTGCATAATCGTACCTTCAGCTACATCGCACCGACGAGCTCTGTGATACATGTCGATTGCCGTGACGGTGTCCTGTGTCTCCTGTAGGAAGGTTCGAAGACATAAATACATGTAGTGAAATAAGACCAGATGGTGCGACGCCACACTATAGGAGGAGGAGATTCGCACAGCCAACTGTTACACGGAGTCGAGTCCATAACGTCCTGCCTCATGACTCGGTTTGTAAGAAACCTCCACGTTCCACTCGCAGTGTTTCCCTGCGTTCACAGCCTTTCTCTCTATCCAGGAGTCTGTGATTACCATAAAAGCAGAGCGAGCCGCCTGCTGACTCCGGCCCACGTCTCTCACTTCGAGTGGGTGAAACCAGATAATTAGGAGAACTGCTGCTCTTTAATGCACAGTCTTATGGATGTAAATTCAGTGTAAATTCACAACTGCGTGAAGGAATGCAATAGTAAAGTCAACAGAAAATGTACAGAAGCCACAAACTGCATGCGTCCGGTGTGGTATTTGAGTATTTCACTCGAACCTGTAGGTTAGCATGTGTTCACACCAGGAGTGGCTCGTTAAACCAGACAGAAGACATTCCACTGTAAAGACAGATGGTAATCTACAGTGGCAGAGAGATTATAAGTCATAAGCCTTAGTCGTGTGATGTCAGTGTAGTGTGTAGTGCAGAAAGGTGGGAGGAACTGAACTTTATGTAAATGAGAAGTAAAGACGTGGTGATTAGCATGAGTGTTAGCGCTACGATGCGGCTAAGAACGGGAATGTTAGTGGTCAGCGCCGTCATCTCGCACCTTCAGGGCTTCAAATCTCAGACCAGCCGTAACATCAACACCACCGCCAAGTCCGATCCCAAAGGATTCGCCAGACACCACGGCACACCCCCAGAGGCCCTGTGGAGCCACGCCCCGAGGGGCCAGAGCTTCCCTCATGGTACAAGGGGAAACCCAAATCCTAGGTAATTTTAACACTAATGCTTTCTAAATCTAATACAAGTATAAACTGTACAGTGTAGCTCATTTACAGCTGTGTTTACTGCTGATGCTGTGAGCGGCCATGTTGATCTCATCTTCCACTTTTGCCTCAAGTAGGTTCCCCTGTTTTCCTCGTTCTAACCCTTCAGGGTGCAACTTTTAGTTAAATGCAGCGTATATCCCACTGGCTGTGTCAGATAGCAGAGTCAGTCAAAAACCTCAGTCTGTCCAATCTGTTACACAAACGTTAGTTCCGACCGAGTAATCTGATTGGACAATTAAGTGTAATTAATGACACTAACTGTGTGTCTCGGCGTGGGTGAGAGTGGGTCTGTACGGTCCGCAGTACTGAGGAGAGAGCAGCTGCCTGACCACGCCCACATTCACACCCAGTCACAGGAGCACTTTCAGCAACAACACGCATCTGATAACGTCATGTCGTCTTACACAACACGCCTCACGTCTCTGCACTAATCACTTCTGAGTCCTTCTGAATCGCCTCTGAACCGTCCGTGTCCTTCTGTTCACAGCTAACGCTTAGCTACAAAGCTAACTAGCTTCTAACACGAGGCTGAATCCCAAATCCCTCTCTAACCCCTGATCAAGGGCACTACTCGGAGGAAGTGTACACCCTACATAGTGCACTAGCTTTACATTTAACACTATTTGGGATTCGACCCCAGAACCCTGAAGTTACCGGAGCTGATATTCTAAAGTGTAATCAGTGTAAATCTGCAGTAAATCTGGTGAGTTTCTCAGGACTGAACACCACCTCCATGGTTTATTCCCCTCACCTGGAGCTCCTACAGAGAACCGCTCAGAGTTTAACACCACTCTCACCTCCTGTTCATTTATTTAAAATGAATTAAATGCTAAGTTATGGTGGGTTTGGTAATCATATCCTTAACTTCCATACAAACCTGAGAATGGTTGTGACTCCTCCCAGTTCTGTTCAGGCTCAGCGTTCTGATGGTAGAGACAGTGTGTAGCTGATGTTGCATGAGTCACAGGACAGCCATCATCATGCCTCGCTTAGCAGAAAATGTCAGGATTTCACTGGTTTGTGTGTTTTTAAGGGTTTTCTTCCATCCATAATGGTCTGTTTACCAAATGCCAGTGCAGCAGCTGACTTCAGATTATTATAAAACAGGTGGATGGAGGACATAACAGGAGCGCGAGCATCATGACAGCAGCAAGACTCAATCCTTGGGTCCAATCAAAACTGGACACTGGTCTGACTTTCGGCTGGACCAACTGAATCATTTTTAGATTTTTTTAGCAGATCCGTTGTCGTCTTGTTACAGAGAAATTGGTGTGAAAAAGCTCTTGGAGAAGCTCGCTATTGAAGCTCAGGAGTGGATGTGAGTCAGGTACGACTCAGCCAGCATGAAGCCTCGGTTTTTCACACTCCTTTTTTTTTTTCTCTCTCTCTTTCCCCATTTCTAGGCCCCTCATCCACCCAGGAAGCTCTGTATCCTAATAAAGCCTGGAAACTGCCGCGCAGAATGAGCAGCCAGCCAACTTTTTGGCTCACCTCTCGGGTTTCGAACTCGAACCCGTCACCTCTCGCTCTCCTGCGATCCTCAGCATCTGGCCTTTTCTCTACAGGGAGCCTGGCACAGCTTCATTCGCCTGCCACCGTATCAATTTATATCATATTACCTTCCTCTCAGAAGCACCAGGTGCTCGATTAGGACAGCGGCCGAGGGCCAACAGCGACACTGAGACGTTCAATATATCATTCTCCATTAGGAGCCTGCTGGGTTTCCCTTCCCTCCAACACCATGCTCTCTGCCTTCCTACTGATGGAACAGGCTGCTTTATAAAAGAAAGAAGGAAAGAATGGAGAGGATGTGGCATAAAATTACTCATCACCTTCTTTTTACCTCTGGATTGTCTTAATTTATCCTGTTGGCACATTTTTTTTTCTTCTCTTCTCTTCATTTGTGTTTTGTTTTTGTGAATGCTAACATATTTCTCTTCCATTTCTCCTATTTCGCTTTTCTTTTATGAATTGATCTCCTGCTTTCCTGATTTTAAGGTTTTAATAATAGGTATAAATGTATATAAATGTTAATAATATACATATCATGTGAAATGAGGTCTATATTGTCCTTCAGATAAAGATTTTTTAAAAATTATTTTTAAATGATGTTTGTTTATTTATACATTATAATTGTAGTAATATATTTTTAATAATGTATTTTTATATTATATTTTTAATAATAAAATTGTACATTATTACTGTATATATTGTCAATCATGTTTTAAATCATGGAAATGTGCACAAAGCACACGGAGGAATGTTAATGTTTAAGTGAAAACGAAATATCTCATCTTTTTGAAAGCAGTAAAGGAAAAACCTAAAGTGACGCACAGTTAATAATTGATATGAAATAGACTCACTATTCATTAAAAAACAAATTAAGGAATAAAGTTAAATGATGTGAAAGAACAGAGTCTCTTCTGTCTAAAGTGTACAAAGTCCAGACGTACAGAAAGACATTAAAGTCACTGCAGACAATCAGACTAGTGTTGAGTTAATAAAGGAAAAACTCTAAACTCCATCTGACCCATAAAAACCAGACGCTTTCTTTATAGACACACTTTCTGGGCCGTGTTAATGATTTTTAAATAAACACAGCTAAAATATTCCTGTATAAAGGCTTCCGTTGTTCAGCGTGCCCTTTTAGCTCCCGAGTCTTTTCTCAAGTCATTCTTCCTTATTTTTTTATTATTATTCCTCAAATAAAAGCAGCTCGAGAGCCAAACTAAAAGTGAACACTGAGCCACAATAACTCTTCACATGCGAGTTCGCCCGGGGTCGCGGCCTGGGGAACGATAAACCCCCCCTGCTCATGCAGCTTAAATAAATAACCGTGACTGAAGTGTTAATAAAAGTGATTGATATAAGACAATACGTGTAAAGTAATAGTGCATGTGTTCATGTGAGACCCGCGTGCTCGCCCGTAAAAGACTTCAAAGCTCTTATTGTCCTCCTGGACGTCGTCTCGAGGGGGTTTTACCCGTTTTATAGGCGACTTCCTGTTTCCTGTGCTGTTAGGAAGTGAACCTGAACCACAGCGCTGAGCTTTAAATATTATATACGATACGTTTCTCGCTGAACTCGAGCGGGAGTGTAATCGTACCTGACAGCGCAGGATTGTTCACAATTTCCCTAATCGAGCTCAGCTGCCGGCGCTTCCTGAAAACCTCTGTGCTGAATGTTTTTCCTGCAGGACGCTGTCCAAATCAAATGTTAAACATGAAGCCTTCTGGGAGGAGAAATGCAGACGTGGAGGCCTGGGAAAGGCCAAACGCCATCGCCTTCATGTGTTATTCTACACTATTCACTCTCCCGTGAAGTCAAACTGTCGGGAATGTGAGCGGCGTGAGGACGGACAGCCGGGGAATCAGTGACGATGGGAAAATATACAGTTTTGTCCTGATGTCTTCTTCTTGTTTCCTTAAATAGATGAGGATTTAAAGTGTAATAGGCGTCCTGTTACTCAGCGTTTAATATCAGACAAGAAGTTTAGCCAATGAAAATGTTTTAAATAAATGTATGGAATGGAATATTGTTCAACACCCTTTAAGTACTGATTGTTGAATCCAGATTAATTAAATTCTTTGTTATATTTTCATTTTCTTGTTGTTAATGCTCTAAAACTTTTGTTAGAACAACTGTATATACAGTATACACCGATCAGTCATGACCTTGACACATTAACACTAACATTAACATTAAGCTATATTGAGAATCAGGGGCTCACGAGCCAAAGGCCAGCCTGTCCGGTCCCATCCTACAGAAAAGACAACGCAGCACCAAAATGTCCCTGCTGGCTGCAATAGAAAGGCACCAGAGCACCAAGTGCACCACAGCACGCCGCACACGGGGCCCAGCAGGCAGAGAGCCCGAGGCCCCCGACCCCACCTCCAAACTCCACAGAGCTCCGTCAGATTCAGCACCCATGCACCGGACAAACAAGTCCGATCCACGGATCCATATGCAAAGGTCTCCTGAGCCTTTAAATGCTTCAGTCTGGTTCAGTACAGAACGCTGCGTCCAAGCACGCTAATGGAAAGTTGAATGGAAGGAAAGAATGTGGTAGAAAAAGGTGCAAAAACAACAGGGATAACTGCAGCCGTGAGAGGAGTGTGAAACCACATCCACTTAAGAATCTGTGAGAGATTGACAACGAGTGGACCAGAGACAACATCAGAGGTGTCTTACCTGGGCTAAGGACAGAAAGGACTGGACTGTTGCTCAGTGGGCCAAAGTCCTCTTTTCAGATGAGAGTAAATTTTCCATTTCATTTGGAAATCATGGACCCAGAGTGTGGAGGAAGAGCGGAGAGGAACAGAGTCCAAGCTGCTTGAGGCCCAGTGTGAAGTTCTCAGTCAGTGGTGGTTCTTCGAGCCGTGCCGTCTGCTGGTGTCGGTCCACTGTGGTTTATCAGCTCCAAGGTCAGCACAGCGTCTACCAGGACGTTTTAGAGGACTTCATGATTCCCTCTGCTGACCAGCTTTATGGAGATGCTGATTTCATTTTCCAACAGGACTTGGCACCTGTCCAAAAGTACTAATACACCTTGTACATGTTCCTTGTTTAAGGACCAGGGTACCCCTGCGCTTGATTGGCCAGCACACTCACCCGACCTGAACCTCATGAGAATCTCTGGAGTATTATGAAGAGACGCTGTACGTCTTCATACTTTTCAGTCGTCCAACATTTACGTGGTCGAAATCTTTATTATTATTATTATTATTTTATTATTTTATTTTTTTATTGTTCTTCATTTTAGTAATTAAAAATTTTTTTCTGAGATACTGAATTTTGGGTTTTCAGTTATTAATTTTCATAAGCCATAATCATCAAAATTAAAAGAAATCAACAAAAATGTTTAAATCCATTAAGGTTGCTGTTGTAACAGTTCATTCACGTGGACATACACAGTGAAAACTCCACTAGTGATGAAACAATGTTTGCGTGGGAGGAGCCTCCATACTGTGTGCCAATCAGTGGTGAAGCTGTAACTGTACGATCCCCCTCACCTTCACGAAAGAGGAGTTTACACTTTATTTAATATGCTCTCTATGCTAACACGACAAGCTTGTTCTTCTCATTAACCTAAAGAGAGGGAATAAAGAGAGGCAGGTGAGGGGACGAGTGTTTATAGCTGCTATAACGTGAGGAGGAACAGGACGGGAACTTTAAATCTCAACACAAATGGATAAACTAATGAAAGTGCCGTGGTGTCAGAGGAATAAAACACTCAGGCTCGTGCTGTTGAAGGAAAATAATCGTCTTTGAGGCAGTAAATCACGATTTGCAGCTACTGCACTATGGAAATGAGACTGTGTGTGTGTGTGTGTGTGTGTGTGTGTGTGTGTGTGTGTGTGTGTGTGTGTGTGTGTGTGTGAGACTTTGTCTGTTCTCAGTGTCCTCTGTAACGCTACACTGATTCTCATACACACTCTGTCAGGATTAATTGACTCTCATTAACTGATGAGCACAAAGCGAGCGCTCAGGTTCTGCTCACGTGATTGTCTCCGTCTCTGACGCGTCACACTGAAGGGCTTTCACGTGTTTATTTACGGTTCATGAAAATATATAATCAACACTCACTGTAGGAATAATTAATTATATTTTATGTGAAAATCAATAGATGTTGCTGTAATTGTTAGAATGCGTGACTTTTTTGAGTGTGATTGTGTATGTATTTTATGTTATTTTTAATAATAATAAATAAATAAATAAATAAATGAATGAATAAATAAACCTGTGGGTCTAATAATTTCCGCTCCTGTCTGTCATCAGGATCCTGAACATGCCTAAATTTACACTTTGTTTTTGTCAAATTATTGATTTGCTTTTAATGATTAAATGAGGGATGTGAAAATAAAAAAGACAAATATCCCTACACAATCTACAGCAGCGTTCCCGGGGCGATGAGACATGGCACGACACCGAGTCTGACTATTTTAATCTCCTTTATGCTGTAATGTGAAAGCGTCTCGCTCCGGCGCCGTGGTCTCCTTTAATGGCTCGTCTAAATTGTGGCGTCTTAATTGCGATGTGATTGTCTCGCCATCTTGGCTTGTAAAGGAGCCGCTCGTGTCCTTCAGGCTCTTAAAGGCAAGAGGAGTTTAAATTAGCATTAGCACGCCGCCCATAAAGAGCCCTCATTTTCATTTGATATGCAGCCGAGCGCCGCCGCTGAATGTATAATTAGTGCCGCGCGAGCGTCGGAGTCTGAATCCCGCCTCGAACAATGCGAGCGGCTCGCTGTGTGTGTGAGAGAGGAATGACTCTGAGACGGAGCGGAGGAGGGAAATAAAGATGGATTTCAGAAAAGAAACCGCTCTCTGTGCGATGGCTAACGTTTTCGTTAACACGCTAAAGGGAACGGTTCTTAGCTCGCATGAATAAACGCTGACTAACCGAGTTAATGTAGGGATTGTCGTGATGTCATCATTCATTGATGACTTGTACTCAGTGTATGTACTGTACATCTTTAAGTAAGTGGACTAGTAACACGTTGATGTCTTCCCTTTAGTGAGTTTGAGACTGAGCGGTTTGTTCTTCTTAACAGATCTCAGAACAGCATGAAGACGTCTCTCAAAAGGCCCAGGGGTCACGACCCTGCTGATGTTTCAGATAAAACAGGCGGTTTAATCTAAAGAAAAGAAAATCCAGCTGGTCTACTAACAGACATAAAGAGGGCTAAGAGAATATCAAGGAACAGGAAACGGGGTCAAGACCAGGATGACAAACAGGAAGCTGAACATCTCGGCACACGAGGGACAGAGTGATATTTCTAAAAGAGACCAGAGGGGTCTGTATGTATATATATACCGAGAAATCAAAGAGGAAACTGAACAGACATAAGAAAGACTGAGACACGTGAGGTGGACGATAACACACAACAACAATGACCCAAAATAAACACAGCAGATACCAGGGACGTTCAAGTCAAACCGGAACTTGTTGTCTGATAAGCAGAAGAAGAGATCTAAGCTCATCCTGTTAGTCCTGCTGTTCAGTGACACGTGTCTCCTGTTACCTGCATGTAGTGTTCTGTAACTAATCTAATCGATCTAATACAGTACAGTATCTACAGGCAGTACCATATTAGACACCTGCTGCACTGGTATACACCATAGTACTACCACAGTACCCAGTGAGGTGCCACAGTACCCACCCTGGTACTCTACATAGTCCTGTTGTGATTAACATGGTCACGTCTGAAGGACCACATTATCTACAGTCTATAGAAATTGTAGTATCACTGGAGTCATGATGAAAACAATCTCTAAATAGTAAATAGGATTTCATATTTCCAACGTCGATAGGACAGGCATCTGCCGCAAATGGCCACACACGCGTCATAAACAAAGATGGCCGACCGCTTGACGCGCAATGAAGTGTGAAATTCCATTGTTGTTGTACAGTGAAAGGGAGGAACGCAACAGAACGTCCGGACACTAATAAACTGTCATGCAAAAAGCTGATGAGCACAGGCTCGGTGAACCATGCAAGAGGAAGTGGACACAAATCCACATCGGAATTTAAAGATTTGCTTTCATTCTCTAATGTAATAAAGTTACATGCACAATTTGTTTCAATGAATTTGTATTAGCAATATGGACTTTATTACCATTTTTTTGTGCCTAGTTCCTTTTCAACCAGCTTTCAGGCCATTTATAAAATTCTGAAACAACCAAATTGCAAAACAAATCGAATCGTTAAAAGTCCTGCATTGTGTGATGTTTACTGTTTTGGTTTAACAAAACAAGTTGCCATACATTACATTACATACCCTTAAACAGCTAACGCTTCTTTTTAGCTTTCACTTCAACTTAAACACTGTAATTTCTTGTTATTAAATGTTTCTAAAATACTGTCACTCCACACATCCATCCTGTCATGAGCTACAGTTTGTTAATCTGTTTCAGCACAGCTGTTTCTAGCTACAAATACATAGGCGAGTTTATATAATCTTGGCTTTAGCGTAGTTACTGTCACTAACGCTAATGCTAAAAAGTGCGTTTTTTTTTTTGCTCATTTTATATAAATCTTTCTGAATCAAATATAAATTGTTTGTTTAAAAAAATATGCTACAGTTCCGTTAGCAAGCGTGCTAGGAATCAAACTGGACACTGTGATAATGTTTTATAAGAGAGATACAGGATGAAGCCACGCCCCATTTCTTTACCCCATTTCTCTTTTATTTGTGAACATGAAGCATAAAAGCATAAAAATTCACAAAATTAAATATAAATTGTATTTCTGTGTGCTAACCGAGCTAACACTCTTCTTAAATGATGGAACTGATGAAGCCACGCCCCTTTCCCCCCTTTCCAACCCTTGTTCTCCTCAAAGCTAACATTAGGTAACATTATTGCGTTTTGTAGAGAAAGTGCTAAGTCTGATGGTCGCTAGTCTCCCACACTCGTCTATTTTTCATGAATCTAACTGTAAGTGTGCTTTTTTTTTTCTCCGATCGCTAGCCCTGACTGTAGACGTTTAATTTCACGCTAACGACACTAAGCCCTCAACGTGGCGGCTCCGTCAGTGTCAAATAAAACATGTTCTTTTATAAACTGACCTTTTCTTAATCTCTCTCTCCTCAGAGCACAGGCCACAGTTTATCACATTAAAGTCACTCACACTGAAACGCGGCTCATTTTCAGGTCGATAGCGAGACAGAGAGAGAGAGAGAGAGAGAGAGCGAGAAGAACGCAGGAAACGACTTCTACAGTATAGCTCTGATAATAACAGGCTGCCACTTCTTCATTCTCAGGGTGTTTTTCTCAAGTGCACTAAAGTTGTTATTCACTAGAAAGAAAGAAAGAAAGAAAGAAAGAAAGAAAGGAGCTAAATGAAATAAATGATCAACTTAATACAGTAAATGATAAAGTTATTACAGACAAACAAAATAAAATAAAATAAAATAATGAAAAAATGTTTATAAAAACCAACATAGCTAATAAAAATCAAACAAGCAACTATATAAAGAAATAACTTAGTTTGACCCAGAAAGAAAGAAAGAAAGAAAGAAGTCATTGAATTAATAAATGTTAAACTTATAACAATAATAGACACAAAACAACTAATAAATAATTTGGTTAAACTACAGATAAGACAATATATAACAAGAAAGAAAGAAAGAAAGAAAGAAAGAAAGAAAAATATATCAATAGTGTAATTGATAAACAAGCACAATTTAAAGAAAGAAAGAAAGAAAATAGAGAAAAAATAGTTATTAAATAAAATAATGGAAATTGTTATAAAAAAAACAATGTAGCTAATAAAAAATCAATCAGAATTTAGTTAAACTAGAAAGAAACAAAGAAAGAAAATCTAGTTATGAATTAATTAACTAAATGGGTTTTTAAATAAATTAAGTTATGAATTGAATAAAAATGTCATTTAGAAATTGAAAGCATATATTTGTTCTCCTGTGTGTGTGTGTGTGTGTGTGTGTGTGTGTGTGTGTGTGTGTGTGTGTGTGTGTGTGTTGTAAACTCGTTACAGTTTCATGTAGAAGACCTGTGATGGTGTTTATCGGTGTGCTCAGTCTCTCTCTGGATAATTAACACGGCGTGATGATGAAGCTCAGCACATATTCCTTTATTCCACACCATCTGGTGTTTTAATTGAAACATATTGAATTGCTTACGGTGGTGTAACAGCCGCGGTGCAGAAACGTCACATCACATTTCAGCTCCGAGCTCATGTGCTGAAGTTCTTCCTTTAACCCTCACAGTCCATGTGACCGTTCAGCACAGTGCTGACGAATGTGACCAACTAAAATGATTTAAAAAATTCATTTTGTGTAATTGATCCTCTATAAATTACTCAAACACACAACAATTAATTTTTGTATACAATGGAACCTTGAATTACGAGCATAATTCGTTCCGGAAGTGGGCTCGTATTCCAAAACACTCATAAACCAAATCAAACCTTCCCATAAGAAATAATGAAAACTCAAATAATTCGTTCCACAGCCCAAAAAAATAACAAATTAACCTGCACTTTACCTTTAAAAAAAGTTAAAATAAATCCCAACAGATAGGTGTTTCTGTTTGTGCGTGCAGGCGCAGTGTATTTTTGTGTGTGTGTGTGTGTGTGTGTGTGTGTGTGTGTGTGTGTGTGTGTGTGTGTGTGTGTGTGTGGAATAAGCCCCTTCCCTCGCCTTGTCTTACACAGTAAAACTCCTCCTCCCTCCCCTCAGCTCGCTTTTTAAGTTTCACAACAAACACACACACACACACACACACAACGGAAACACTGTTTTAATGGAAAAAATAAATCTCTCTAATGACACCCGCGTGAGCGCATACTAACGGAATCACTGCTGTAAAGTAAAAAAAATAAAACCTTTGAAAAGAATCGCGACAGAGCAGAGTTTCTGTGTAGAGCAGAGTGTGTGTGTCTGTGTGAAGCCGGGGAGGGGGGCTGTAAAGGTGAGAGAGTGTGTGTGTGTGTGTGTGTCGGTGTCAAAAAACTCGGCACTCGTAAACCAAGACATGCTCGTTTTTCAAGTCAAAATGTATTAAAAATCTTTGCTCATCTTGCGGAACACTCGTAAACTGAGTTACTCACAATCTGAGGTTCCACTGCATTTGTATTTTTGCACATTTTTAGATAAATAGATATATTAATAAACTTGACCCTTTTGTACTATATGGATAGATTTATTATATTCCGATACGTTCCTGGTTTAGTCTGGTTTATCTGTGGTTTATTCTACTCGCCTTTTTGTTACATAGTGCCAATAAGAACTTAAAACTACTACTTTCACCCCTGTTAATTACACTAACTGTCTAACGGTTGGTTGCCAGCTCCGCCTGTTGTGGTTTGTTAGTTCCACCATATTCAGCACAACAGAAGGAACTCAAGTGTGATATTTTTTATTAGCTGTAAACAGCCATTAAGTTATTGTACAATTCATAATCTGAATAGCCTTTTTTTTTTCGTTTCAATAATGGATTATTTGATTATCAAAAAAGTTAGTTGTTTCAGTCCTACTTTAGACACACATGCATACCTGTAACAGACAAGACTGTATTAAACTTTACCTGGTATGAAATGCGTCTCCTACAAACACTAGCGTCTGATGATCGCCTCAGTCGGATCCTTTTGTGCCTCAGTCAGATCCTGTACAATAAAACTTATCCCATTCAATACTGGCCCACAACAGCATCATAACGTTTACAGGAGGTGACATGAGCTCTAAAAGAATCTACAGAAATAAGAACTTTTCTGAATGAGCGCTTTAATAAACCTGCATTACATTCTAATGCAAGGATGAGTCTCGAGTATTTACTCTAAAGTTACTTTTCTAATTAACGACTCTGAAGAGAATTAGAATTAGAATAATTCTAATTCTCTAACTCCATTAGAATAGGCTCTGCCCCATTTTTTATCTGAAAATGAAGCTTGTCCAGTGAGTTACAACAGTTAACGTTGTTTGCATGTGGAAAAATATTAGCTATAATATAATATATTAGCTATAAGAATATATTAGCTTAAATATTATTATAATAAGATTACAGTATGAGTTAGTGAAGATGATAAAGGGTGGGTGAAAAGTAACTAGGCATTACAAATTGGTAATAAAGTCTAATAAAGTATATTTCTGTCACGATTCGGGATGCAAGGCATAAACGCAAAGGTCCAGGTGGTAAAGGAACGATGTTTATTTATAAAAGAAAACAGGGAAATGAAATAAACAATTAAACTTTATAATAAAACAAACCAAAACACGTAAAAAGGACACGGCATACACAAACTAAACATGCAGACATAAACGAGTGTAAATCAACAGATGCAAGACAAAAACTGGAACTCAAACAACCTATTTATAAAGAAACTAATAACTAACTCGGTTCAGGTGAGCGCTCATTGTCACCTGACCGAGCTGCATAACGGGAAATGAAGTAAAAATGAAACAAAACAATTAAGTCACAGGGCGCTTTGGCGCCCTCTAGGGGTTATCCCTGACAATTTCCAATACACATTTTTAAAACAAATTGTGCATGAGCTGTCTCCAAGTTCTCCAAAGTGCGAGGCTTTGTCCTGTTCACCTCCTCCACTGTGTAATTAGGAACATGTAAGGACATGTACAATTTGTTTCAATAAATTTGGATTAGAAATAAGATAAGACATTTATTGTCATTGTAACATGTTTCCTGTACAACAAAATTCTGAAGTGTCAATACTCAAGGTGCAGCAATCATCCTTGCATTCAGCAATAAAAACAAAAGTAGCTTAAATCCATGCAGTGATGCAGTGGTAACCGTGTTATTCTTCCATTTTTGAGGGCAGACAACAATCTTCTGGGCCGTGTTTATCACCCACTGGAGCGTTTTTCTCGGAGCCACTGTACAGCTAGTTAACCATATGCCGTTGTACTGTCTGAATGCTCTCTTTGGAGCACTGGTAGTAGGTCACCAGCAGTCTCTTAGGTACGTTGGTTTTCCTCATTGCCCTGAGGAAGTAGAGTTTCTGCTGGGCCTTTTTCAGCAGCTCAGAGGTATTCACACTTCATGCCATGACCTCCTCTATCTGAACTCCCAGGAACCGGAAGTCAGCAACTCTTTCAACATAGTCCACACTGATGAAACGTGGAGAAATGTCAGTTTTCTTCCTCCTGTAGTAGATGATCAGCTTCTTGGTCTTTGTGGTGTTAAGGAGCAAGTTGTTCTCCTTATACCAACCCGACAGTCGTGCCACCTCATCCCTATGAGCAGACTTATGACCCCCCAGAAATCAGTCCCACCACCGTGGTGTCATCTGCGAACTTCACAGTGGTGTTACTCTGATGTGCAGGGGTACAGTCGTAGGTGTAGCGAGAATAGAGCAGGGGGCTCAGCACACAGCCCTGCTGGAGACGGTGCTGAGATTGAGGGTTGTAGGTGTATATCTGCCCACTCTAACCCTCTGACTGTGTTCCAAGAGGAATCTGTTACTCCACATACAGATTGAGTGTGGAAACCCCAAGTCCTCAAGATTCTCCGTCAATTTTCAGGGGAAAATGTTGCTAAATGCCGAGCTGTAGTCCACAAAGAGCATCCACGTGGGACAATGTGTCATGGAGGGCTGTGGCCACAGCGTCCTCTGCGGATCTATTTCCCCTGTAGGCGAACTGGTAAGAGTCAAACCTTGGGGGCAACAGTGATGTGATGTAACTCCAGACCAGTTGTTTAAAACACTTGCCACTGGCCGGTAGACAGGGCCAAGGGCTGGTTAAAGATCTTGGCAAAGGTTCCAGCCAGCTGTTGCACACTGTCTTTAATCACCCAGCCACAAACACCACCTGGTCCAGTAGTCTTCCTCCGATTGAGAGACTTCAGAGTGTGCCTAACCTCACTCTTCTTGACTGTGAGGGTTAAGCTACTGTGGACCATGTGGTGGGGCGTGGCTGTCTCAGGTAGCTCCACCTCAAAATGGGCAAAGAAGAGGTTGAGTTTGTTCTGCCAGCAGGGCATCACCTTCAGCAGCCCCGGGGTTGGTTCTTGAATTGATGAGATGCTGGACTCCCTGCCCCACCTGACTACTGTTGTTGCTGTCCAATGGTCCTCGATCCTCCTTCTGTAGTCTAGTTTGGCCTTCTTGATGGCTCTCTTCAGGTTAGATTAATTTCCAGATCTGAAAGCGGTGTTTCTCAAGTAGCCACTGAACCTCCTGAGTCATCCAGGGCTTCTGGTTGGGATAGACCCATATGCATTTGTCACTGTGACCGTGTCTATATAGTTCTTTATGTACAGTAGCACAGCACACTGTCTGTGACCACACCCAGGTCCTGATGTTTAAACACATCCCAGTTGGTCATGTGGAAGCAGTCTTGTAGCTGCTGAGAGGCACCACCCGGCCAAGTTTTAGCAGTTTTTATGCTGGTAAGAGCAGTTTTACAGAGGGAGGCATATGTGGGGATCAAAAGCACGGACACATGGTCAGACCGGGCTAAGTGTGGTAGAAGTCTCGCCCTGTAGCCCTGCTTGATATTAGTATATACCCTGTACAAAATGTTTGCTCCTCTAGTAGCACTGCTTTCAGGTCCACGTGGTTAAAGTCCCCTGCTACAGTGAGCACAGCGTCAGGATACATGGTCTGATATTTGCTAAAACTCTGATAGTGGTGCTACCATTAGCAACTGATGGAATGTAAACAGCAGTTATAAAGACTACGGAAGATAAATGGTTCTGCATTTAACAGTCATATTCTCCACGTCTGTGAAACAGTGTCTGTCTATAGGCTCTGTGTTTGTACACCAGCTGTTATACACACAGAGCCCTCCCCCCCCCTCTCTTCTTACCTGAGTCCATAGTTCTGTCCTGATGCTGTGCTGTGTAGCCTGCTAACTTGATAGCCTGGACTGGGTGAATGAAGCCAGGATTATCAGTACACAACTGTTCCTAACCAATAATCTGTAGCCACAATTCATCAATCTTTCCACCCAGAGACCTGGCATTCGTAAGAATGAGGCTGGGGAGCGGTGGTCTAAACGGCTACCTCCTTAGCCTAGCGAGCGCACCGGCCCTGCAGCCCTGCTTCTGCGTTCTGTCTCTGCACTGGGATCTTATGCGAGCAGATAAACTGTCACACTGCCCTCAGAGCAAACTCCAGTCTTCATCAGGTCACAGGTTCATCAGGACTGAAGATATAATTCCAAACAGAATAAACCAAACACAACGCACTGACTAAGAGAGCGCTGAGCCGCAGCAACTGTGTGCGCTGCCATCTTACTTCGCCTCAACTGGATATGGACTTTATTAGCAACTTTTAATGGCTAGTTACTTTTCACCCACCCTGTATGTTACACACGTAGTGTTTTGCAGGACATCACTGAGGAAGAAGCCAGAGTTTATTTACGCTTCAAATATGGACCATTGAGAAGAGCGTCAGAGAGAAAACCTCACATCACGGCGTGACAGTCTGTCTGTATCATGTCTGCTCAAATCAAAAGCTCAGTATGTCTGCAGTGTGTGTGTGTGTGTGTGTGTGTGTGTGTGTGTGTGTGTGTATATATATATATATATATATATGACTCTCCACACACACACATTTTTTATATATATATATATATATATAAAATGTGTGTGTGTGGAGAGTCATAGAGATTATGTGTGTCATGGCAGTTTCAATTACGGCTTGACATCTGGACGAAAAGAGACGCAAACACACACTCATCAGCATGCAGCCCAAGCTCACCTGATCATTAATGCGCTGGAGCCGAGAGCCGAGCCAGCTGTCATGAGCAGCACACACACACACACACACACACACACACACACACACACACTTGCTGGCCACTTTAGTAGTGAGGGGACGTGTTTATCAGTGTGCGGTGTGTGTCTCTACATGAGGCTCCTGTCCTCAGTGTTTGGTTAATTGAGAAAAACAAACAAAACAAACACGTGCACACGCGCACACACACACACACACACACACACACACACACACACACACACACACACACACACACACACACGCACACACAATCAGTCAGTGAATGAGCGTCTTCATCTTCAGTGCCTAATAGCCTAATACACCACACCAACACACTTGTACACACACACACACACACACACACATCCAAACATCTTAGTCGAGATGAAGTAATTTCTCAGCAAACTTCCCTCACATTTGGATTTCCCTGCATGAGAAATCCAAAAAATCTAAGCTGAAATTGCGAATACTCTATGCCAGTGTTCATAAGGCTACATAACACCTTCACAAGGCATTCATGACTGCTTACATACGGCGGATTCCAACAGTCATAAGCCTGTCCCAAATGTCTGTAAACCTTATTCTAACAGTCACAAGACTGATATAAACCTTTTATGAGGTCTTCATAAGATAAGACAAAATAAAACTTTATTAATCCTGGAGAAAATTTCAACAGACACAAGCCTGACATAAACCTTTATACAGGCTTATTCCAGTATGTTTCTGGCATTAATCCAACCCTCTATAGTACGCTACATGTTCAGTCCAGGAGATTGTGGAACCTACTGCAGCTCTACCTCGGACCATATTAGCACAAAGAACCCTAACTCCTTCTGTGTGCAGATTTAAGTCATCTGGATTTCCCTTAGATTTTTTTTGTAAACAAATTATCACATTAAAGTGGCGTTTGTTAATTAGTTCTGCTCACGTTAATTTTTCAAATAATTGATGAAGGAACCGCTAGATCTGTCTGCACACTGACTGGGAGGCGCAAGCCAGACGCCCTGATCACGTACACCCGCTAATACACCAGAAAGCACGAGCCATTCGCATGTTCCAGGGAAACTAAAGGGGGATCGTTTTTACAGACACCCTTTTTTACAGAAGTATTTACTTATAAGGAATGAGGAGGAGGAGCAAGCATAGGAATAATAAAGCATTGTTAACGGCGTTATAATAAAGCATTGTAAACACTAAGAGCTTTGAACCTTATTCAAAGCTTACTAAAGTATATTAGCAGTGACGATCTGAAGTCCGATCACGGTGTCTGAAATCTCCAGGTCTCAGCTGTGTGTGGTTAAAAGCCTCTTGCCAGAGCTGTGTGAAGTGCTGAGCATTTACTGATCTCCATCAGTCTCCTCAGCCTCACATCACCTCATCACCTCACGTCGCTCTTTTGTGTCACTTTTCTAAAAGAAACAGTGTTTCCTGTAGTCAAAAACACACGGTGGATTTATCAGGTGCAGAAGCTGCCAGTGTGGAGTAGATGAAGGTGCACTGTAGGTTCTACTCCATACTGAACCTTTGTAATAAGCGCAGTTTTAACTTTTGTGGATTTATGGTTGTCAGTTTGTGATAATGGTAACGGCTTCATGTGGGACTCCTTATTATTATTATTCCTTATTAGAAAGAGTTCATTTTCCAAGCATTTTTGTAATGCAAGAATGTTCCATATCCAAAGAACTAATAAATGTCTAACATACTGTATGTGTTTTATGATTTGGAGCCATTATTTTTAGGAAGCATTATTTTTGTTATTTTCACTTCCAAAAAAACAGATGGAGAAACCTAAGAACCATTGAATATCTCCTGTTGGTCTGTAACTCCTGTGTTAGTTCTCTTAACATCAGCAGTGACATAAAGAGCCAGATGGAGTCGACGTGTGATTAAAGGGTCATGTGATTCCTCTGTTCTTGGAGGAACCCAGAATCTGCTCAAAAATCTAAATACACATTATCATGAAGACCAATGAAAGATCAAAACAAGTTTACAAACTTCACAAATATCTCAGTTTATTCCATATATAAATATCCTGCTGTTATGGAATATAAATAATTCAGCAATATCTTAAGAACATCCACCAAAAGGTATTTGATAAGGGTAAAGATGGTATTAGTCAGGGACGCCACCAAGAGGACCAGAGGAACTCTGACCTGAACCTACCACCACCATGACATGTTCTCATTTCAGTTCCAGGTTGTAACATAACGAAAAGGTCAAAATGTTTAGTAGATGGAATAATAGATGGATAGATGGATGGATGGATACTTAACAGTGCTGTTGCCTGAGAACCCAGAGAATTTTCGTCTTCACAGCAGAGCCTGAGAGCTCACTAACCCAAAAACGTCAGCAATAAAAGACTTCTTTTTTTTCTCCCTGGAAGACATGCGAGTTGTCAGAGCGCAGCGAGAACCGAGCTGAGTGACAGTTTGTTTTGGCGGATTTACAGATCGAGACTGGAGTGTTGGGGATTAACATCGACTCGTCCCTAAAAATGTTTCAGTTCTCCTTATTATCTCCGTCTCTCAGCTGAGTGCTCACAATAATGCTTTCCTAAAGACACGCCTGGAATATAAGCGCTAATAAACGGATAACGGAATAAACGGATAACGGAACTGCTGTTCTCACATCCGCGGGTTCTGCTGTGAGGGTGATGTTCCTCATTTAGAAAACCAAAGAGAATTTGCTAAATTTCTGTCCAGTCCACGTGTCGACAAATAAAGCCTAGCAGAAGGAAAGTTGCAGCATATGCAAAGTCAGGAGCAAAGTAAGAACCAGAATTAGAAATGAGACCACAAAAGGAACAGGAAGTGCTGCAGAAGGATAACCTCACACACACACACACACACACACACACACACACACACACACACACACACATCCAGAAGCAAAAACTTGAACAGAACGACGAATAATGCCCGTTTCAGTGAAAGCCGACGCAACAGAATCAGAGAAACCATCAGAAAGCAGAACCAGAACCAGTATTACAAATCATTTAAGTAGTAAAACATATAATATCTACAGTAAATCCTGTACAAGAACCCAGTCAAAAAGGAAACAAGATCTACAACAGAACCAGCACGAGAATCAGTATCAGACTTTTGAAATCAGAACCAGAACAAATGCCAGATTTAGATTTAGAACCTAACTGAGTCATTTCTCAGGGATTTGGTGATTTGCTGACCTGGTGTTGTAGAACCTGTGTTTTGCTGATGAAGAATATTATCATATTCCTCATCTCAGACCCTGTCTCAGAGGATCATGAAGTTGGCTTCTGGTGTCAGATGAGAAGATAAAAATATTTAGCATCTTTATAAATTTGGAAGGAATTCACATTGGTTCTGGTTTCTGATTTGGTCTTTGCGCCATCCTTCATCTGGTTGTGCAGGACAGGACAGGTTTGATTTTGTTACTTGATCCAGTTGCGGTTTTGGTTGTTGTATCTCAATTGCTTTCAGCTCATGTAAACAAAACAGCGCATTTCCAGCACCAAGGACAGTTCCACTGTTTACAGAGAACTGGTGGGACAGCGTACCTCACCAGGCCTGGACACAGATTATTTCTGACCGTCTCGCTGTCATCCACTACCAAAAAAAGGGCCGTGAAGGCCCAGTCTGATGGGCAGGGCATTTCAGTTAAGAGTCTCACAAATGTTTCCTGTGCCCACAGACACTGAGAACTCTGGAAAAGCTTCGCCATGGAGAAAGCAGTCTGCCAAGAGCCAGCAACAGCCTCCCCACAGCCCCCTCCCCCCACCGCCACCGCCTCAACCCGCCTTCTGCCCCACTCGTCTCGGCCCACCAGCGCACCTCGTCTGACCTCAGCCATCGGATGTTACGTCCAGATTGACTTCACCCTCTGGACACTCCCGCCTGCTCCAAGGAGCGTTTCAGGGATGACTGTGCATTTGTTTCTGTGTGTGTGTGTGTGTGTGTGTGTGTGTGTGTCGTCTACAGTGAGATACTGCCTGTTTTTCTTTGGAAACTGGTGCCCGTGTTTCACTCCGTCTTGTCAAACCGCTGCTCAACATATGCCCTTTGGGCTTAGCATTTAAGGTTGCTATCTCCACCCATGTAAGGGGCATATGAGGGCATGCTCCATCCCCAAAGTGCCAGGAGATTTTTATTTTAATATATGGGCTATTTCACATTTATTTAAGATGAGGAGACTGTACATGCACTTGCTGTTGCTTGTGCCTGCAGTTACAGCTGAATGCAGGAGACGGGGGGCTCACATGGGGGTTAAGGGTGTGGGGTGGGGGGGGTCATTCTTTGCTTTCCAATTACATTGAATCAAAAACCAAAACCACTTTGTCATGTTTTATATCAGTTAGTAAATTTAACTGAATCATTAAATTATGATAATACCTCCCTGTAAATTACAGTACGCCTATTCATATGCCGTGTACATTGAACCTTGGATTACGAGCATAATTCGTTTCAGAAGTGGGCTCGTATTCCAAGACCCTCGTAAACCAAATAAAATTTTTCCATAAGAAATAATGAAAACTCCAATTATTCTTTCCACAGCCCAAGAAAATAAATACATAAAAATAATTAATACAATATATAAATTAAAATTTAAACAAATTCACCTGCACTTTACTTTTTTTTTTTTTAATCCAGACAGATAAGTGTTTCCGTTTGTGCATGCAGGCGCCATGTATTTGTGTGTGTGTGTGTGTGTCTGTGTGTGTGTGTGTGTGTGTGTGTGTGTGTGTGTGTGTGTGTGTGTGTGTGTGTGTGTGTGTGTGTGTGTGTGTGAGATTAGGCCCTTCCCTCGCCTCATCTTACACAGTAAAACTCCTCCTGCCGCCACCTCACTTTTCAAGTTTCACAACAAACACACACACAACGGAAACACTGTTTTAACGGGGAAAAAACTGAAATCTCTCTAATGACACTCACATGAGCGCATACTAATGGAATCACTGCTGTAAAGTAAAAAAAACAAAACAAATGAACCAACACTTTACCTTTGAAAAGAATCGCGACAGAGCTGAGTTTTCTGTGTAAAGCAGAGTGTGTGTGTGTGTGTGTGTGTGTGTGTGTGTGTGTGTGTGTGTGTGTGTGTGTGTGTGTGTGTGAAGACGGGGAGGAGGGTGTAGAGGCAAGAGAGTGTGTGTGTGCGTGTGTCGTTGTGTCGTTGTGTGTGTGTGTGTGTGTCGGTGTCAAATTACGCGTGCACACACACATAGGAGACACGCTGAAACAAAAAGGGAGATGTTGATTATACCAGTAAGAGACAAGCACTAAGAACCAGCAGGGGAGACGATTACCCACAATTCCGCAGCGCAAGAAAGAGAAAAATAATTGGCTCAGTTGTGATCACATGACGCTCGGTGTCAAAACAAGAGCGCATGCTCTCGAGTTAAACCAAGACTTGCTCGTTTTTCAAGTCGAAATTTATTAAAAATCTTTGCTCATCTTGCAGAACACTCGCAAACCGAGGTTCCACTGTACTTTAGTTCTCCATTTGCCTAAAACATGTGATGTTACTATCTAGTTAGAGTTGTGATAATGAATTGAAATACTAGTGACAAACCGGCTATGTGACAATGGTGTTGAGTTTCTACAGCCATGGCCTGGGTGGCCTGACCTAAACCTAGTAGAAAACTGTTGATGGTGGTGAAGAATACAGGAGCTGTCAAGAAACCGTCTTCTGTACATGATCTTCAGGAAGCGAGGCATGGATTGAGTGAGGGACACCAGAGTACTGCAGATGTCTTTCTGACTCTATGCCCAGCTGGATTCAGCCAGTTCTGAGGAATAACAGACTTCATACTAAACACTGATTGTTGTAGAACAATTTCACTGCATAAAATAAAAAAAATATATATATAGTATATCTCAATCTTTTTAAACATATGAAAATGTCATTAAAATGTTGAATTTCCTTTTTTTTTTTTTTTGTCCAGCACTGTGGAGTGTTAGATTTTCAGCATACTAAGAGACCTCCTCCAGTTGCTCATCAGAATTCCTCTGAAGTTTGAGGAGCTTTTCATCTCTCAGTTGGAAATCAGAGCAGTGAGACCTGCGGCGTTGAGGACCGAAGGGTCGATGGGTGCTCTTATTTTTCTGCACTGTGTCAGAGGTTGTAGAGAAGAGAACCTGTCTAATCAGCCTGAGTGGGGCCTCTTAAACGGTGTTGTTTATCTCTGTGATTACAGACTTGTCCCTCAGCCTCTAATCTTTACTCAGTGTCGCAGAACCTGGTTCTTCTCTTCATTCCACTCATGTACGGCTCCTCCTGGCCAAATGCGCCTTAATTCACTTACTCTTTAAGATTTACTTCTTTCACTTATTGATTTTTTTCTTTAAAAAGGTTATGCGAGGTCGCTCCAGCATTATACACCATTATACAACTTTTTTCTTTTCAGTGCCGACGAGTCCGAATGTCTCGGTACCAAGGACTTATTTTTCTAAAACAAGGGTCCATCATTCAGCGGCGCAGGGAAGTGTCTCTACATTGAATTGCACCTACTTCAATGAGAAAGAGAAATGGAGGAGAATGTTGTCTTGGTAATAGACTCAGACTTTTGGACTGTAAATGTCCTAATAATTAAATTCAAAGAGAATAGAAGGTAATTTTATTATAGAAATGATTTTATAATATAATTACAGCTGGGTTTAGCATGTCTTTTAGAAATCATTAAATAAAAACCCAGATATTGATCTCCAGCTCAATGTCCACAGTACAATCAACCATAATATACTGTAACACTACAATAATTCTCTAATAGTAATAGTAAGTAATTTATAATTCATTTTTAAATCTTATCCTTATTGATTTCATCCAGCCTGGGATAAATCCTTTATCAAATGCAGCATTAGTGAAATTCTTAAAAGATAGTGTAAGATTAAACAAGTCTATTATTAGGTACACACGTGGACAAAATTGTTGGTACCCTTCGGTCAATGAAAGAAAAACCCACAACGGTCACAGAAATAACTTTAATCTGACAAAAGTAATAATAATTAAGAATTCTATGAATGTTAACCAATGAAAGTCAGACATTGCTTTTCAACCATGCTTCAACGGAATTATAAAAAAAAAATGAACTCATGGAACAGGCCTGGACAAAAATTAATAGTTTGTTGCACAACCTTTTGAGGCAATCACTGCAATCAAACGATTCCTGTAACTGTCAATGAGACTTCTGCACCTCTCTGCAGGTATTTTGGGCCACTCCTCATGAGCAAGCTGCTCCAGTTGTTTCCGGTTTGAAGGGTGCCTTTTCCAGACGGCATGTTTCAGCTCCTTCCAAAGATGCTCAATAGGATTGAGGTCAGGGCTCATAGAAGGCCACTTTAGAATAGTCCAATGTTTTCCTCTTAGCCATTCTTGGGTGTTTTTAGCTGTGTGTTTTGGGTCATTGTCCTGTTGCAAGACCCATGACCTGCGACTGAGACCCAGCTTTCTGACACTGGCCAGCACATTTCTCTCTAGAATCCCTTGATAGTCTTGAGATTTCATTGTACCCTGCACAGATTCAAGACACCCTGTGCCAGATGCAGCAAAGCAGCCCCAGAACATAACAGAGCCTCCTCCATGTTTCACAGTAGGGACAGTGTTCTTTTCTTCATATGCTTCATTTTTCCGTCTGTGAACATAGAGCTGATGTGCCTTGGCAAAAAGGCCTCATCTGTCCAGAGGACATTCTCCCAGAAGCTTTGTGGCTTGTCAACATATAGTTGGGCATATTCCAGTCTGGCTTTTTTATGATTTGTCTTCAACAATGGTGTCCTCCTTGGTCGTCTCCCATGTAGTCCACTTTGGCTCAAACAACGACGGATGGTGCGATCTGACACTGATGTTCCTTGAGCATGAAGTTCACCTTGGATCTCTTTAGAAGTCTTTCTGGGCTCTTTTGTTACCATTCGGATTATCCGTCTCTTTGATTTGTCATCGATTTTCCTCCTGCGGCCACGTCCAGGGAGGTTGGCTACAGTCCCATGGATCTTAAATTTCTGAATAATATGTGCAACTGTAGTCACAGGAACATCTAGCTGCTTGGAAATGGTCTTATAGCCTTTACCTTTAACATGCTTGTCTATAGTTTTCTTTCGAATCTCCTGAGACAACTCTTTCCTTCGCTTCCTCTGGTCCATGTTGAGTGTGGTACATACCATGTCACCAAACAACACAGTGACTACCTGGAGCCCTATATATAGGCCCACTGACTGATTACAAGATTGTAGACACCTGTGATGCTAATTAGTGGACACACCTTGAATTAACACGTCCCTTTGGTCACATTATTTTCAGTATTTTCTAGGGGTACCATCATTTTTGTCCAGGCCTGTTCCATGAGTTCATTTTTTTAAATAATTCTGTTGAAGCATGGTTGAAAAGCAATGTCTGACTTTCACTGGTTAACATTCATAGAATTTTTTTAAATTATTACTTTTGTCAGATTAAAGTTATTTCTGTGACCATTGTGAGTTTTTCTTTCATTGACCGAAGGGTACCAACAATTTTGTCCACGTGTGTATTTATTGATTTGTTTGTTTGTTTTTCTTGTGCTGAACTCTATGGAGAATGAAGCGGTGAAAGCGATTGATATTTACACAAGACTTCAAGGACAGTACGGTGATGAGACTCAGAATCAGAAGAACTGTAAGAAGAACCAGAACCTTAGATACACAATAAGTGAACCCAGTGTTCTACTGCACAAACGTTTTGTCTTCATTGTACTGAAAACTCTTCAGGGTTCTTTGGTTTGACCCTTGAACCTCCAGTCTACATTAGAAAGCCAGAAGTTTTTTTTTTGGTGTTCTTTTAGAGGTAGTGGACCTCTGTGTGTAAAATCCTCTCTGCTGGTTCTCTGATGCGAGAAGGTGAATCACATCTTCAGGAACCTAACAGGGTTTATTGATTGTCCTGATCAAATGCAGGTTCTTCTCCTATATCTTTCTAATAACTCTCAGAGATCACGCTTTATGTTTAATTCTGTCCTGCCACAGGAACCGGACTTGTGCATTTTCCCAGGTTCCTCTGCATAATGAAGCCATCATTGGTGTGTGTGTGTGTGTGTGGGTGTGTATAATGCATTCAGCATTGTACTCTACGGATCACTGAGCACCGGTTCTCCTGAAGGCCCTCTCACTTTATCAGCTTTCTCTGTAAAGTATCTGCATCTCCTTGTGAAGCCTGAGGTCGTTCCTCTGCGTCTGACTTTATCACAGGTGTTCCAAAGATGTGATCCGGACAAACACCACCTGCTCACCTGTATGGCCGGCACTGCTTAGTCCTGCATCTCCTGCATCTCAATGCTGCATGGCTCCTTATTTATTCTGTTCTCAAAAACCCAGAATATTAAACAGATGTAAAACGAGGCGCTGATGTAACCCAGTGTGTCTCATGTGGCCATGTGAGATCCGGTACCTGAGGAGAACTAGAACCAGAACTTACTTTCTTATCAAGACTCACTTCCTAGACTTTCTAAAGAATCATTACACAGACATGGAGAAGAAAATATAACAGGATAAGAACCAGAACCAGACAGTGATCGAGAAACAGGATCTAAATCTGGACCTGCACTTTACGGTTCTTTAGATATTTGGCTTTCCTCCTAAGAACGCTTCATGCTTATAGAAACTGTCTGTTGTATGGGGTCTAATGTAGAGTGTTTCAGAAACGCAGCGCCGATGTGGTGTTAAATACAACAAGGTGTTTAAAAAAGTAATAAGAAACTTAATAAGAACCAGAACCTGAACCAGAACTGTCTGTGTTGATGTAAATTTACACACTCTGGTTCTTCAAATGGTGTAAAATTTGTGTGTTTTTTTGCAGTGTGTAGTGTTGTGTCATGTTGTGGTGTGTATTGTTGCAGCTCTGGAACATCAGCAGATGCTTTCTCTGGCTTTACTCTCTGGCCGCTCCATCACTCTGGTAGAACTTCATCTCAGCTCCAGACTGACCTTCTGACTCTCACTGATAATGAGAGAGGATTCCAGTGGGTTCTTTTAATTTTCAGGACATTCCAGGTTGTTGTACTGTCTCTGCCCTAATGTGTGTGTGTGTGTGTGTGTGTATCTTTTCAACCACGGATGCAGTGACGTATGAAACTCAGGGTTTGAACACACACACGGTATTCAGAGATTTTAACTGTTCAAACATTCAAAAGAGCTCACCTGTCAGTTACACGTGTTATAAGCTTTTCTTTCAGTATTATCTCACTGGATTAAAGTCTGGGTTCCAACAAAAGGTGCCACATTCCTCAATGTGTAACGTGTCTGGATCAGTAACTCAGGAAATTAAAGTGGAAAAGTGGAAACTCTGTTCTTTCGTCTCCTTTGGTCTTAAGCTCGGGTAGTTTTAGTGACTGACCAGCAGCAGCACTGTCACAGCGGACGCTATGTTATTATATCACATGATTGAAGTGAGGCCTGTGATTGGCCAGTATCACCGTCATTAATGAGAGAGACAGACAGACAGAGACCAGGACTGTTAAAACACCACAAATAACATTTATATTTTATTCATATATAGGTTATGTTTATAAAGATCTCCAGCTGTGCATTTACACAACAACAAGATATACAGTACAAGACATCATGACAAGATAAGAACGTTATTTTCCCTCACAGTGTATCTCTCTCTCTCCCTCTCTCTCTCTCTCTCTCTCCCTCTCTCTCTCTCTCTCTCTCTCTC
>CM059228.1:23495424-23502924 GCA_030347435.1 Clarias fuscus
TGAACAGCTTTAACCTCATTAGAACTTGACCCAAAATCTACAGGAATCTCTGGTTCTCTTGTAAGTAAAAATATTTCTTGTAGGAATTTCAGACATAGAGAGAAAGAGAAAGCACACATTGCGCCCCCCCGACTCACTTTGTCTATTCCACACTCATGTGACAGAATTATGCGCTAATAAACCGCCTGTATGCTTCAGCATGTTCTTTCTGTGAGAGAACACCTTTTATTAGAACCCCATCCATTTTGTTGGTGTTTAAGGTGCTGAGATCCACGCGGCCCCTCGTTGATCTAAAGCAGCGGGTTATAAATGGGCCGTGCTGACTCAGGAGCGCCGACTCGGATTTAACTCCAGATGAAAAATGTGAGAAAAAAAAAGAAGAAGAAGAAGAAGAAATGAAATAACAGGACTCCGGCTGAGCGTGTGTGCGGGTTCCAGAGCGCCGTGTCCTTTGCGCTAAATGTCAGTGTTCATGTTAATTGACCGACACATCGATTTCTCTTTAGCGTGTTCTGACTTGGAACTGACTGGAGGAGGAAATCTCCCGTCTGTGTCCAAATGATGGAAATATTATAAAGATTATGTTCATAAAACAATTTTAAATCTATAAAGCTTCCTTTTTTAGTTTTAGGAGAATTAGCTTCTAGGTATAGAGTTTTTCCTACCAGTAAAAAAAAAAAAAGATTTTTTTTTTTTTGTAAGTTAATAACTCCTAATTAGCCAAAGCATCCTTGTTTTTTTTTTAAAGGGATTTTTTAAAATTTAGATTCATACACATTTTTCATATTTCATACAAATATCCATCATTTTCTTTTGATTGTGTAAAGCCGCTTCGTGACAATGACAATTTAATTATAAATAGACTTGAATTATCTCAAAGAATAAATTTAATAAGAAGTTTTCATTTTTCTATTTGGTAAGATGACATTTCTTCTAAGAGTCTTACAGTAGATTCCTAATTGGCGTCTGTTCAGAATCTTCGCTCAATTTAATTTATATAGCACTCTTATATAGAAAGGTCAAGGTTTAACAAAGCCGCTTTATAGTGTTAAAATATCATGGAAATATATTTTTGAAAATGTGTGGAAATATTTATCAAATATAATTAATAGGCGACGGTGCTGAGGGAAAAACTCCCTGAGATGGTGATAGGAAGAAACCTTGAGAGGAACCAGAGGGAACCCATCCTCATCTGGGTGATAACGGAGAGCAGGGATTTGATCTGCACTCATACTGTGTGTTAGGAGGCTGGAAGTTCAGTATAACAGGAGACGTGTTTAAGTTCATATGGAGTCCAGTTGGTTATTGGAGACTCAGGTATAAAACTCTTAATAGCTCTGTGTAGATCAGTACAGTCCAGGTAAGAACTCTCACAGCAAGCCAGAACAAGATCTTTGCCTGTACAATCTTACAACTGAGTCTCTCTACAGCCTTTTTATGCAAATGAATGACACTTGTTTGTCTAACAAATGGACCATTTTTTTTTCTTTCAGGGTGCAGTCCAAATTGATGCCTATTAGTTTCTCATAGAATCTCAATACTCGCTACTGTCTGTTATGATGAAACGATCCGCGATCAGTTATTAAAAAAACAGCAAAGGATAAATCTATAAAATCCATCTGTCTGCTTTAACGCTTGTTTTCTGTAAGCGCTTCGCTTGTTAAGACAACACTTTCAGAAGCGTCACTTTGTGCTCCTGCCTGAGGCATTTTCTCTCGCTTTGGGTCCTAACAAACCGAATCAGAGGAACGAAATAAGTCCAGCTGCCGATTCCCGCCGACCTCGAATCGGGATTTAATCAGCGTGACGCCGACAGAGCCACAGAGGGATGATGGAGCGATTACGGACAGAACCGTGATCGTCTGAGACGTGCCGTTAAACAGTTCTGTTAAACTTTTAGAACCTCCAGAGGGTTTTACACCAAGTATGTTTGCAGCTCTGATCATAATATCCACATTAACTATCTAGAACATGGAGTTTATACAGCTGAGAACATCATCTCTATCTCAGCTTTACAAAAGACACAAAACAATGTTCCCCCAGGACCGCGGTACTACATGAGACGACACAGAACACGGAACTGAGTAAAGAGCACAAGACTGTAATGATTACTACAACAGGACAACCATGTGACTTCTTTACGCAGGTTGGTTGTTGTGGAAGCTGTTACTGTGGGATTCCTGTAATGTTGTCGCCTCCAATGTTTTATAGACATGAGAACCGGTGTCTGTTCCCGATGTCTGTGCATCCTCACATGTGACGTGCTAATTAATACTTGTTCATCCGGCGAACAGGGAACCTTGTTAGAACCGTAAGAAAAGCATTCTACAGGTTTAAAGAGATTGAAACCCTGCGTGGGATGCTTTCTGATAAGGAGGTACGGTTCTAAATAGAACATTTTGTGTTTCCTCAAATTGAAAAAGTTTAGGTCAAGCAACACTGGGAAACTCCAGTCTTAAAGAAATGAGAGAACCGGTCAGTTAATAATGTTTAAAATATACTGATAATGCTCCATGAAACTTTCTGTGATAAGATTCTGTTTAGACCCTTTAAAGGGCGGTGGTGGCTCAGAGGGCTAAAGCACTGAGTTACTGATCGGTTCGATTCCCAGCTCAGCCAGGTTGCCATTGTTGGGCCCTTGAGCGACGCCCTTAACCCTAACTCTGCGCTCTGACCCCAGTTACACTGGGATATGTGAAGAAGGAATTTCGCTGTAATGTATATGTGACAAAGGCTTTACTTTACTTAAAAAACAATCAAACATCCCATCCTGAGGTGAGGAGACTGGGGAAGGAGAACTGGGAGAACTGGGAGCGTATACCTCAGGAAACGGGGAACCTTAAAAACCTAAATGGTGGGAACTGAACAAGACAGAACTAATGGTGGAAATGAGAAGCTTAAAATCTGAGTATATAAGAATTATCAAACAAAACGAGGAGGATTTAACCAAAGGAGAAACGCTGAGGTAGGAAGGAACATTGACTTTATAGGTTCTTCCCTATAAAAGGATAAAAAATTAAACTCTTTCCGATGGAGGAACACTCTGCTGAACGTTTCTCTGGAGAAAAATTATAATTAGGGAAACAACGTGAGAATATAATTTCTAGACTTGACATATTATTCCTTTAACATATTTTTTTCTATAAACAAATTAAGTTTTCTATAAGAAAAGCAATGTAAAGCAATTCTGGGAACAACGCAGAACCTTGAGCAGAACTTTGAGTGGAACCTTGAGCGGAGAACAGCAGCAGAGAGTTTCTGCCGTGTGATAATTCCACCTTCATCTGGAGTGTTGAAGCGAGCGCTCTGAGGATCCGCACTGACAGAGTGACATATCAAATATTTGCAGACTTTCCTCCACATGAAACGTGTCAAATGGAGGGAAGAAAAAAAAAAGGTTCCAGTTGTCGGGTCTGGATGAGCTGTCGGTCTGAAACGAAATGAAAGTGTCTATTTTCGAGTAAACAGAGGTGTGGAAGTACCTGTGAAGGTTCAGGACGAGGTCAGGAGCAGGACTGACAGCTGAAAATGGAGAATCGTCCTCCTCCTCCTCCTCCTCCCGTGGCTTTATGAACGTGGCTGAGCAGCGCCGAAGCTCCTCCACTTCTACAGCCCTTCAACTGACGGAATCGAAACGCTGCAGAAATGTCAGTGATGTCACGGGAAAGGTCAGAGATAACGAAATACGGACAAATCCTCACGCTACATGTTTATACTCGTCTCTGTTCTGAGGGAGAGGAGATCTGAACCGGAATAAATATACAAGAGGGAAGGTTCTTTAACGGCTTCTTCAGCATCTTTACTTACAATAATGTGCTGTATGTAGTGCACTCTCACATTCTGCTGTAGTACGCTAGTACTCTGTACCATTGTGTGCTAGTACTGTTTGCTGTAGTATGCTTGTATTCGTTACCATAGCACACTAGTACACCTTACTGTCGTGCTGTAGTACTCTGTACCATGGCATGCTAGTACTTGTTACTACATGCTAGTAATCTTTATTTCGCTAGTACTGTTAATAAAAATAAAAAAATTTAAATTTAAAAACGTAAACGGTGTTTGCAATAAATGAGAAGAAATTCATCAACATCAGGACATCTCTCATATCACACACACGCGCGCGCATACACACACACACACACACACACACACACACACACATACACACACACACCTAAACATACTACCGAATTAATTAAGAGAAAGCAGTAATGAAAAATCTTATTACATTTTATATTTTATTGTATTAATTGAAATGCAGTTTCTTTAAAAGCAGAATGAAGTCAGTGTGCTCCAGTTCTGCACATCTATTATCTGAAGGCCACAGTACAGACCGATTGATGTGACACACACACACACACACACACACACACACACGCACGCACACAGACAGTGATGTTCTCCAGTGAATGCTCATTTTTAATGGAGAATCGATCTGAGAATCAGAGATAGATAGCTCTCGTTCTGTCTCTAATAATCTGATAAAGGAGCTGTAATTACAGCACACACACACACACACACACACACACACACACACACACGTTGAACCTTCACATCGCAGAGGAATGTAGTACATTTCAGGAGTGAACCTGCAGGAGAAACTCGTGGCCTTCAGGTCCGCCGCGCGGTGCTGAATGTGCGTCTCCTCACTCCGCTCTCGAGGTCTTCAGTGTCTCAGTGATCATGTGCTTCCTGACATCAGAGCCAGAGAGGGGCGTGGCTTAAAGATAATAGTCACTCATGGAAATGAACATAAAGAGATTTCTTGTTCCTTCCCAACACCATGGCAAGCTGAGCTCTGTGTGTGTGTGTGTGTGTGTGTGTGTGTGTGTGTGTGTGTGTGTGTGTGTGTGTGTGTGTGTGTGTGTGTGTGTGTGTGTGTTTATAGCCTGGATTTAGAGACTGAATGTAAGTGTCAGTATAATCTGAGCTCAGGACCTCACCACCAGCACTGCAAACCTTTATGATGTCACCTGAGTGACCATTATCCACTTCAGTCATGTGATCTTCAGGGCGGCGCCGTTGTGCTGCAGATATTATTCTGAGTGAAATCATATCCACCACTCACAGGTTAATAACCGGCAGTTTTACATGAGTCTGTGTCACTACACGTACAATGTTATTCTCATAAAGAGAGAAGACAGCAGCACCTTCATCTTCTGCTTGTTCTTTATTTTTCTGTAATTTTTTTAACTAGGCATCTGACAGCTTCAATCTTTCTCTCTGTCGATTCTGTGAGCATCCGGACGCTCTCTCACTTTCTACTAAGAGTCGTCTCGGGTTACTTTGCTGTAACCCTGTTCCCTGAAAAAGCAGGAACGAGATGCTGCGTGAAAACGCTATGGGAACATCTCTTTGTTCAGCCGGTTGTGAAGCCTGTGTGTATCAAACACGCCAAACTTTGGCTCATATAGCCTCGGCTTATATCGCCTAGTGCGTTCACACCGAACACGGCGAGAGCGGCAAAGCGGCCGGACGTCATTCATTGTCAATGTGAGCCGGCGGCGAAGGACAGCGAAGAGCGACGCAGAGCGGTGCGGCGTGGCGAGAGCGGCGAAGGGAGTTGAAATCAGCTCAACTTTAGGGTAAATCACAATGATCACAATGCTCAAGCCTGAGGATAGCGTGCTCTTCCCCAAAACGCTTAAAACAGAAAGCGCGGAGATCGCCCTCGGCGAGATATCCTTCACACGGAGGCACGCATCTTCTGTTTATCTCTGCTATCTTTTCTGGTGAGTAGTGTAACGCTTTCTATTTTACTTTTATAAAGTGCTTGCACACACACACACACACACACACACACACAATGTGGTCCTTGAAGACAAAAAGACCTGAGAATGTTAGCAGTTCAGTCCTATTTATAACCTGCAGCTGCACACACATGCTTCAGAACCGGTGAACAAAGGGACGTTCCCATAGCGTTTTCACGCAGCATCGAGTGTAGCTTTTGAAAGCGAACACGTGTGTAATCCGAGCTCACATTACAAACCGCTTCGTTATAAACTTCACTAATGTTCACTGTCAGCATCATTTTTTTAATGTTTTAATTTTTTTTTAACGTTGTTTCTGACCTCACACACACACACACACACACACACACACACACACACACGATCTTGTGTGTAAACTGTCCTGTGAAGGAGGAGGAGCTGAGGAGCTCCAGGAACACCAGCTCTGATCATTTCAGCAGTTTCACTTCATCTGTTTCTGAACTGAAGAATCTGGATAAAATAATCATTTTTACTTTTACACCTTCAGTCGTTATATTAATGAGATTCATTTCCTGAGTGTAAGACCTGACAGGAGCGCTCGTTCTGCTAACACGTGGTACAGGAAAGCTAATCTTAACACACCCAGACTCGCGCACACACACACACACACACACACACACACACACACACACACACACACACACACACACACACACACACACACACACACACACTGTGCCGGAGATACACAGGAAATAAACTCAATGTGTCCAGTTAGAGCCGGACAGGCAATTATCTCCTGTTGAAAAGGTCAGATTAATCTCACACACACACACACACACACACACACACACACACACACACACACACACACACAAGCAAGACTTTACAAACACCACCTGGCCCGCGCATCACACACGAGTGCCGTGACACGCCTCAGATCCTCAGTGCTCACATCACACACCTCACACACTCACCTGGGGAAAGAGAGAAGCATTAGCAAGTGACACAGTGTGTGTGTGTGTGTGTGTGTGTGTGTGTGTGTGTGTGTGTGTGTGTGTGTGTGTGTGTGCGTGCGTGCGTGCGTGCGTGCGTGCGTGCGTGTGTGTGTGTTTCTGTGGTTCTATGCAAAACTCGTCTGTCTGTCTGTCTGTCTGTCTGAGTCTGATGAAGAGATCGGTCCTGTTCTGCCCAAGAATCTTTTCAATCTTTAATCCAGACTCTCGATTAGTTTTCTTCTCTTGCTAAAGTCAAATGTTGCTCCATTAGAGCAGTTCGAGGAACAACATCCACACCACCAGCTCCAGATCCAGGGCTAATAAAGAGAATCAGACAATCAGATAGATTGAATCAGACAGAGATGGATAGAGACAGAATCAGAAAATTATCAGATTATTTATCAGAAAGATAAATAATCAGAGAGAATCAGAGAGAATCAGAGAGAATCAGTCAAAAGAAAGAATGAGATTATCAAGAATTAGATGAGAGAGAATCAGACAAAAAAAGAGAGATCAGATTCAGAACAAAAAATTAGATGACAGAAAGTCTCATGTGAGCGAGAGAGAGAGAGAGAATCAGACAGAAAGCATCAGAAAAGATCAAGAATCAGGTAGAGAATCAGATGTGAGAGAATCAGACAGAACCTCGGCAGCGTGTTGGTTGGATGTTTAGAGAGATCTGTGATTATCATTCACTCTCCTGTTTCATGATTGCTCAAAGTGCTTATTGTTCCTGTATGAGGTGTGTGTGTGTGTGTGTGTGTGTGTGTGTGTGTGTGTGTGTGTGTGTG
>CM059228.1:23507924-23512924 GCA_030347435.1 Clarias fuscus
TTAGGTTTCTAAAGTATTTTATCTATTTCAACATAAAAAATTTACAATACCATTATTTTTGCCTATTTAAACAAAAACAAAGGAGAAAAAAGTTATTATTCCTAAAAGTAATGGCACCCCTAATGGCACCTATAGGTCCAGGAACCGATACATTGCAGTGGTTAAGACTATAAGTACAAGTAATAAAGTATTTTTATCTATCTATCTATCCAGTAATGCCTATAAATAGTATATAACATATGTATGTAACATAAAACTGTACTATAGTTCAAAGCTTCATTAAATGCCACAAGTGTAGGACCGTTAGCATTAATCTGTTATACAGCGTCTCTGACTTGTGAAAGAGAACCGTACACACAATCATCCACCAACACCACTGCAGACACAGTGCACTGTAATCTTGCACACTACAGGAGTTCCTGGGAGGCCGGAGGCCGTCGACGTGATGCAGACAGTCTGAGAAAACGTTCTACCTTGCTGGTGTCCGAGCACTAGTGAAACACTGGATAAGTGCATTAGTGTAGCAGAGGATTATATAGAGAAGTAAAGGGAGAAAAAATATAGAGAAAAAAGTAAGTTTTTACTCTCAGAACTGTGCTCAAAAGTCACGCTTTGACCTGAACGCACCTGCTAGCCAAAAACAAATATTTTTATAATTTCTGATATAAAAGCTTCATTTTATTCTGTATTTTTCCATGTCCTCATATCATCCTTCGGTCAATGCAAATCATCACGGCTGCTGTTGTTTACTGCGCATCATGATTCAGAGCTGTTTTCCCAAAAAGCCGTTCACGCTGAAAGGAGCGATAACAAACGGAGATTGATTGACTCGGCACATCGAGAGGCCAGGTGTCGCTACGAATCCTTCACACACTGCATTTAAATGCTAATCACTCTGATGCACGTCCGGGATAAACCCTCACACACTCACACACACACAGAATGACATGAATACAACTTCCAATGCAAACAAATAAAAACAGCACCAAAGAGAATGATATTATTAAATCACAGTGAGATCAAAGAGATCAAAGCGCTCATTAGAATTAACTGGCGTAATTAGACAACTGATAATCTCAATACATGTCCATGTGTTACGTCAGTGTTTAGGCCACGCGAGGAAAGTTCCTGGTGTTCAGAGTCGGGTTACGCAGCTGCTAATGTGAGTCTCACGTATCTGAGGTTGCCAGATTATTCTTAATAAATCTTTGAGAAAATAAACTCACTTTATTAGTAAAGTGCTCTCCAATATGAATGACGCCGACAGACTTGGTGCTTTAAAGGACACCTGTTATAAAAAACGCAAATTTTCCAGTGTGTGTCCACAAACTAAACACTAGAACAAAGACCCCCCTCGTGGTTTTTTCTTTACTTAAACATGCTGTTCAGACTTCCTGCCTAATGTGATGTCATTCCAGGCAAGAAAAAAGGCAAGAGCCCGGGCTAGTCCCTCCCCCAGGCCCATCTCTAGGCACTGTTGTCTGTGTTCTGTTTCCTGCATTCTGATTGGCTAGTTAAGAAGCTCGTTTGCAGAAGGAATTTCATTAACACCAGCTTGCATGATCTTTGTGATATTTTATCTGGTGCATTCTCAGATACATTAACAAACAGTAGAGCGCTAAGACGTATACAACCTTTGATATATAGAGTTATAACATGACACTGTTACATGATATTTAACTCCGGACGCTTTCAGACCAAACCTTATCGTGTCCTGTATATTTTTCTGACTCTAATAATCTGGTTCTCATCCTCACAACTTCACTCGAGGTAACTCGTATTGATTTCAGGGTTCTTTTGATCTCCTGAATTCTGGCTCGAGGGAAATCAAATAAGAGAGACGATGACCATCAGCTGCTCCTCTAACCTTTAATAAACTGACAAGGAAAAGATCAGAAGAAAACTGATCGGAATCAAATTCCACCTTTAAAGACACTTTACACTGACCGTCACTCCAAAGTCCAGCTAATTACTTTTACATGCTCTTTTATTAAACTACTATCGAAATAATATCTGATGAAGACCTTTAAGGTAACAGCTAAGTGTGTAATAACTGTGACTGGTGTCTGGGCGTGGTCTGTTATCGTGTGATAGCTGTGATTTTTTTTTTTTTTCACTTAGAAGGAGAGAATAAAGCGAGGCTGGTGAGAGCACGAGTGTTTATAATGTACCTGCGAGCAGGAGTTTACTTCACCAATGTTAAATATAGCCTCAAACATCAAAAAATAAAGGATGAGATGTTGAAGGTACGTGTTAGTAATTTGCTGTGGTATAAAACAGAATAGAAAAAGATGTGATGTTACATTAAAACCTTAAACTGCTTTTTTTTTTTTTTTTTAGATCTGCAATGCTGGAATTATTTACAGAGTGAATTCTGAAAGTAAACACATGAAAATTTATTTGAATCCGTAATAAACCCAAACCAAATTTCAGTCTCAGTTGTAAACGAAGCAATTAAACATGTTAATGAGTTTAACATCTGATGTTAACTCCAAGTCTCATCCTCACTCCTGTTCTCAGCCAGAAACACGCAGTCATATTAATGAAAGAAGCAAAAACACATACAGAACTGTTCTAGGTTCAGATAACAGCTAAACACATTTAAGAGCGATCCACTTTTAAACACGCTCCTTAACCACACGTTCAGCCTCTCATTAGCCACACAGCTGCCGTCCTCGCGTCGTTTATCCTCTGATGTCATCACGCCGATATCATTTCAGAGCTCAGTGTATAAAAACTCCATTTCTCAGTAAACAAAGTTCCAAATGAGTGAGATCTCATCAATAAATACGTAATGAAATTTTCAGCCTGTTTTTGTCTCTGCAAGCCACCAAGCAGCACGGCCAAATAACGACAGAGAGGAGGGGGGGGGGGGGGGGGGGGGACGACAGAGAGAGGGAGAGGGAGAGGGAGAGGGAGGTAAACAAAACACTTGCTGTGACCTGATTTGAATGCAGATTGCTTATTTTCACTCCACACTAATTCCTGAATTCATGGGGCTTGCACAAACTGAACATTATTTAGATAGATAGATAGATAGATAGAGATAGATAGATAGATAGATAGATAGATAGATAGATAGATAGATAGATAGATAGATAGAGATAGATAGATAGATAGATCTGTCCGTCTCTATATCCGCCTGTTTATCTGTCTATCAACAGAAGAATGTCAGTAATAAATGCAGGAAGAGTTTTGAGTTCTGACGAGGTCCAAATTCTGCAGTCGTACACCAGCTTTCTTATTACTGTGTAAAAAAAAATTGTAAAGTACCTTAGAAATAATATGTACAGACGGACAGACAGACGAAGAGAAAAATATGTAGATGGATAGGATTCGAGGATTCAACCTTCCTATGGCTTAACACTACATCTGTACAATTCATTCTGAGTTTTCCGAAAGTAACACAAGGTCAGAACTATACACACATCACACCTAATATTTGGTTGAATGTTCCTCAGCAAGTCACCATCAAGCTTCTGGCAGAATGCTGCTTGGATATCTGATCGGATTTTCTAAAGGTCTGGAGCCCCAAAAGCTAAAAGTCATCCTGCTTTCTGCACTCCACAACCAGCGTTAGTTTGAGACTCGGGTCATTGTCATGCTGAAACGTTTAATTTTGCCAAAGTTTCAACCATCTAGCTGATGATGACTTGTGGTTCTGCTGGAGAATTCTGAGGTTCTCCTCCTTCTCCATGATTCCATCATCTTTCTACAGTGCACTGGTTCCACTGGCAGCCAGAACAGCCCCAGACTGTAGCGCTACCACCACCGTGCTTAACAGCTGCTACAGCGTTCCATTTGATATTCGTATTTTTATCTTTGCTGTAAATATCTTACATTGCACTAGATACAAACATGTGTATTTTTTTACTCTGAGCCTAAAAATCTTGCAATTATACTGTGACTCTGGCACAAGAAATATGTAAACTATGGGGGGGGGAAAAACGTGTAAATCCGTGCTACGTGCTATAACCAGTGGATATGTACTTTAAATCTGTAGATCTCTGTACTGTAAACATGTGGTGTATATATGTGATGTAAGCCTATAAATGTGGACTATAAATCTGTAAATCTGAACTGTAAACCTAGACTGTGATGTAAATCTGTAAGTGTGTATCATAAACCTATGCTGTGACTCTGTAAACCTGTAAACCTGTAAACCTGTGCTTGCACTCTGTACGTGTGTACTGTACTCCTGTGCTGTAAATATGTGCTGCAAGCCTGGACGTGTGACCTGGAAATGTTTACTATAAACCTGTAAATCAAATACATCAAATCGTAAACTTTATAAAGCTACAATGTAAAGATTTGGTACTGTCCTGTAACCGGCAAATGTACATTTTAAATCTGCGATCCTGAATCATGAATACACACGTGGAGCTTTTACACTCGTACATCTGTAAACCTGTGTGTCTGTAAATCTGCACAGCCTGTGAACAAGTGCCTCGATTGTTGTGTTTTGTTTTGCTTTATTTTTACTTTAAAAAATAATAAATTTAAGGATTTCAGTTCTTTATAATCTATATCACTGTCAAAGTTTCATTTCTGCCAGGTAACAGTGTGTTTTGATTTCTGTGGTGATAAAACCAGGTGGATTCTCAGTATATAGTATATCAACACACCTCTTTATCCAAGCTGAGGCATAAGTGTGTGTGTGTGTGTGTGTGTGTGTGTGTGTGTGTGTGTGTGTGTGTGTGTGTGTGTGTGTGTGTGTGTGTGTGTGTGTGTGCGTGTGTGTGTTAAATTTCTTCAGACAGTTTTATGCAGAGTGGCAGATCTTTACATAATTCACACACTTTCAATAAGCGCGGAGATGATGAGACACGTTTATGACACATAACCCGCTCTGAGCCAGACGACGAGGCTTTCATTCCTTTCCAGCTCCGTCTCCTGAGGAAACGCTGCATTTCCCAAAAAACCTTCAAAGGAATTCACGTTCAAATATTAGACGGAGAATCTCGTCTGAGTCGGATGACGACGTGTTCACATCACTCACT